>VZRJ01004331.1:695843-986120 GCA_013397565.1 Ptilonorhynchus violaceus
CCCCTGCCCGGCAGAGCGCTCGTGGTACGGCCCGGCCTCTGCCCGGGCGGGCGGCGGGAGGGCCGTGCCCTGCCCGGGACCTCTCCTGCGGCGCTGCCTGCCGGGAGCGGGGCGAAAGGGCACGGGGCGAGCGGGACGGGCCGGTGCTGCTCCGCCATCCGGACCCTGCCCCCCGCCACAGCCCCGCGGGTGCTCCTGCGGTGTCTGTTTTCGTTGTTTGTTGAGGTTTTTTCCCTTTTAAAAATTATTATTATTATTATTATTTGTTTGGGAGGTTTTGGCTTTTAGAAAAACAAAAGAAAACGGCTCAAAATTTTCAAAATTCCAGAAGTTTCAAAGTTTTCAAAGCAAACGCAGAAGCCAGCTGCAAACACGAGTCCCAGGTGTCCACCCAGACGTAGCAGAGGAAATCCTGAGCACGCTGCTAAACCCAGACTTGGAATTGCAGGCTAAGAAACCTTTGGGAAAAGAGTTGTTATATATATATAAAGCAGGTTATGCAATTTCTACTGGGCTCTGGTCCTGACCGCGGTTTGTAGAGTCACTCAGAAAGCAGCAATACCTGTCCTTTGCTCGGGTGTTTCTTGGCACAATTATGAAAACATACTCCTACAACTGCTTTCAACCAGGAATTAACCAAGCATTCAGCAGGCAAAAAACATTTATCCAAGATCCCTTCAGCCTGTCTCCAAATATATATACATATATAGATATATATGTCTAAGGTTTCTGCCAACACTGCAACAACATTATGTTCCTCCTGATCTTCTGGTTTAAAGCACAACTCGTCTCAAAGTACTCGGCAGATACCAGGAGAAGAGTTTATACCTGATAACCATTATGGGAATCTTGAGTCTGAGCTATCTCCCTGAAGATTAAATAAAATTTATTTCGGCTCTTTCAGGCAGAACAAAAGATAATGGAAAAAATATATTCTACAGACTTGCCACAACAGCTGAGCTTTCTCCAGGAAAAAAAAAAAAATGGTTGCTTTCATCCAAAGTTTGTAGCAGTTTTCCACCTGCCCTCCTTGAAAAGTACTCGTTCAAGTGCGTCTGACAAATCAAGTCTGACAAATCAGTGTTTCCCCAAAGAAAGCTTTCTGTCAGAATATGTCCTGTTACCTGTTGACTCCTCCTTCTTGTTTGTATCCAAAATCAGCAGACTGCAGCTTTTCTCACCGGTTTTTATTCACTGATCATGGATACAAGTTTCCCCTTTCTCAGTCGTTGTCTTTGTAAGACGTATTGTAAATGAAGCAAAATGTCTCCCTTAAGTAAAATGCAAACAAAACAAATCAATAAAATAAGCTCTTTGTAGTCTTTAGCTCATCGTCATAACCTCAGAAATGCACTACTGAGCTATCCGCCTCAAAAACCTATCAGGAAAATCTTCCTACAGGTGATCATAATTCCAAACTGCATCTAAGTTGTCTATGAGCATTTTAAGATTAGAAGATCCATTCGTATCTACCTATGCGTTTGGTGAGAATGGAGTTCTTCAGAGGTGATGCTTGTGATTTAAAGACTTCATAGAAATGCAAATCCAACCAAAAACCCACAAAGGTGTGCAGGCAGCCTGGATGCCATTGTTACTTTATTTTGAACTCCTGAAAAGGCCTGACTACTGATGTCAGGCATCAGTGGTAAAGCACAGGCCTTGGGTACATGATGTTTCTTTTAAGTACCCAGCACCCTCTCACCTGCCTGTAGACCCGCCTTTATCTGGACATGTTGACCAGAAGGAAGCTGATATTACAAGACAAAAAAAGACTCAGAAGTTTCAAGCATAAAACAACATTATTTCCAGACAAGGTGCAGATGCTGATACACTGACAAAAAAGTTACCTACAGTTTCTACAGCAGGGCCTGGCACTCCTGCAGAAGGAAGATGGATATCTCTTTGCTCACCAGTAACAATGCTGGCCATACCTGAGCATTGGTTCAGGATGGGGAATGCAGCATCCCTTAACTCCAGAAAAAAAATGGAACATCACATTATACTAATAAACGTATGATAATTCATTAAGTTTGTGGGACAAGTGCCAGAAGCTTATGGCATTGTGAAACAATTAATCAAGCACGGAGTACCAATGATGAAGGAATAGATACCAAGCAATAGCAAAATCATTATATTAAATACATGGTCAGTAAGCTTTCCTGAAATATATTGGCTGTAAGGTAAAACATGTATTTGTTTATACACAGAAATAGGTCAAATTCATGCCCTTACCAGGCTTTTCAAAACATCACATTACACAGCACTGCATCAGGTTTTTAAACAGACACACCCCCTTACCTTCACTCTTCAAGAGTCACTGCTGTCCTTTAATTAAAATGTGTTCTCCCAGCTCTGTTGACAAGGAATCCATCTTAGGCTGCCATTTATTGCCGCTGATGAGTCCTTCGCATTTGGAGGTGAAAAGGGTCCAATGGATATTTTATTTCCTGGCCCGAGGCAGCCGTGGGTGGCCTTTTCATTTGCAAAGGGCACTTCTGCCGCAGGTCAGAAGGCAAGGACCATGCTCCATAAAGGCTCTGCTGCCCCAGCCCGGTAGAACAATCTGTAACCTCTGAGCCCCACCGACCTTTCCTGCTGCTCCCTTCTGCCTTGCATCTCTGCTACCTCTACAGAGAGTCAGAGGCTGCACACCTGCAGAGTTGCTTGTGTTCTGGCAATCCCAAACCCTACCCCATCCTACCCTACCCATCCCAATCACAAACCTGCCAAGGGCTTGATTCTCTTGTGTCTTTCCCCACCAGCAGGCAAGGAAGTGGCCACACAACAAATACATACCTTGCTGCTGTAAAGCACAAGCTACAACCCATAATGCACAGGATTTCAAGGGTTCCACATATTTGGAGAAAAGGAGTTGGTTAATCTTATCCTCAAACTCTGCCTCCAAAATACAGTTGGAAAGCAAGCAAAATGCAGAAACCCATGCAGGCAAGCACACACAAAAACCAGTTCAACGAGGTAAATGAAGCTGTGAGCAATGACGAGTCTGGAGAAGGCTGAGGCAGCAAAACTCTGTTAACCCTGATTCAGCAAAGTGCTTCTCTAGACTTGTTTTATTGCACCTCCTTAACCTTAGAACTTTCCAGAACCAGCTGCCAGAAGCACATCCTGGCTGGGCAAATCCTGAAAAGCACTAAGATTTCACTGGGTCTAACCCACTCAACGTAGCTATAGTGAGGGTGAAGGAGCTGCAGGGCAAAGGAAAGGAACTGAGCTGAGCACAGCACTGAAAAAAAGGGTAGGGAAGGATACAACCAAAAGGATATGTTGACTTTGACAACAGAAGACTAACTTGAGTGCAGTCTGTTATTCAAGTAGTTGCTCTACAGATGTTAGGAATCAAACTTTTCTGAGAAGAGAAAGGAAAACAATCCTTCATCTTTCAATATCTAAATTGAAGAAAACAGATTTTAAAAAGAAACCGCCTTCTCCCAGGCACCAGACTGCACTGAAGGCTGCACTCTACTAGCTTTTGGCAGCCAACAGGAGCAATTTCCATCATCTTACTTGGCATTACTCACTAGTCACTCAGAATGCCCTAAAATGTTCCATAACAAGTATGAACTTTCACAAGTTAAGGTTCATTCCTTGCAGATGTATTGCCAAAAAAACCCCAAAGTTAGATGTACTTTGGAGAGTGATAGCAGGGGAGGTGCTGTAGAGAGTTTGGGTGTCTTCAGAGTATCTTGGTCAATCCATGACTCTCCCCTTAATGTCATTTTGCCCTGATCCCTGCCTTTCATGCCTCAGGATGGCACGTATATTATGTGGTATGAGGGCAAAGCACACTGACAGTTGAAAAGGTCTAAATGAGAAAGAAATGGGAACTGCATAAAAAGTATCTTGGGAGGGGCAGGGACAGAATAATAAATTCTGCAAGTTATATGTGTGTAAAACCCTCATTGTGCAAAGTTCCAAAGAATTGTACCTGCAAGCACTGTACCCTAAGCACTATGTCTGCATGAGGGTCCCACTGAGACCCAGTGTCCAACACTGATCAGTTCACAACAGATTCAGGTTACAAAAGGCACCAATTGTTTGGCAAAAGACATCATGTTAGATTTGAAACTCTTCTTCTCCCATTCAGTGATTATGATTCTTGCACTGTGGGGAGGATTATTTTGTTTAAACAGTCTCGACATTTGTCACTGCACCTGGGAAGCCAAGATTACATCAAATTAATTCCTAACTATTGCTGCTGTTCTGGTTGTCTGTAGGTTCCATCACGAAGGCTCAATTTGGGTCAGCTTCTCCAGAAGAGAAAAACCAGATATTCAACACCTCTTTTACAAAAGAGCAGCACATTGTACTCAGTAGATGCCACCCAAGCTTTGTTTCAACAGTCACAAAGCCCAACCCAGAACATGCTTCCTTGGAGTTAACAGTGGGAAAAAGGGAAAGTCAAGCAAGCAAACATGAAAAATCTTCAGTTTCCAAAGCAGCAAGTAATTCCAGTAACTGTTAAAATGGACAAAAAATTAAATCTAAATGTTTATTTTCTCTGTCGATGTGTGTCTGTGGGCACACACTCTGCATTTAGGTTTGTGAGTCTGTGTATTACATCCGAACTCTCCATTTTAAATTAACTCTCCGAAATAATTTTGAACTGCAAAACTAAAAGATACACAGTACTAGCCCCCAACACTCCCACAGAGATTTTCAGAGTTGTGTGAATCCCTGAATTCTCCCTAGCTGTCTAAATCATCTTTCAATTGTGATCATGTTCAGTGAAATGCTACACAACAGGAAGGTTAGATGGACCCTAAAGAACAGATTGCTTACCCGAGGCAGCAAATCATTTGAATTTTTGATGTTCACTAGGTTGACAGCTTTCTCCACACACAATTCCCAATACCTACAGGCTGAGGCACAGCCTCTGCATCAAACACACAGTTCAAGAAACTGAGTTCAGCAAAAGCTTGCTGGAAATGCTCCTGTAAACACTTCTGTTGGTTTCAGAGAGACCTGTTAGAGCCACACATGCTCATTAGATCATAACGAATGTTTGGAGAAATTTGCCTTAACTGTCAAGGAACAACAGAATACCTTTAGTAATCATCTGTCTGGAGCTGCAAGGCAGTAGAAGCTGCCATTTGACGTTGGCTCCCACAGCAGGTTTTTCAAAGGACTGGCAGCTGCCAAAGCCAGCATCTCTGCTGAGTTCTTCAGCATTCCACACAGGGAACTAAACTGCAACTGGATCAGGGAGACTGGATCAAGATCTTCAGGGACATGCTACGCGCAGAGCCTGGAATGTCCAACTGGCAGTCACTGCAGTGTTCCTAAACATATACGATCCAAACACATGGATCATATGTAGCTAAGAATGGGAGAAGCAAGAGATGCATTTTTCCCTTCCCCCAGCAGTGATGCTGCATTTCAGGTCAGCTCTTTAAGAGAACTTCAGGCTTGGCCAAGAGCATGACAAACCAGGCCACTGCTACATGCTCCAGGATATTTTGTTCAATTTTAAGAATAAATGTGCCATTTAGACAACAAAATAGGCCTCAAATGCATGTCAACATTCATGAAAAGGGGAAGGAGAGAAGAGAAAAATCTAACATTAAAAAGACAGCTATAGATTAAAAGGTAACATTGGATAAAAACTCAAAGCAGCAGTGTTCAGGAAGCAAGGAGGAAAGAGAAAAGGAAGGATCTTGTAGCAATTACTGCAAGAGATTGAGTTCCTCATGTCGCTGTATCAGCAGTTCCACGTAGCAGGGCCCTCAGACACAGCTAAGTTTCAGCAGCTACACAACTGCCACCATATTGGCTCATCACAGAAAAAAAAAAACCATTAAAAAAAACCCTTGCTTTGGTCCATGCCAAGGAGGTGAACTCACACTCCCACAATGCTGTTCACTCACTATGTCCAACACCTATTTCTCACCATCCTGTCTGCCCCAAACTTGTCTTTAATTCACAGAAGAGCAGACAAAGCAAAGCACATGCAGAACTGATGGCATCAAAATAATTGTCAAGAGGCCTGGCCTGGCCCATGGGTGTCCTGTGCAGGTGTGTTCTACAAAGCCTTTGGAAGAAAAGAATCCTGCCTAGAAACACAAAGAGATGGTAAGCAAGCCTTGATGAATTAACTGCAAGATCACTTCAGCAGAAGCAAAATGTCTCCATCAGGAAGAATGGGACGGAAAATGTTTACATTTCAATTTGTGGCATTCATTTGCAGCATCTCACACTCCTGAAGGAAAAAAATTATTTCTGGCAGAGGTCCAGGCTACAGGAGCTTTATGTGAAGCCTTGTAAATGAGCCCACTTAGGGCAAATGATATTAAACAGGAGTACAGATGCACTGATGATTAGATGAAGCAGCTGACCTCTAGGTCATGGCTTTAACACCAGGTGAGGGACCATCAGATAACCATTCTGCAAGCCACAGAAAGACAGGATTCCTAAGCCAAAGCACGGCCCTCACACTGTAATAACACAGGCAGATGGAGATACACACTCACATGTGACTGAACAGGGTGTGGGGGCAGCCTGCTCTGCTGCCAACGCAACAGAGCTAGAAAGCATGTGAGCAGCCAGCAGTAAAATCTAGATTTCACTAAACAATCTACAAGTTTGGCAAATGCCTGTGACAGGGCCAGGTTTTCAACCACACTCACACCCTACGGATTTGTGGTTGCGTGGGCATTATTAACCTCACATACTTCCCCAAGTTACAAATGCTTTTGCAACCAAGTTATATTTCAGCTCCTGGGAAAGTTACTGAAGAAATCCTCCTGGGGCCTATTACAAGACAAATTAAGCAGGTGATTGGGAAAAGCCAGCATGGATTCACGAAGGGCAAATTGTGCTGGATAGAGCTGATCACCTTCTATGGCAAAGTAATTACTCAGTCCAAGTGGGGTGGGAAGTGTACAGTGTCAACCTGGATACTCCAGGGCTTTTGATATTGTTTCCTACAGCCTCCTCCTCGAGAAAAGGACACGTTATGGACTAGACAAGTGGTCTGTGCAGTGGGTGGGGAACTGGCTGGCAGGAGGCACCCAGAGAGTGCTGGTAACCAACTCCTTTTCAGACTGGTGACCTGCCACGAGTGGGGTCCCCCAGGGATCCATACTGGGCTCAGGGCTGTTCACTATCTTCACAAGTGATCTGGATGATGGGATCAAGCGCACTGTGATGAAGTTTGCCAAGTGGGGAAACAGGCACTTCAGAAGGGAGACCCACCCTGCAGGAAGACCTGGACAGGCTGGAAGAGTGGATATTATGGGTAGCTTGGGCTAACATGAACCTTATAATGTTCAACAAGGACAAGTGTAAGGTCACAGAAGCTGCTTGAAAGACCAAGGTAAGAGCTAGACAGAGGATGTTTTTAAGTAAACATTACACTTCGACTAGACCCTTCCTAAGGACTTTGTTAGAATTATGATTGCTTGGCACAATTCCCTCTTGGATTCCTCTCCTGGATGAGCTGATTCATACACAGTGAGCGAGGCAACTTTATGTTCCAGAGGAAGGGGATCATTCTACTACTTTTGAAATGCCCTTTGTAGAACCCACCTCTTTCCATTCACCTTTTTCAGCTATGCTTTCAAACCACAGAGCTCCTTTGGCTCGAAGGTGAATTTTTACAAAAACTAACTGACTGGAATGTAATATAATCTACCTCTCCACATACATAACATGAAAAATTTCTCATGGCAGGTGCTGATTTGTGCTCTTACCTAGGGCCAAGAACACTGGCAAATCCCAAAAAATTAAGTGGATGAGACAACTGGACAACACAACACAGTCAGACTGCACAATAAATTGTGCTGGGGGAGCCAGGAGGTCTTGAATGATAAGGCACCTGCGTGCTTCCCTTGCTTGTACTTGTTTTCTGCCCAGTTCCATAACCTTGGAGTGCAAAAGAGGGTTTTTGTATCTCTAAGAGCCTCTGGTATGATGCCCAAATCCAGAAAACAAGTTCTGAACATTGCATTATCCTCATGTGCTATAAACCATCAAATCACTGGTCACACAAGAGACATGTAAATAATGTCTCTCTCTCTCAAGAGAACAATAAAAAGAGAAAAAGAATAAAGTAGTTTGGGGGAGAAGGTGGTAATTGTTCTTGAGGTAAATAAGGCAGTCCTTCCTACTAGTACACCCATGTGGCTGGACACACAAATCCCACTGAGGCAAATGTTCCTGTTGAATTCTGCCCTGAGATAATGGTCATTTCTAAAGCAACCATCACTGTGCCAGGACTACACATCGCTAGACAGGGAGCTTATATCCAAAGTCCTGGGACCAGAAGGCCCAAGGCAAGTAGCCTGGGCTGCTGGGAGCACAAAATAGTCATGGTAAGGACTTATCACAGCAGGCAGAATTGCTGAATGCTTACAGCGATACAGGGATTTGAAACAAACAAAACAAAATTTAGGCTCTGCTGGGAAAAAATACAGCTGTGCATGGAAAAGCACGTTACAGAAAGGGGATGAATGCAGAACAATTATCATATAAATGGACAACCTTGCATGGCTCACATAACTCCTACCTAAATCTAACCTTGCTTGCTAGTGCTTTATGATTCTCTGAGAAAAGCTAAGGAGGTAGCTTCCAGGTGCTTCAGGAATTGTTTCCATTATGGGACTAGGTAACATGAGGAGACTGTGCTGATGGGAAGACTGGCAGTTCTCGAGGAGCACTACCATTGAGGAAATGCCTCCTGATAGCCACTCACTCCATTATTATCTGTAGCATCAGCCTGATTATCTTTCCAGAGTAGAACTGGGAACACTGCCTTTGTGTCATTATACCAACAGCCAGCTTTGGCAGCTACCAGGCAGTGTCACCTCTGCCTCAGAGCATTCAGCACCTGTTAAAGACATTAAAGGGGATATATGGACTTGATCTTACTTTATCATTGCATTTTGTGTAAACGAAGATTTTTCTCCTGGATGCATCAAAAGGAGACCCAGACCAGTTATTTTAATTACCAAGTCAGAGGTCACTGGTCTGTGAGACATTATGATTCACTGTTAGAGAACTAACTTAAAAACACGCCTTGTCACATACTAAGACTGTACGAAACAATGCAGAATGTAAAGACAGATTTGAACACAGGAAATCCACAACTGTGGTAACCATACCCTATGGGCTGTCTTCCTTCTCTATCCCACAGAAGGCTATACACAGGAGACATGAGGAAATGCAAGAAAAGTTCTGCTGCACTCCCCAAACTTGGCCACTTCAGGCCAGGTTATTTGTAAACCCGCAAGTGTTTGGGAAGAGGAAATTTATTTCCTTGCCAAGTGCCAAAGGAGCTGTGGAGAAAGTGACCCCATTCTACAATGCACAGCCAAGAACTTCCTTGCTTTATCCTCTAATCCTGTCCAGCTTCCAAAAGGTTACAGCAGCACACCAAGTTTGGCTTACCCACCTCAAGGAGACAGAGAATTGTTACACACCAAATACTCAGCACACTCCAATTTCAGTGGGCTTGGCCTGAACGCTCAACTTTGTAGAGGTGGAACCAAAACCAAGCTCCTTTACTGAGGCTTTGATTTCCACCTTTGACAAGACTTCAAGGCAAGAACAAGAACTTGAGCTATTGACTGTTCTTCATGAATGATCTGCTCCTTGCAATGACAACCACAGCATGCACAGCTGAAGGCAGAACAGACACATGCAGTACTGGGGAAATGGGAAATCAAACCCCCGGAATTCCTTTGCATACCCTCTTTAATTAAATCTATATACTAAGGCAGCTTATTAACTATACATTCAGATTTATTTTTGCTGTTTGCAATGTAACCTTCCACTTTTGAAGAAAGCAGCAGCTGGAGCAAAGGCTTATCTCAGCACTCTGTGAGATTTACCCATTGTTGAAGGCACAATGTTCCAGGAGTTGGAATGGAGAATTGTAGCAAACGGAGATAATAGGACAAAGAGAAATGGCAATGCCTTCTGGCCACATGACTAGCAGCTGCATTTGGGCTTGCAGAATTCCAAGTCAGGGACATGGAATACATTTTGAAGCACACAGAGAGTCTGCCAGTTCTCCGTGTGATGACCAGATCATAGATGGTCACGTCACCACATACCTGCACAACACACAGGGATATTCTGCTGCTGTGAGCAGGGATTCCAGCAAGGAATTACGAACACATATGAAAAGACAGCTGTATGACAAGCTGTGCATTTTTTTAATGGGATACCCTAGTGTATCTATTCTTGAAGACAGTGCAGAAATATCCAATTTGGCTTTAAAGAGAGCTGAGAAGGCAAATTAGACCATACAAATCTCCTTGTTACTGAATACCAGGCTACTTCTGTGACCAAGTTAACTTGTTTAGAGATAGTACTTTGTTTGGGAATCTGGCTATGGTACTGAAGTCACAGTCAGAGTCCTACCAGAGAAAACAAAGAAAATTTTTGTCTGTGGAGGTCATCACAGTACAACAAGGAAGATGAAATTCATTTCCTAGAGACCACTTGAGGAAATTAGCAATTAAATCTGTTCCCAGTCCAATGAATTATCCTTCAAGTCACATTCTCTTAGCCAGCAATATCTTTCCACGACTTCACTGAAACAAAACCAACAGCCAAGAACTTCACCTTCTCTAACATTTCATTAAGAAGCAAAGTTCTCCAGACAGCCCACTGGGCTGGCCAACACAAATCACTAGAAATTAAGCCCATCAGGTGATGTTCAAATTGAGGTCTGAATGCTAGCCACAGGAGATGGTGTTCTGCCTTTTTTTTTTGTTTGTTTAACCAAAGCAGCAGTGGAAATTCAGTCACCAATGTCCACAGCAATACAAGACTTTCCACGATGGCTACTATCAATTTTATCAGAAGCTGACATGAATTGGATGGACCAAGATGTGTGTCTGCAAGAGATATACATAGGCCAAAATCTCAGCCACAGATGGATATTTTCATCCTAGCTCTCTTATGGGAGAGGTTCATGGGAAACATCCCACTCCACAAATTCTCCTGAAAAACACATCAATGCCCAGAAAATGTGATACATTCACCATTGTCTGGTATAACACCTTCATCAGTCAACACTCCACTGGACAGGTTACTGTTGAAATTCAATGACAACTCCAGAATGAATTTTCCAAAAGATGGAATCCAGAAATTTAGGTCTATCTCCAATTCTGGTCCAGTGGCTGCGATCCAGTTTTGCAGCAAACACTACTTAGAACTATGGGCCATGGGAGCTTGTTATCTCACTGCGCATTTGTGATTCCACTCCTTACTCTCTTTTCAGTATATCCAATAAAGTATTTATTTATATCAGTCACTTTTTGTCAGCATCTTCTTTCCCAGTTTTGAGTTGGCTTTTTCTTCTCTACTGGCTCATTCATTTGTTCATTTGCCACTTTGCACAGCCAGGTGAATGTCATTCAGTGAATGAATATGTGGTGAATGAGCGCTCTTAGTATTCACAGCCCTTACTACCCTGTCCTCTCAAAGCAGCTTAAATGCTGAGTAACATTTCCCTGAGTTTACCCCTCAGCTGGCTGAGATCAATGACTAAGAAGGCAGCACAAGAACGGATTCTCCACTTCAGCTATGCCAACATCTACAAACCATTTGATGTTTGCCCCAAGTAGTGTCCTGACTTGTCCATCAGTGCATGCCACAAATTCAAGCTTCCATCCAGATGATGGCTCACATTCTCAAAAGTCAGCAACTGCCTTCCACTTCATTAACAGAATTTGGCCCTCAGCTCACAGGTTTCTGTACCCCTGCGGAAAAGACATCACAGATGTCACGTGTATTTAAAAGTGGGTCACACAAGTGAGAAATACTGAGAAGGCATGAGGAGCCAAGCTGCGTTGGTTTCTCAGTGGAAGATAAGTTGTTTTCTTGTTTGTTTGGTGGTTTTTTTTTTGACATGGAAAGGTTGGAAGCACTGTGTAAGTATTTTACCACCTGCAAGTCTGCTAGTTTTTTAACCTGCAAAACTTAAGACTAAAATTTTCTTCTACACTGTTATTAACAAGGTGCACTACTTATCCTGGCCCAACTATTATCTTGAGCCTTCATCTAAGAGGTTTGCAGGGTTGGGTATTCCACTGGCCTCTGCCACACCTGCAGAGTCACTGCAGAACACCTTCACTAACACATAGGCCACCACCCAGGAAGTTTTGAAGTTCTTTTTTTCCACAGACACCCAGTTTGAGAAGGACTTAAGTTGTAAGGAAAAGAGGCTGCTTAGAAGCATTCAAGGAGCAACAGTAATGAACTCTTAAAACAACTGGAATTCCTCCTTTGTAGATTGTTGCCCTTGTCTTGCAGGCAAAGACCACCAAAAAAAAAAAAAGATATGAGAAACTACTAATGGCACAGTGCTGCTTATAGGGCAAAGCTTATGTGCTTCTGTCAGCTAATTCCGGTTGGAAAAAAGCAAAAGGATCCTTTCCCTCTTGGGTTAACACACAGGGTCAGTTCTTTAATTAGAATCATAATGGATTATATATCAGTTTTTTCCCTAGTCTGGTAAACTTCCTGCTAAAAATCAGATACCTATAAAAAGGAAAATCCCTTTCAGCTGGAGCATGTCCTGGTTGCTTACTCAGCAAGGCATCACAGCTCTAAAAAAAAAGCCACTCAAAACTTTTTTCCCCTGCAAATCATACAGTCATCATACTAAGAAAGCACACAGCATTTTTTCCATTCAAAGAACTAGGCTTAATAATTTTACTTCTCATTTCTTTCCATGGGACATAAAGGATTTAAGCAATCTAATCCTTTGGAGAAGATGAGAAAAAGATAAGCACTGGTGCATATTTCCAAGCGAATTTCACACAGAAACCTAATTTAAGCAATCACACTGCACAAGCACATCCATTTTTTTGTATTGTGTTTCGAGCTGTGGGGTCTATTTCAACCAAACTGATCACATCAAGTGGCACAGATGGGAAGTTCCATCTACTTAGCAGAAAACAGACAACCTTCCCGTGTTAGACTAGTGAGCATTCAATGTTTCTTTGATATTCTATTCCTCAGTGTTGAGACAAAACATCAAAGAAATTCAGACCACTTCTCAAAAGAGGCCAATGCCACCTTTCACCATACGTGCATGACTCCTTAGGAACACCTCAATGCTTCCCATTGGAGTCTACCTGTTTTATCATGAAGACAGGGTAATCAGGAATTTGGCCAAGACAATTTCACTGCAGGAACTCCATATTATTCCTGCTCGACCTTGTTTTCAGCTACATACTGATGGTACTGGGAAGGACGATTCCAGATGGATTGAAGAGACTGAAGGCAGATATAGAAGGGATACATTTACCACTTTTTGTTCAAAGATGCTATGCTCCACAAGACCTCCAGTTTCTCAAAAATAATTAAATTAGTTAATACGTGAGTAAGGCTAGCTGTGTTTCCCAGATGGACTTCTGGGGTTGCAGTCCAGTACAGTACTTAAATATTAGTAGGGTGAATAGACAGGTCTACATACACACTAATCATGTGCTCACCTTCCAAGGGTAATCATCTGAGAAACTGAATGGGGGGGAGGGTAAGGGTGTGTTTCCTTTGTTTCCTCTTTTTTTTGTGTGTGTCTCTCCTTATTTTGTTTGTGTGTGAGTCCTTTTTCTGAGGAAGAGGCAGTTAGGTCAAGTTAGTTATCCTCTGCTCTTCTATGTGTCCATCATTACAAGGAAATTGGGTATAACACACCATACCATAGATCATCATATCTGTGAGGACAAGCAGCAAATCCTGGAATCTTTTACTGATTTGTGTTTCCCAGAAGATGTAATCTGATGCAAACTTTGTGCTGTACTCAGCTTCATGTAGCATACTATACAAAAGTCTGTTCCTGTTTCTACACTGTTTGACATGTATCTGAAAATATTTAAAAGAAGAATTTAGTTGCCTTAACAGTACTGTCTAGTTACCATAAAATTTTGTTTTGTTTCTAAAACTCAGACATGCACAAATCCTCTGAACTCACTCTTTATATTAAAGCAGCAGCTGTGTATCAATTAGCTGCATTTACTTACTTTGCCCATTGACAACTGTTGTCCTGAAAATCTTCTGTCTTCAACTTAGAGCTCCTTCATACAGGTATGCTGCCAACATGGCAATAAATCTGCCTCTGCTTCTATCTACACAGAATTAATTTTTCTTCCTCACACTATGCTGCTCTGAAAAATGCACAATTTTCCTGTTATGCTGGAGGGAATAAAAAACACAGTATCACTGGCAAGTGAAAAAGGCTCTTTTCCTTTTTTAAGTCATGCTATTCCAAGACTGTGATGTTTCAGTTTTGGGACACTGGAACACTGTGGGCTACTATTTTGAGAAGTCAAAACCTTGAATAATAACAAGCCTCTGAACTTATTTCCATCACTTCAATGCAGAATGCTGTTAAATTAGTAATCTTAGACCCTTCCTGACAGCACAAGTCAAAAGCTTCAGTTTTGGCAAGGACTCCTGGGACAGGAATATTCCCCAAACCCTCGAATGACCACTCGAGGCTGATGTGTTGGCTGATGGCATTTATTCACCATCAAAGGTTCCCACAGAATTTTCTATAATACTGAAGAACAGAAAGACACTGCAAATTTAAAACGTGCACAGCCCTCCTGTTGCACTTCTTAAGATGGGCAGCAAATCACAATGAATGATGCCACGTAAGGCCAAGAAAAATCAGTCACAAGGACACAAGAATACCCAGACCCACCGATCAGTGTACATTAGGTATATTTTTTATTTACAGAGTGGAGGTGCCTAATCAATTATAAGGTTAGACACCCAATAATTCAACTTTTTTGTGTAAAAGTATATAAATATATACATGAAATTCTACGAAGTAAACATTATTAACTGTGATACAGTTAACATTCACTACTATCCTTATGCTAACAGGCATCTCTTAAACCTTAACTGCTGATTTCAAGATACCTTCTTTAAAATAGCTGTAATTGTACTAGAAGGGCAAGAATTCTCTGCCATAAACAAGCTTTCAAAAGAGACTAGTAAAATGTCTTTGTAATAAAGTTTGCCAGGATAAAAATACTGCTTCATCCCTCCCACTGCCCCACCCTGTAAGAAACAAATACCCAAAAACATTTGCAGATCTGCAGAAGTACTATAGGATTACTTTTTTCTTCTTCTTTACTTTTTTTTTAATTAAAATATTTTTATTTCAGTATTTTATGACATATTAAGGAAGCTGCAAAAAATGCAGCTTTATTAAATATTGTTATACAAAAATCTCACATGTGCATCTATGGGGTTGAAGACATTAGTGGTATTGTTTGAGCTATCCCTTTCCCTTGTAAGTATACACCTTATTTGGAATGATGGAAAAACTTTATAGAAAAGATATTTGACAGCAACTGAAGAAAGGGATTAGAAAACTATTGGCAGAACAAATAAAATGCTCGACAGCCTCTTGACCTCCTTGCCTCCGTATTTTAAGAGCACTTCTCCTTCAGTATTTCATTTGTCTCTCTGTTGTTCTTCATGTTGGAGATGATTCAGGACATAAAGGACAACTTGGTAGCAGAAAATGTACTGATCCTGAAAGGAAAAGGAAATTACAAAACATGAAAAATGCTTGCACCACCTAAATGCTCTTGTGCACTTCACAGTTGCATAGCACTTGATTTCAATCACACTATTATTAATTACACTATTAAATAACAATAAACAACAACAAATCCCGAGGAAAACCAAAAAAACCCCCAAACCAAAAAGGCCACAGTGGAGAAATATGCAACCTCAACTTAAACACAGACACTCCTCTGCCACTGAAGATATGTTTTTATATGGGACATCTATACTCCTTTCACACCAAAACCACCAAAAGGAGAGTAAGTACTTTATGTAAGTAGACATGAAAACAGCAAGTGAATTTCAAGGTCTTGCATCAATGCCAACTAATAGAGAACTCAGATGACAATGCAACTTCTCACCTCAGTCTCAGTGGGGATGGGGCTGATAGTTTAGTGGTTTGATTTCAGGGGTTTTTTTTAACTATGACTTAACAATTCCTTCCCATTCAAAGAAAAAGTGCAGATTTTAACAAGACCTTGTGATGACCATCTCTAAAGTCAAGTCAATTAGCTCTAGATGTAGATTATTTCTAAAAGATTCATTTAACTTCTGATTGAGTATTTCCCCAAAGGAGATTTCAAGATATCTCTGATAGTATCAGTGATTCATAGCAGCTTCAGTTAGGCCTTCTCTTCAGTTTATAATGCAACTCTTAGGCAAAAAAGGTTAGCTGACTTCCTCTATAAACACATGCTTTTGAAGATAAAAACTCACAATTTTTTTTTTTTTTAAACAGATCAAAACAGAACAGCATGTTAAAAATGGCACGAGTTTATAAATGTTAAATACATACTGCTACTCATCCGATTTAACTCTTGTGACACAAATGCTACATTACAGTGCACAAGGAGAATGGTTGTGTGCATCACAAAGTCCTCTGGCACACTAGACAGTTTCATGGATCCCTGGGGAATCCAGACTCACCTCTGTCTGAACCATTCCATGTCTCTGCAGACGCATCGTGCGCACCAGGTCCGAGATGTCAAACTACCAAAACAAACAGCAAGTTAAACATTCAAAAAAGACATACATGTAGAGAACAGGAACATTCCCAGCATCAAACCAGGGAATAGAACTAGGTACACTAGCAGAAAAACAAATAATTGCCTATAGCCTATGTTCATCTGGTACATAAACAACACGTGCTGTCTCTGGGCAGTCTGGATGTGGCCCTACATCAGACACTCTCCTTCTCTGGTTTTCTTTCTCTGTACACAGGCCCTCTTGCTTACTCTTACTGGGAGCTGAGCGTGCAGAAAATAGAGCCCCTTGGTCCAGCCGAACAAAACACTTTTTGCTTCTCCAGGTCTATAATGTTCTAGACATTTAGAGGGTGCTCAGAAACCCCACTGAGCTAAGAGTGATGTAGCCCATCTTCTCTAGAAATTCAGCAGAAGATTTGCTACCCCAGGCTGCTGAAGGACATAAACATAAGGAAGCTAGCACCCTCCTGTGGATCACCCTAGACAGCATATCCCTGGTTGTGCTGGAAAAGTTAATTTACATACCCCTTCCATCAGCTGCCCAAGACATCACGGCAACACACCCTTTTTGCCATGCCATATGCCAGAACTCTGCTATGGTAGAAGATATCCCTGCAACATCTGAGGTGTCAGCAAACAAGACACTTCAGATTCCCTGAGCTAACCCAAGAACCACTGGGTTAGCTCAGGGAACAAACAAAGAAACATGCCACTGCCAACAGCATGGCACATTCTTTGAACAATTGAACAGATTCAATGGAACACACTTCCTGCAGGTCATCAGCACCACTGAGCCCATCCTCTGGGATACTCACATCGAGGTCTCTGCTGATCAGCCCCAGAACAACATCTATACAGATGAGGGTCCCTGACCTCCCAATGCCTGCACTGCAGTGGGTGATGATGGGTCCGGACTTGTGGACGTGCCGCATGTAGGAGATGAAAGTGAGCAGATCATCCGGCTGGGAAGGGGTGTCGTGGTCAGGCCAGGCGATGAAGTTCAGGTGGGAAATGTGCCGCACTTCACCTGTCTGAGGTTTAAAAACAACAACAACATGGAGTACGTGGCAAGAATAAAAAGAAAAAAGTCAGGTTCCCAAAGTCTCAGGAAAGTGGAATTTGCCCAATGAAGGTGCTCTGTAATTCAATAAAATGAGAAACAATGAGCTAAACTGAAGGTAACTAGTAAGTAATTTAATAGCCTAAGTTTCATTGTGCAGCCGGAGCTGATCACACAGAGGAATCAACCAGCCAGACTGAATTATTAGTGAATTTCATACCCCTACATATGTTTCTGTGGCCAAAGGGAGCCAAACTTAGACACTCATTAGTAGAATGAAATTATCTCCTGGCCCAAATGCCTTCTCCTATAAAGGTCACAGAGTAGCACAAGCTGCAACAAGAAAGAGCTGCCCAGTGATGATCACTGGGCAGAGGAGAAGCCCTGGCTGACCTCTTGATGTAGACAATGCAAGTGAAAGCAGGCAAGCTAGAAGATAAAAATGCCAACACTCAGAAAAAACTCTAAGCATGCAGAATTAGATTCACTCACCTGAATCTCCTCAAGCTCCAGCACTCTGATGATAAAGCCCTTCAGCTGCTGAAGTCTCACAAGAGCAAGTCGTAGTCTATCATTGATCATGGTGGTTTTATTGAGCACATCTGGCCAGTAACGCTGACACTTTATCTTTTCTCCTTCCACCTCCTGAGTCATCATGGCAATCACAGTACAGTTTTGTTCCCAGACCATTTGCCAGAAATCTGCCACAGTAGTAGGAAGAGGTCCTTGGCATGCGATGTAAACAAACTCCTCATTCCCCACGGGCATGCGAATGAAGCTGGCATTGATGTATCCACCTTCAATCCCCAGAGGGACTCTGGTGGTGTCATCTGCAATCCCCACACAACAAAAAGACCTCATGTTATGTGTGCACATAATCAGACCCTCACACAATAGAGATGTTGAGCCTTACACACTCACACAGCACTTACCTCCACAGATGCTTCCACATCTTACTTTAAAAAAAATTAGTCACTTGATTTAGGATACTAATCAGTACTTTGAATAAATAAGAAGATGTCTACAGAAGAAATATGGATCAGCAGACAGGCAGCATACATGATTTGAACTGGAGCACCTCTGAAAAACTGAGGTTGAATTTTTCTCATACAGAACTAACCTTTGTCAGTTCTTACTTCTCCTCAACACATCTGCCACCTAATACGCAGAATTTTATGGCAGGAAATTTATTGACAATAGTATACATGCCTGCTTTTCCAATTTTACATGGGTAAAATCAAAATAACCTTGTCTGGCTCCGTATGTATACCCCATTTAAGACACAGGATCTGCTCAAACAACTGAAAAGTCTGTGAACATCCATCCCCACCTACTGCAGTACAGTAGTATATTGCTCACTGATCTTAACCTGCTTTACAAATGCTAACTTTGACTTTTCCCTTACTAGGAATGGGAATCAAACCATCTCACTTCTGATCTAATCCATCTGACGGTGTAGGTGGTGACAGAATATCAACAGTAGATTTCAAATGAGGTAGGACTTACAAGGAAGTATGTTTTTGTATCTGTTCTTTCTCCTATTCTCTTTTGCTTGTCCAATCAAACACTGATCCAGAGGTTTTAACTCCTGAAGGTTCTGCAAAGAAGCAATTACATGTGCATTAGGAAAGCACTGAACGGTAACAAGTGTTAAGAGCAGTTATGTTACCAAGTCATTAACAAACAGAATAATTAAAAATCAAATCCTAATGTGAACGTGCAAAATAATGCAGTCCTAGGAAGGAATCTAATTTTTACAGCTTTTCTTACAGCTAAGAAAATAAAACAAAAAGAATCCCCCACCTATTATCCAGTAAATATTTTCTCTCATTCTCCCAAAAAAGAGATCATGTAATATGGCTGACTTAAGACTTTGGAAAGACTGGTTTCACATTCAGCAGCTGGATGTCACAGCCTTTACTTTGTCTATGCCTGTTAACATCATATTCACTTGCTAATTTACCAGAAGCAAGAATGATGTAAACGCACTTTTGAATTGAATTCAACTAATCTCATCTCTCAGCAGCTTGTGGGAGGAAGGGAGAGAAGTCTTTGGTATTAAGTCTTTTCGTCCCTTTTGAGCTTCCAATTAAAGAGCTGTGGTATTCAAGGCAGTGATGATCCAGCCATTCTATTTTTGTTTCATACTCGAAAAAAAGGACTTTAAAGGACAAATAGTTACTCACTTCAATCTCTTTAGAAGGGACTCCCTGTTCCAGCAATCCACGCAACATTCTGATCACTGACTTCAATTTGGCTCCTGAATACTTGCCTCCAGGGAGAACATTCACAGCAGGGAGCGCAGAGATCTCTTCGTTTGTCACTAGGGGGAAATCTAGCAGAAGGAGGAGACTGATTGATATAAATACAAATAAATAGCTAAAACCAAGGAAACAAACTGCAGCTCAGTGTTGGATTTGCACATTACTGTTCATCAGTGCACTGTTTTCTCTCGAATTTCTCCATACACCAGAGAGAACACACAGCTGTTCTCTCAGTTAGACAGGCAAAACCAAATTAACCAGCAAAACCAGTAAGACACAAAATCAGCTCTGATGAATCCAGGAACCAAAGGGAGTGTTCTCCTGAACTTCCAATAAATACATTGAAACAAACTTCAAGTACATTTTAAATATAGGTTCTGCACACAATAACCTACAAAAATGGATGGGCGCCCACAGGGATGAATTTGGAACTCTCCACTTAGATATTATAGCCTGTGACTTTTTTCAGCACTAATACTCAACATGTATATAACACACCTTACAACCATCACTTGGAAAGAAATCTTTTTTTCCAATAAAGCTTGCAATCAAACTGCATAGAGTTCCATTCTGCCACATTGAGCAGCAGTGGAAGAATGACAGTCAAGATAAAGATAGAGTATTGCTTAATATGAGCAAGAAGTAGTTGGTATGTGAAGCACACAATATTTCAATGTCATCACAGTCAAACCTGTATATTGTTACAACTTAGATACTAAAGAAGAAAGTATCTCAGCTGGTCCCAGCACTTCTACACCTACAGACACAACGTTGCCAAGACATGTTCCTATTAACTCTCACACATTTATTCACAAAGCCATGGGGATCCTTTCCAGTGGATTGCTGAGCTAGTAGAATTCCCATTATACCTGTCATTACACCCTCAAAACATACCCAGGACATCTTAAAATTCACTTCTGTCTATTTAATGTGACCCTCAAGTTTTCCGCTGATCATGCTAAATGTCCTTGCCTTTATTTACACGTTCCTGGCTGACTGATTCAATCGGCAGCTCGTCGCTTCCCCACGTGATTTCATCCTCATCTGCTTGGCTCAAGGAAGGTTGTGGAGGAGACCTGTAAGAGGACAAGGTATGGAAGTAAGAAAGAACACCTAGAAATAACCAACACATTTGCAACCTAGTCAAAAAAAAAATCACCAGAAATTAATTTATAGCTATTTAAAGTATTTCTGGACTGGATCCATACCACTGATCTCAGAAACCTAACTTTTTTTTTTTTTGCTTTTCTTTTTACATCCCCAGAGGGAACCTGAAAAAGGTAACAGTGGAAAAAGAGCCAGGAACACACAGACTTAGTAATAACTATTACTGCAACTACTTTTCAAAGGCTAAGCAATTAAATAGCATCCAGTAGCAGATTTGTACCATTCGATAATTCAGCACACTACAGTATCTATTTTCACTTGCAAGTTTTCTAGCTTTGTTGAAGATGGTGATGGATGCATCAAGTACTTTAGGTCATAATGTCACTGCTTGTGCCAACTGTCAACCCCAAATTTCCCACAAGCTTAAAAACATAAAAGCATACACCACTGAAATTTCACTTAGACTAAAATTAGTTCACAAGGAAAAACAATCTTGGGAATTTCTTAAGTTCAAAGTGGCTCAAAGGGCCGGCTAGTAACGTGGCCAGGCATATGCTTCGTACTCCATGGAAAAAACAATAAGCCCCAGGCACCCAAATGGGAATTGATGGAGCAGTGGAACTCTACATTTGAGTTGAAGTGCTTTAAAACCAGAAGATGTAACACTAATGAACCTTGTACAGATTTGAACTGCAAACAGCATTGTTTGAATGTTTTCTTCACATGCAAGTACCAAGTTGTTACCACAATGCAAATTATGTTATTTGGAGACATCTGAACACAGTCCAGTGATTTGCTATAACCACATATCAAAGGAACAAATAAAAGTAGGGCATACTAAACCACATAAAGCTGATTAGTATTCAGGCAAATTGTAAGTTTTTAAGTAAGGAATAGACAGAGAACAATTCAACAAGACATTGCACAGGTATTTTATTTGGTTTATTTTTGAGGTGGTTTCTTGTTTTTTGTTGTTGTTTTTCTCTCTCATTCTCTCATCTGGAAGTCTTCAGACTTCCAGATTTCACAGGTTTGCTTTCAAGCAATACTAAAAAAGAAATCTTACCTTTCTGGCACAGCTTTTACTTCACAATAGTCTTCACAACCATTTACATGTGTTGGCTAGTAGAAGAAATATTTCAAAACATGTTAAAGGACACAGTTACAACACTCACTCACTGCAAATTTTAAACAATTAACAATTACATGGACTATTTCTGAAGGGCACTAAGTTCAAAGCAGCACGTAATGAAAGACTTTCCTCTTTTAGACATCTCATTAACCCAAAATAACAGAGAACGAGAACACTGAGCACTTGGAAAGATACTCTACTGTAACAAGGCCAAAAAGCTCTATTAAAATAATTCCTCACTCCCAGCAGCAGTAGAGTCATCTAAGTTTTCCCCAGCTGGCATTTTTTTGTTTCTAATACTTAGAGACCCTTTATGAGGTAAGCTTGAGAGTGACAACTTCTGCCACCTGTCAAGCCACAATTCCTATATTGTGCATATCTAACATAACAGGGCTTTAACTCTGAATGACACATACACCTATTTACACCTACAATGAAGACCCAGCACAGCAGAAGGCATTTCCATCCTTCTTTCATGAAAAACTCTACAAAATCATTTATACTTTTTAGGCCAACTTGCTTTTCCACTGCCATACTCAGAGAATTTTACTCGTGGCTGTCCTAGAGTGCATTGACACAGAGCCAGATTCCTGATTTGATTTTCAGCTCTACTAACTGGACAGAAAGCTGCAAGAGCCAGGATGTGCTGGACAGACAGAGTTCTGCTGATCTGAAACATGAGACAAAACCTAGGCATCTACTGAGTGATGTAAAACAGGACACACAATAATGGAGAGTAAACCACATATAGAAGTTATTTAGGCTAATGAACTTATCCTAGCAAAAAGCAGTAGGAGAACAACTTTCAAACACACATTTTGGACAGTAAAGGCTACACAGCATTCATTTTTATCGTGACTGCTTCCCATCTTTGAGCAGGAATCGAGGAAGTTTTTTAGATTAAATGCCTGAAGTAACATTAACTAGGTAGTTTATTACCACCTTTTTGAAAAAAAGCTGATGGACCTTATATGACAGTGTAAAATAACTATATAAAACATCATCTCTTACAGTTAATTTGTGATAATCACATGTTATTTTAAAAATAAATGTTAGTACACCATTTAAAGTTACTACCAACAATGATGTTCTCATTTAGAAGACATGTAATGTTATTTCCACAAGTTCTATGCCAATAAGGAAAATAACAAATTGAAAGTGCATCTGCCAGCTTCTTGCCATCCTACCTCTGAAAAATCTTCAGGTAAAGATGACCCATCACAGTCTGTGTCCTCAGACTTATCTTCTGTCACCTTTCCATTCATCTCTACTGAACAGGAAAATCAGGAAATACAGCATGAACACACCAGAAGATGCCCAGGAGCCACCCTCTCACAGATGTGAATCCTGTTACACCTGTCTGGCACTAGACAGGGAATACAGGTGCCAGAATAACCAAGAAACATTTTTCAAGTCCCTTTGCTACCCGCATGTGGGAAAAGAGCTCTTACTGTACAGGATAATCAGACTTTAGGCTTCTTTATAACTGCAACAGCTGTCATGATAAGTGAGGTTGTTTGCAAAGCTAACAAAGTATCTTTGTCACAGCATAACCAATGGACAGGCTGAAGCTACTAAATTATCATGTTCCAATGTCAATAGCTATTCCGCAATTCAGTTACATTTAGACCAGCAGAAGGTCTAAACCCGGATTCTACTCGCTCTCTGTATTAACAAAATATAACTAGGCTATGCCAGATAAAATCTGACTTGCATCTGTCTGCTGTGGTAGCTCCCAGCTGACGTATCTTATGGATTTAATTCACCTTCACTTGCACAAGACAGGCTACAAGAAATTGGAAGTACTGGAGCTCCAATGATATTCCTCAGCTGAGATTCTGGCACAGCCAAAACCTTAGCGATTCCTGATTTCTAATGCAATGACCAATGACAATAACCCAATGACCTCGAAGTGCATCAGAAGTGCTGACATAATTATAATTTTGGAAGGTGTATCTTGAGTTTTAGAAGCAACCTCTAGAGATAGCAAGTATCTCGCTTGAATTTTTGGAGCATGCATGCATAGTGTGACACCACAAAAAACTACAAATCCTACTCCTCCCTAAATTTCAGTTAGCAACAGTGGAGCTGAGGAGCTGGAATGAAGGAAAAGAAACGTGTACAGTCTGCAGTAGGTACTAAAAAAATGCCAGTCTTTCTAAAAAAGACAAAGAAGGCTGGCAAATTGTTTGGTTTTGAGATATCTCAACACATTTCCAAGTTGTGCAGTCTGCAGTCAATGGAATGTTGAAATGCTTCAGCATGCCAACATGACTGTAGCTGCAGGACCAGCTACCTAAACAATATGAATTTCACTCAAGACACACCTGCAGAATGGGATTCATTTTCCCAGATTACTTAAAGCAAAATCCATATGATGTGCTTTTTAATGGCTCATGTTACCTGGCAGGTGATTTTCTGATGCAGCCTTCTTGAGATGTAGAAGACTCTGAGCCTCTGAAGTCGCATTATTCCGATTTAAGAGGTTCTGGGCTTCCTCATCTACAACATCCAACAGATACTGGACAACTTCATTGTGGTCATCCTCATCATAATACTCATCATCTGGAACCTCTGTTCCTGAAGACAAAAATGGTAAGTATAGGGCGATCTGGGAAAAATAAGTTAAAGGGGCAGACACATGGCATTATTTCTAGCTATTACCATGGCCTTCATTTCTCTCTAACACAGAATCCTATTTCTATAAATCTACTTTCAACATCAACTAACTCCTCTAAAGCAAAGCACATGAGATGATCTTGGAGATTATCTTCTAAAATTGACTGCCAGCCAACATTGACTTATTTCAGCATATTCAACAACGCCACTATTCTCTCGTATTTGTACACTAAAAACAGAATAATGCTGTCCCCATCTCACCTCCTCTTACCTGATTTGTCAATGTGTTTAGAAAAATCTGACATCTGATCAATAAATCCAAGGGAAGGTGCATCTCCCGGTCCTGACAGATTCATTAGCCCTTTTGTGTGATGGATATTGTTTTCCATATTTCCCTGAGAAGGTCCTAGGATGCCACTGCCATTGATCTAAGAAAGCAAAGAACAGTACAAATTAACTGCTAAAGAGCCTGGCAGTCTGTTGAAGCAGCAACCAACCATTAAAAAGTTCTCTTCTATCCTCAGCAACAAATAAAAGCCCCTATTCTTATCATATTCCCATCTGAGATAGGTAAGTGATAGGTGGGAAGCTTTTAGGTGTGTTGAAAGTTTCACATTGAAAGAGCAAAAAAATAGAATTTAAAGCAACTAAGAAAAAAACCTACATGATGATGACGCAGCAGCTTCTACAAGAGAACATGTAGTAGTATTTAACATTAGTATAACCTCTACAAAACGTATGCAAACTTCAATACTTTTGGTCCCACAACACAAGATTTCTCAGAAAAAAGTAAGGGGAAACAAAGAAAGAAAACCACCTACAAAATGTAACATGCAAACATCTTCAAAACTGTGGGCTGGAGTTTTCTGGATCATAGCCTTGCATCCTTCTTATAAGACAATTTGTGTTTCAACAAAGCAGTGCCAAAGAAAGAGCAGATGAATTCAAAAAAACTTGCGTATTTATCATGATCACTGCTTATTCAGATCAACTGACAAGTGGGTTTGCATGCTTTGATTACACAGATTGTTTCACTCATTTATTTATAAAAGTGTGTACAGTAGATTCTTTTCTCTGGTTAATGATAATAGGCACCATAGAGGAATATTTACCTTGGGCCCATAAGCATCAGTTGTCTTTTCTGTTTTATCACAGGGATCACCACAGGAACACCCTAAACAAAAATGGGGAAAAAAACAACAACTTTTTCACAGAAATTAAATTAGTCCCCATCAATTATTTTTATAAAAGAAAGAAGGTATTTAATACTATGTTATGACATGAGTAGCATTTCTGCCTGCCTGGTTTCTGTGCATTGCCAAACTTACATCTGACTGACTACACTTCACATAATGGTTTTTTGAATGTTGTATTTAATGGGATCAGAAAGCATGGATGCTAATAC
Source organism: Ptilonorhynchus violaceus (assembly GCA_013397565.1). Classification (NCBI taxonomy): domain Eukaryota; kingdom Metazoa; phylum Chordata; class Aves; order Passeriformes; family Ptilonorhynchidae; genus Ptilonorhynchus; species Ptilonorhynchus violaceus. The sequence goes on from VZRJ01004331.1 coordinate 721,972, forward strand.
AAGTAACCAACTCTGAGCGAAATGTTGATAAATAGTTTAACAACTTACAGTGGAAACATGCACCTTTGGGAACAGGGTTGGGTCGCTTTTCCTCAAAATGTACAAGACACAGCCCCACAAACACCTGTCACTGACTACTTTTTTTTTTTTAAAACATCATCTGACATCTGGGTCCTTGATCAAAGAGAGCTCTCACTTCTTAGTGAAGAAAAGAATGACACTGCGATATCAGAGATCACTGCCTACCCTAGACGTACCATTATGAGGATTACAAATGAGAACAAGTAGAAGCAGTAGATGCTATCTACCCAGTTACCAGGGAAGTGCTGGAATTTCATATAAATTATGCTTTTACAAATGAAGAAACCTGTAGATGAAACAAATGAAGAGTAACCTTGCATCTTGACCTATGTCATGACCTATATATGGCAAGTCATCTGCAGGGAGGGGGTTTTAAGTGGGATCTTCCAAGATTTGGTTACAGGGCTTGTTCCTAATGAATATCTTGAACATTTATTGAAACAAAACAAGTACCATACTTGGAAAATATGTGAGCAACACTCAACTGTAAGAGTTGCGATAATCTCATTAGGTGAGATAAATACTTCAATCTAGATACATTAAAGGAAGCATGAAAAACAAGACTATGATGAATCAAGACAAATGCAAAATGCCACATTTCAAAGAAAAAGCAAATGCTTAAGATGGTAAATAACTGCATAAGCAGTTGCTCTGCAGAGACACAAATGTAGGTGGTAAAGGAGTCTAAGTGAGTGAACAAGGAACTATTTAGCAAAAGAAGTTAAATCTCATTCAGGATTTATGAACAGAGATGCTGTCTACACAACCCCGGAAATAATTCCTCCTGTGTGTTTGGCACTTGTGAGCCTCACCAAATGCCATGTGTGAGATCAGAACCACCAGTGGAAAGGAACAATAAAATCAATTTGGGCTCCTTTGGTCTTGAAAAAGAGAAGACCAGTGAAAGACTTGAAGTTCTTTCCAATGTAACAAATTGTCACTTTTACGCCTGTACACAACATCATCATTATTATTAATAACAATTATGATAATCAACTGGTTTGGTTTTTTAGGCTCAATATTAGAATTTCTAAACTGTGTGAGAAATGGAATCATAAAGACAGTACTGTTGAATCTCTTTTCATGGAGCTTTTAAAGGAAAGATCAAGCAAACACCTGTTGGAGCTGGTCACAGTAAGCTGGACTAGGATAGTGTACTAAAGGTCCATATCAGTTCCTTTGTTTTTACAAACATTTGCATTTCCCTTGCCATGAGTAAGCAGGCAAATCTTACCATTAGCTTTCACTGGCCGTGGATTTGAGTACTCTGGGGTTTTGGATTTTGGGAACACTGCATGACCATCTCTATGAAAATAAATATTTACAGAAATATTTGTTAAAAAAATTGTCATGGTAATCATCAGATATTAATGTAAATAGTACCACTGGTAAAACTCCTAATCATTCCCAACCAACTTGGTGTCATTTGCAAACTGACTGAGGACACATCCAATCCCCTCTTCCATATCATCAATAAAAGAGATGAAACAGGACTGGCCCCAACACTGAGCCTTGGGGAACCCCACTAGCACCATTCACCACCACTCTCTCACTCCAGCCAGTTTTTAACCCAGCAAAGAGAGCACCTGTCCAAGCCATGGGCTGCCAGCCTCTCCGGGAGAATGCTGTGGGAGACAGTAAAAAGGCTTTGCTGAAGTCCAGGCAGATACATCCACAGCCTTCCCCTCATCCACTAGATGTGGCACCCAGTCATGAAAGCAGATCAGGTTCGTCAGGCACGACCTGCCTTTCCTGAACCCCTGCTGGCTGGGCCTGATCCCTTGGTTATCCTGTACGTGCTGTGTGATCACACTCAAGACAATCTGTTCAATAACCTTCTCCAGCACCGAGGTCAGGCTGACAAGTCTGTAGTTCCCCGGATCCTCCTTCCAACCCTTCTTGCAGACGGGCACCACATTGGCCAGTCTCCAGTCACCTGGGACCTCCCTGGTGAGGCAGGGCTGATGATAAATGATGGAGAGTGGCTTGGTGAGCTCTCCCGCCAGCTCCCTCAGTGTCCTTGAGTGAATCCCATCCGGCCCCACAGACCTGTGAGGGTCCAAGTGCCACAGCAGGTCACTGAATAATTCCTCCTGGACTGCAGGGGGTCTGTTTGAACACTTGTAGCTCATAGCTGGACACAGCCTTGTGTTCCCAAGAAACAAAAAGCATAGCAAGTACCAAGTACCCTTGTGCTCCACCGCAGCACAAAACCTGTGATTTACAGACCCTTTCTGTGACACCAATCCTCAGTAACATACCACCTACTGCCACTGTGGTGAATTTCCTGTCATACCAGGAACAGGTTTTATCCATATTCTCCACACTCATGCAAGAAAAAGTACAGGGAAGCATTTGCTTCCAGAACATACCTGGTTGCTTTGAGCACCACTGTCGGAAGGTAGGTTTCCAGCATTCTTTTGGCTTCTTTCAGAGTCATTCCTTGTGTGCTTACTCCATTAATGTAATGGATAATATCTAGTACATGGAGACTCTCCTCTCTGGCAGCAACCGATCTGGGGAGAATGTCACTAATATACACAACTTGATAAAGGCTGTCATGGCCTCCTGATAGTGACAAACCTTTGCAGGAAAAGAGGGAGAAAAAATACAAATCAAGCTTTCTGAAGAGGACAATCTCGCTTTAGGGCAAAAAGCAGAGTAATTCTGTGTTACCTAGCTCCTCCTTATGGCACGTTAGTGTAATGTCAGGCAGTAAATGAGGCAACACTGGCATCTTTGGTAACTCCAGAACACGCCCCAGCACTAATCTGACAGTCCTTGGGGCAGCACGGAGAAAGTTCACTGCATCAGTATGGCTCATGTTAGTGACATCGATGTCATTAACCTGCAAAAACAAAAGCAACAGAGGTGTCCTTGTTAGGTTCCAACAAAAACAGCATTACTGAGAAACGATTTATTGCTGTTCCTCAAGTGCTATCAAATCATGCCTCTCAGAAGTTGCAGGCCTTTGTTCTTCAACCACATTTGATTCGGCCCACAACACAATTTTTTTTTTTTTTCGACCCAAAGCTGTCCTTTTCATGCAAACCCTGTATCTGAAAACATGAATTCTCTCACTTTTATTAGTCTGTCTCCAGGTCGCAGTCTCCCATCGCTTTTGGCAGGATCCTGAACGATGTCATGGATGTAGCAGCCAACACTATCGTTACCTTTGGTCACTGTAAAACCCAGACTGCCCTTTTCTGACTTTGTCATTGTGACTCGGAGCTCCACTTCCTAGGGGGAGAAAACAGCACTTTACAACACAATCAGAAGCAATAGGAACATTTTATTGAATTTAAGACAGCTGGAAGCAGACAACTGATTTACCTATTGATTTAAGTGGGACACAAGCCTGGACAGTACCAGGACATGTTTCTTAGCAGGCTCAGCTTAGCTGCTTCAAGTGAGCATTTCTAATGAGTTCAGACAGAACCAAGTAATGTTTTGCGTGGAGCTAAGTTTGGGCCAAAGGCTTACAAATGAAACAAAATTGTGAAGGCACATGTCAGAAGTGACACCTTATTTTACCCCCATCTAGCTGCCTTATATAAAAAAGGCTCTGTATTTTAAAAATCTCTCAATACATCCATAATTATTGATAACAAAGTAAGTGAATGTATTTTCCTACACTGAGATCCAATACCATAGCTTACCTTGAAACTGAACACCTGGACATGTTTTGCCCTTTCTAAATGTGCATTCATTTTGATTTGAAAGATATGGATCTGTCTCATTTGCATTTAAAAAATCACAAAGCATCAGGAAGGATGGAGAAAAACTTCAGATGAAGGGACTATGAAAAATACAGTTTTTTTCTTGTCAAAATAGAGTATGGGCTAGAACAGCTTTTTAACCTGAAAGACCCTCAAAACTGGGACATAAGGCTCAATTTTAGGTTTTTTCAATCTTTGAATGGGTTATGTGAGGATATGGAAGCAGACGTCCCTTCTGATATAAAAGATATTCCTATGGTGGGAAGAAGCTTTCTCAGTAGAGTCTCAAAAATATGCTCCATCTTGCAGGAGAGCAGAAAGTCTTTGGCTTTCACAGTTATAAATGCTGCAAAGAACAGGGTGTCCTGATGTCCTTCATGCCTCAATTTACTCTCTGACCTCTGAACAACCACCTAAAACTAAAAGGGCAGAATTAAGATATTTGCCATTTGAGCTCCCTCTGAGTGCATGTTTTAGACGTAGGTAAATATTTGATGCCAAATTTTCCAGGATGAAATGACCCATGTCCATGAAATGGACATACACACATCTACCTATGTACACATGGATGCCTCCACATTCACAGAGGGAAATGTATCAACTCCTCGAGAGCCCTGACAGAAAATGCCTGCAGACACTGGTATGAGCAGCTGCAGTTCATTGGTTACAAATGACACTTGTATGTGCCATTTACCAGGCACACACCCAGGTCAGTGTGAGTATAACCCACAACTATCCCATTTGTAAATTAATGTGCCTAACTTCTATCCAGTCACTCTCAATATCATGGCTAAAACAACCACAGCAGGACTCTTATGCTACTGAAAGACAGAAATAGTAAAACTTACTGGCTCATATTCTTCAGTATTTTTTTCCAGCTGGGTGAGCAATGAATCCAGTTCTCCCAGGTGTGGAGTCAGCTCAGAGACAGGAGTAGCGTAACAGTCATTAATTAAAACGGATGTGGTAACATCAGGGACAGTTCTACAGGTTGGGATCACTGGCAAATCCAATGGCACATCACTACAGATAAACCAGAAAAAAAATACAAACCAAGAATAAGTACAATGTGGTTGTCACTCAGAAGTTAATATACGGACCAATATTCATTTTATGCGGATCTAAAAAGCGCACAAAAAAAGTATTTCTATGAATAGATCCAATAAACTATTCTTGCAAACATTTCTGCAGTATTATGAGGATTATTATCATCAGCATACCTGTCCTCAAGCTCTGCCTTGCTGGGAGCCTCTTGATCAGGGTACAGGATGGTGCGAACAGCGTCCTTCTGACCAGTGTGTGCCTCATACTGACTCTGTGCCTGTGCCTCAGCTTCGCCTGAGCTTTGGTACAGGGCAGAACTCCAGCCAAGGCCCACCTGTGCTGCTGAGTCCACCACCTCCTCATCACCACTTCTGCTGCTGTCACTGTAGCTGTCTCTTCTGGAGGGAGATTTTAGCCTTTTCTTGCTCAGATCAGCAGTTTCATTTTCATCTGAGCTGTCACCTTGTTCTCCATTTGATGGACCAGGAACTTCTCTGCTGACCTCTGGAAAAACTTGCTGGGGGGAATGGATGGGAGTCTACAGAAAGCAAAAACATTTAACTCATCACAATCCAGTTCTGATGACAAAAGAAAGTTCCAAAGACTGCATAAAATCACCAAAAACAAGGAGTCAGTGACTGCTGACTGAACTGTGTAAACATATCATAGCACAGTTTCACAAAGTTCAATACAACTTGGCCAAGACAAAGTGTGTAAAACATTGAAACGTATACTGCTAACACCCTGCAAATTCATCTAAGGAAAACAAAAATACTTTTGCCTTTAGCTTCAAAAAGCCTACTGATAGAAGCTTTTAAGGTATGCCCAGCAGTCATCTATGCAATTACTGTGAAACCTCTTCCAACCAGAAGCTGAGGCTCACGGAGCAACTGAAGTCAAACCAACCTCACACAGGAGGGAAAAACAGAAGCTTTCAACCAAAAAGCTACATAACAGACTACAAAAACTAAGATAATTTATGCCAAATGGCAACCTATTAACTCCCAGAGAATGAAGAACAGTTTTACCAATGATCACATATTTCCAAGAATGATGGCAGCTTGCAGACAGACAAGGTTTAAAAGCTTCATTTATGCTTTCATGGCCAAATTCTTGTGCACATGAACACACCAATCTGTGACAATGTTATTAACAAAAATTTTGGCTCTCCCCTTCTTTTAATATACGTACTGTTTTATTAAAGTTATTCCACATGACAAGCAGGTTTATTACAGGGGTAGTTATTTCTATTAGTAGTTTGCTCAGTTCCCTATCTCTTACTCCAATTTTAACCTCTCTTTAAATTTGTATTTGTACCTTTCAGTTTCTCTCATCAGAATTGAATGATTTTATTGCTTGAAAATAATATTAAAATAACTCAGAATCACAGAATCATGGAGCATCCTGAGATGGAAGGGACCCATAAGGATCATCCAAGTTCAGCTCCTGGCCCTGCACACGACAGCCTCAGGAATCACATCTTGTGTCTGAGAGCCTTGTGCAAACACTTCTTGAACTCTGTCAAGCTTGGTGCTGTGATGACTTCCCTGGGGATCTTAAACTGAAGACCTGTCTCCATTAGTTTTACACTTTCCTGTATTATGGAAAGCCTAATTTTCAGGCAATTTGTTCTCTACAATCTCTTTTGCTGAAACACATTTAATTTCCACTTCTCCCAAGTATCCTAAAATGGCCTTCTGTGCTTTCAATTTATCTATTGGAGCATTTTGAAAATATTCTTTGGGACACCTCTAATTTCCAGCAGGTAAATATGACAACCTTTTCCCTGTTTTTACGTCCATCAACACCAGACAAATTGGTGTTTTGCAGAATATCCTTCACAGCATCACAGAAATATCCAAAGTATATTCTATATCAGTTTCAAAATATCAGGCTGCAAAGAAACCTCTGCTCCAGAAACACTGTATTAAACCAATTTCTCATGTCTTAAGCCACAAAATGGAGGAAAAAAAATTTAAAGCCATGCATGCCTTTAACATTTCCACAAAATGTTTAGTGCACTCCTAGGGGATTCATTCCAAGAATCACATTTCTGTGAGCACTCTCCGCATTTTTCCATCTGCGTCTTGCATTTAACTAATCCACTCACCAGACTGAATAAATGAACTTTAAATAGCAAGTAATTTTTAAAAATTCATATGCCATGCACCTTACCAGCAATGAAGGATCGATGTCTGGTAGTATTCCAGATGGTGGCCGGCAAAGGAGAAGAGAGACCTCTGGAGACGTTCCCCTCAGAGCAGAGATGACTTCCTACGGCCACAGGGGGATTCATTGTTAGATGCAGACTTGCAGGACTACCACAGTATAAGTGTCACTACTAGAGATACAAACCTGTTGGGATAAACCCTTCAGCGATGCCCCGTTCACTTTCAGAATGACATCCCCGATTTCTATTTGCCCACTTTCTGCAGCTGGCTGCCCAGGGAAGAGCTTCTTCACCCTCACAATAGTTGATCCCAGTTGCTCTGGGGTGAGGTTATCTTCACGGCAGAAACTGAACCCGAGGCCTGAGCTATTCTTCAACAGCTTTACCTCAAACGTGTTCTCTGCAAAAGAAACATAAACCTGTTATTTCCTACAGCACACTGGCCATGAAAAAGTGTCTGGTGCTCTAATTCCAGACATGTGCGATCTCGCCCTTACAGGGTTCTTTCACTGTATTGAACAGAAGTATCTAAAAGATCCCTCCAAGTTAAAGAGGACAAAAAGCTGATCACAACTTCTCAGTCTGCTCGCGCGCCCTGACAACATCAATATACTGAAAGGCAGGGTGTAGATTCCTACCAGCACCATTCCCATCCCAAGAACTGAAGAAAAATATTATGAAAACTAAAGGATGCTTTGACAGTTAAGACAACTGTTCTACGTGACCCGACCTGCAGTGACAAAGCTGTAATCTTTGGCATTTGTAGATTCTGTTGCTGGCTTCTCCTGTGGCTCACACTGCCCCACCTGATTTGGGGGCGTGCATTGTGGTGTCACTGGAGCATGAGCCCTGGCCCCTGAAAGCTGGCCTTTTTCCAACAGCAGATGCACCACCTACAGAGACAAAATGTTCTCCAGGTTAGCTGGCAACACTCATAGAGATAGCACAGTCTAGAGTACATGTTTCCTTCTAACTTGTCAGGGTCCAAACTTTTACAGCAGCAAATCTTATAGGCACTCCCCTCCCCATACATATCTTCCATTTGTTCCTTATTTTTTAAGGGCTGTTACATGACAACCTCCAAAATACATTAATGGACTTGCAAGGTACTTGCCAACAGAGCAAGAAAGGGTTTTCTTCCAACAAAGCTGTCAGGGTGTTAAGTGTCAAAGGTAGCATCATTTGCACATTTGTACAGGGAATGAAGTTAAAAGCACTTTATAAAGTGAACACAAATAGTAGTCCTTAGCAGTTCTGAATGTATACAGTCACTGGCTATTTTCAGGTGTGTCAGGAAGCCAAGGAGTTTCAGAAAGCACACTTAAAGTAACCAGGACACTGGGGAGAATTCCAGTCTTGAGGTTCCTTTACCTTTTTTCACTCATGGAGAATTGGTTTACTACAGACAGGAGTAGAACCAGCAGCCACTTACCTGCCCAGTGTTTCTCAGTGTTTCAACAGCTTGTTTATGGGTAGCACCTTCCAAACTAATCCCATTGACAGAGAGCACACGGTCACCTACATTAAGAAAAAGTAGGCAGAGCATCACCTATAAAACATCTATGACACACAGAGACCTCCTTCAAGTCTCAGCTGACCAGGACAGTTATTTATGCGAATTATCCCTCCCCTTCATACTCCGAGTCAGGAAGAGAACTTTGCAAATTGAACTGTAAGGTTGGATTCAAAGGTCTTTCCCAATCTAAGTGATTCTGTGGGATAATCCCATGTTAGAACGAGTGTCCTCAGAATGATAGCCTGTCACAAAGATCAGACTCTTTATTTAAAACATATCTTAGTCTACAGTGGGAATTCTCACTTTTGTGAAGAATGTGGCCTGGCTTACAAACAAGAAGAACCACGACAATTCCAGCATTTTCTGTACTGAGTTGCCAGGCATGCCAAGGAAGAAGGCCACAAATAATACAAAGCCCTCTCTTCTCCATGCCTGGAACAGGGAAGCGTTCTCCATTAACAAAGGCTGCTTTAGAAAATAAAATCCCACAGCCTATCTCCTCTTTTTCCCCTCTACAACCTCGGCACTGCTGGTTCTGCAGTTGTTCTACACTATTTTTTTAATCTTCACCTGCAGAATTAGCCATTAAGGCAAATATTTAACACGAAAAACTGCAACAGCTTGGAAAAACGGCTCTTTTTCTCAGTGAACAAGGTAAAATGACAGGAGGCAAACAGAGTGCTAGTTTCCAGGCCACAGGATATTGTCAAGTCCACCACAGAGAGTTCTCCGCCCTTTTTTCACATTAAGAGTCCCCTCTGAAAGAACGGAAATACTACCTTTTTCTATTCTGCCATCTGCTTCAGCTGCTCCCTTGGGAATAATCGCTTTCACATAAATACCACCATGCCTTATGCTAGTATTTACACCACCCTAAACAGAAAGTAAAAATAGGATTGTTAGTCTTTTTGCAGTTAGAATACTTAGTAATTAAACACAGTGTCACACAAGGAAAACTGTAATTAGGAAGCATTTGGACTACTGACATGTAGGAAAACCAGACAAACTATCAAAACCAAAATGTTAAATCAAGCATGTTCTTTGCAGTCATGCAATCTGCTACAAATGAAGTTGGGGTGGGAAGATTGTAAAAACATAATGCATCAGAGTGCAGACGCATAAGACACAAATAAATAAATGTCCTTCAGCAGAAACATGTCTGCATTATGTTGGACTTTACATGCTTGCATGCACACCAAAGCTCAGAGATGTGCAAGAGCACAGCATGCCAAAGCAGGAGATGCACACCCATGCAGTGTCCTACTCCAATACAACTTCTCTTGCTGTAACAGGAAATTAGGGAGTGCTGCTTTTTCTCAGCTCAGACAAGTTTGAAGGTCTAAGCTGTAAAAAACTGCTCAAGCAGAACTGACATTGGTTTTGGAGGGCCTTAACCTTTCTGTTGAGTGCAGCGGGGGTTGGACTAGATGATCTTTAAATGTCCCTTCCATCCTAAACCATGGTGTGATTCTGGCTCACTGCTGCTCCACAAACTTGGAGGGAAGAGGAAGACCAACAGTGTGTTAATGTCCACTCCCAAAGCACACAGTGTTCCATGTGAAAACTTAACCCTCAGTCTACTGCACACCTCATCACCACTGTAGAGCAGTGCAGGGGCAGAATGGAGGCTGGGAAAGCAAAGGTCAATGAAGACACTCCTTGGTCACGCCTTAAGGGAAATCTTTGCATTGGTTGGCATCTTGTAACATCTACAAAGCCAATGCAAGCATACAGCAGGCCTGATGCTACCCAGTAACCAACTCCTGCTCAAACTCTGTTCTTCCAACCTTCTCAAACTACGAGCTTTGAACAGGACTTTGAATAGGCTGGGATGCCAAGATAACAGATTTTCATTTTGCTCCTTTTACAGTCCTAGCCATATATATGGAAACAGTCCTAGGCTTGCGAATTGGCGCTCCACCGAAAATAACTGAATATTAAAATATCAAAACGTATTTTTTAATATAAGAACAGAAGCAGAGGAAAATGTGTGCATCTCAGTTGTAAATTACTCTCTTTTCCCCTGAAGCTCTACGACAGGCCCTAAACACAAAACTACCTTCAAAATCTTATAGCCCAAAGAGAAATTTGTAATAACAAATGGTTTTTTGTCTCACATTGCAAGAAAGCAGTGTCAGCCAGGTCTCATTTGGGATTAAGTAGTTTTTTGCTTTCTGCCTTTTACCCAGCAGAGGGAGAACACTGAACGTGGTGTGTGTGTGTGAGCGTGCACAGATACTCTTAAATACCCCTTTCATTGCCTGCTGGGCCAGTCAGGGAGGGTCTCACTTCCTTCCTTGTAAATTTGCCACAATATTAGGCAGCAAGGGACAAAAACCATCTTGCTTTTTGTACTCACAAAGCGGCATCTGTGATAAGAGTCTATTAGGACTTTGGGGCTCCACCATAAAACAAAAAACAAGAATTATTCAAAGGGCAGATGACAAGAAAAGGGATATAAAATAGTATTACTTTTCAGCTTTGGCAAGATTAATCACACATCAATAAAGCTATACAGTTAACAGTGACTCCAGATAGTATTTTGCTTCCTTGTAATTTAGCAATTTAATGGGTTGCTGGGAGTAGAGAAAAAGAGAAAACATCTAAAAACCTTGTCAAACAGTACCGTGACACTTATTCCCAAGCCGTTATCTTTTTTTGCTAGTTCAACCTCAAAGATATCTCCAGGTTTAAGATGCATTGCAGTAACCTTTTTAGAATTCACTTTGTTTGCTGTATTCGATGAGGAAGATTCCTTTATTAAAAAAAAATAAAACGAGAAAGAAAAAGAAACAAACAAAACAAAAAGAGACAATGATTTGCCATTAGAACAGACGTTTACAGCTAAGACCCTAAAGGGTGGGGTTTTGAGTCAGACACAGCCAGAAGGAGTCCACATGGCAAAGTACCAATTAGTAACATCCATAAGGCTCATTGCTTTAACTCCTTCATTCCTGCCTTTGAACAGGTTCAGCATAGACATATGCTTGGCCTTCAGCAGCCAAGTCTTTATTGTCGAAGTGAGTATGTCACAGAACACTGAAACTGCAGTATTTCAGTATTACAGCAGCCTAGAATCTGTTGGAGGATTTGCAGGAGCTGCCACAATTTAATTGAATAACCTCCATCAGCTAAGAAGAGGAATCACCGCAAGCTCGAAATAAATTTGCAGTACTTGCCACTGTGCACTTTTGCAAAGGCGAAGCAGCAAGCTGTCTCTGCTCAGAGCGTGATTCACTGCTGAATTTAACTGCACAAGAGCAGTTTTTCATGGATTAGATCAATCCCAGAAGACAATGAGTTCTGCTGCTAACCGCTCCAGATGCACCTCTCCTACTTAAATCTAGGGAAAACTTCATTTATCCGCCAAGTGAATAAACTTACCTCTGGGGTGGCCATTAGATTATGACCATATTGGACAAACACACAGAACTGAAAGGAGGTTTCCTACAGCCTCAGCAAGTGCACTATAGGTTCACCCCAAAGCACAATCTGCCTCTAGTAAGACATGCCCATCTCATGACATTGGAAAGCTAGAAAGTTGTTTCAAGTCACAGAAGTGATTTTCTCCCCTTATTTCGAACAAAATCACCAAGCTATTAGAAATCAGCTACTAGCATTTGCTGCAGGCTAGGCTGGGCTGTTCCTCCCCCAGATCCTTTCACCTTACTGACACCCAGAGACAGCTATTTCAATACCACTATCACGCTGGTGAGAAATAATCGTATGAAATCCACTGTGCCTTTTTAGCTGGCTGTTGCTCCTGACTGCCGGAGTAAGTTGCTTCATCCATGTCAGAATCCCCTCGGTCAGAATACTCCACAGGCTCCACCACCCCAGGCCTTTTATTTTTTGCTCGAGTACTGTCAGATGAGGATCTTCTCTTCTCAATCACTTTAGAACCCCCAGACTGGGAATCACTGTAATGCTGAGCCTCCTGCTGGGCTCTCCCACTTGTATGTTTGCCAAAGAAGCCGGCTGGCTGGCTCTGGGACAGGCTGGCACTCTCAGTCCTGGAATCCTGGGAGCTCATGCTTCCATCCCGCTTGCCTCCGGACAATCCAGACAAGCTCCCCGAAACAGGCCTCTGGTGACCACGGGACCGGTTGTGTTCTTCTGAAGAGGACTCTGCCTCGTTGTCCTGCACCGACGAGGGCCTCCTCAAATAACCCCTGGCTCCATTACTGATATGAGCAGTGTTAGATGATGCTGAAAACCAGGAGACAAGAAAGCCATCAGCAGCTGGAAAGACCTTATCTGCAGCACGACACCTTTTCTCAGCTTACACCCACGTAAGGTTTAACCCGCTCGTATTCTGCAGAAAACTTTGTGTTTACACTGCCACTGATGTGCCCTCACCAAAGGTTACCCTAACAATTCTTCTTTCCAGCTCAGAACACAATTCCAAGCTCACATTAGCTGGGGTTGCTTACAGGAGTGGCTGCAGTTCCATACCTTTGGATAGCTTGTCCTTGGGCTGGGAGATAACCAGCGTCACGTCCTCAGGAGCATTCTCCAGGATTTCCAATGCTGCGTGGTGGCTGACTCCTTCCAAGCTCGTGCTGTTTATGGATATGAGTCGGTGCCCTGCACAAAAGGGGTTGTTCAGATACAGTCTAACATCTACATTTTTATCTATCAGTGACAATGTGGAGTACAAGTCTGACAACCCGTACACAATGCATGGATTAAAAGTTACTAAAATTCAAGTAATGCTGGAATATGGAACTCTAATCATTAAAAAAAAAAAAGCTAAACCCCAAACCAAACCACAAGAACCAGTTATGAATATTTCCTCTTTTTAAACCTGCCAAACCATTCTATATTATGATTTCTACCTTGCCCTATGCTGTAAAAAAAAAAACCCAGATGAAAAAGCAGAAATCAGAAGTTAAATGAACAACATGCAATTCAGTTCAAGACACAGCCTACAATGAGAAGAAAAAAAATACATTTTTCTCTTCTTCCCCCACTATAATTATGGTTGTAGGTTATGGTTCTATTTCACTTTTTCCAAAAATCAAAGTATGGATAGAGTTATAAAAATTTAAATTGCAATACATCTGCAAGAGAGACAATGGAAAATAAAGCCCTTATCTTAATATGTAGCTTTAATTTCCTGCTACTTCAAAGCTTTATCATCTTTACTTTGATTTGAATGATTGTTGGTTTTTTATAGTTTAACAAAGAAGCATCACTTGTTTTCAGAAATTATCTGGAAGGTAAGTGAAGGTCACCATTGTAAGTGGCTGTGACACTCAGAGCCACAGATGGAATTTTATGCTATTCACCTGGTTTTAGAGTTCCTTCCAAATCAGCTGGCCCTCCAGGAATAACTGAATGAATAAAAATTCCCAGATCAAGTTTTCCCGTCTTCTCTCCACCGACTATTTGAAAGCCTACGAAAAAAGGCCCAAAGCAAGCCAAAATGTCATTGACCATCGTGTGTCTTAACACAAGTCTATCCCTTAGAACATGAAAAATAAACAGCAAAGTTTTTTTGATTAAGCTTTATTGCATACTCTGTTTTGAGCAATTGGTTTTTTCTATCACTTAAAAATTTCTGGTTTTCTCCAGTGTTAGATGTTTTATCCAAACGTTTGACCCTGGTCTTGAAATCAGAGTTTTTCAACTCCCAGTTTTCTTTTGAGGCTTCTAATCTATTTCTACTCATTCTACCAAGTAAGCCTGGGAAGAACACTCAAGATGAAAGCAAAAAAAAAAAAAAAAAAAGAGGAAGATATCAGGTCTTCTCTATTCTAGCTAAAACAGCAGAGTACCACAAATTGCAAAGGGAAGAAAAACGAGAAATGGCAGATTTCTTTTAAATTTCTTTCCATTTTGGTCAACTTGTAAGTTACTGTGCAGTGTAAACACCAAGTATTACTCTGTTGTAGGCTTTTTTCCTTTCTTCAAACTTACACTACAGTCCTAATTTGAATGACAGACAGAACAATGTCCTTAGGGACACTTTAGAGAGCCTTCCTAAAGAAGAATACTGACACCAAATTTTTCATTACTCATACAGAGAAAAATTATGTGGGTTTATGAAAAAAACTTGGTCGTAGAGGAGGGAATGGAATGCAAATATCTCATCTCCCAGGCTCCTTAAACCTCAAATTAGTGTTCCATCAGATATTACAGGAGTAAGAAAAATGCTGAACTATTACCTTCTAATGCTTTTATTATGTCTTTTTTTGTTGTTGTTTAAAGCATTCAAGCTGTCACAGCTGTGAGGTGTCCACAGAGTCAAAATTCTACATTGAGCACAGAGATAAACTTTAAAGGCCAACTTTTAGGATGGCTAGTTCAGAATATAAATAATATCCTACATTTACAATATGGAAATACAGAGAAACAGACTTGCTTAACATCACAACAAGTTCTACCAAGTAAGTCCAGGCTTCAGCATCTTAAATGCCTTCAAAATCCAGCTACTGTCTGTACTGCTTTACTCAGTCCTACAATAAATACTTAAATACAAACCAGAAAACTTTATTTTGTTTTTTCTTTCTAGAAACACATGTCAAGAACAATTTTAAAGCCACTTACCTAAGCCAAATTTTTCATCCTTTTTCAAGTTCACCAAAGTGATCTCTCTCTCTGGTGTGGCAACTCTGTTCTGTGTTGTTTGAAGAGAGTCAACTGTAAAGCCAACATTTCATGATCAGAGATCAGACTCTGTCTGAACACTTCCCCTTCAGGTTTACTTTAAAGTTCTTTTTCATTAAAAAATATTACTTCTCTGATAACCTGAAAAGCTGTTTTGATCTAGTGGGTCCAGCTTTCATCTTATAAACCATGGCCAAATACAGAAGAAAAACCTCCACCACCCTTCTAACTCACTTTCATCTTCACCAGTTAAAAACCTTTTATTCCTCCTAAGAAAAGCATCTAGCACAGTCTTGTGGAGTGACAAGATAATTGAGTCCTAGAATCTTCAAATTCATTGGTCTCACTTCAGCAAAGTATTTAGATCTGTGTTTATGTGCCCTGCTCAGGCAGGGAGGATGCAAACACATTGGTAAATTGATACTGAGGCTTATTATACAATGTTACTGAAATTACTCAATGAGTTCTATTAATGATGGTTCTTCATTAAAAAAAGACCAACATCAGAAACTAAAACCTTTCTTGCTTAAATTTATTTCCTTATTTGCAACTCCACACGCTGCTGATTCCACCTCTTCTAAAATTTGAACACCCTCACAATAGAATTATGTGACTGCTGAGGCTTCCCACGAGGCTGAAGTAGACCCAGGTACTTCAGAGACCAAAGGAGCATTAGTTGGTGCAGAAAAAAAAACCAGCCCACAAACCAACACACAAAAAACAAGCAACCAAAACCCAACAAAAAAACCCTACCCCACAAGCAAACAAAACAAAACACAAACAAATAAACAGAAAAGCCCCATCTCCTGAAACTTCAGGAAACACCAACATACTGCAAGTCTGAACTCATGGACCTGCTTCCTAGAGAAGATACTCATTTGGTCTGGGAGTGCCTGGGATACTTTTGCCCTAAGTGGAACAGGCAATTCCACAGCTGCAGAAACCTACTGAGCTCTACACACTGGTACAAGGAGAAAACAAGTGACGCAGGAGAGCGCAGCAGACTGCACCACCCAGAAAAGGAGTTTTTCTCCCGCAAAACCACGTCAAGCTTAAAGAGTGAAAGAACTAAACAGAAAACACATCTTGTCAGGCTCTACAGAACCAGTAACCTCCTAAGTAAGGGAAATGAGCTTTCAAGAGCATGATCTGGTAGGTAAGAGCACCCTTCAAGTCCCAAACTAAACAGACACTACTCATATTTGAAAAATATTACATGCAGATGTCTAAACCTCTCCCAAGAAGCAATCAAAAATAAATATTAGGGGTTGCATTTAGGAAGATGTCCTATCCAACTGACTGGGAGAGGTACTTAAGAATACCACAGAAACAGGACAGGTGGAACAGTGAAGCATCTGACAAGTGACAAACAAACTGGCTGAATTAATTCTATTGGCATATCACTCATCAACTTACCACTCTCTTTTAACGCTGCTGATGACAGAAGATTTTCTGAAGTATTCATGCTAACACCTGTGACATGAATGGAAATATTAGACACCGTTATCAATTTTTTTTAAATACAAAAGCTACCAAGAAGTATTTTAGAATTAACACAGTACACACGAGCTCACTCACAATATCAAACTGCTTCTTTTAAAAATGAATAAACATAATACTAGTTTTGCATTAGCAAATCCAAATTATTTGTGTGCTCTGGTTGTAGTTCAAGGTTCAGATAGATGGTAGCTCATGCAAAGGCAATGAGTAAAGGAAGGACAGAGGTTTGGCCTTTATGACCACGGTTAACTTCAGATAAAAGTAATGGATCTTAAGCAGTGAAGTCAAAGACTAAATTTTCTAACAGTATTGGATGAATATGCTGAATCTACTAAACCAACACAACAGGACTCCCGTAAGACCTTGCAAAGGAACAAATAAGCTGCTGCAGTAACAAGCAATTTGAACTATTTCTATTTAAAATAGTTTGCATATAGAATCGTATTTTCTTTGAAATGATCAAAGCCAAGCAAATATGGCCCTACTTTCAAGAGGATAAAATAACAAATGTACCAATCTATGAAAGTAAATGAGGTAAGATAATTCAAGCTTTTTAGGAAAGCAGACCTGGCCTTCTCCAAACCTACGAACTCTAAAGTTTCATCTGATGAGTTTCATCATGCAAAGAATGTATGTCCCCTCAGCACAGGTAGAGTGATTCAGCAGGACTTTCTGACATGTAGCTAAGATCCTCACCAGAACTGCTGCCCAGAAGGTTATGGGTAAGCACCTGGTAATATTAATTGTAAAACTTAAAATTAATTGTAAAACCAAAAGTGGCTGCAACCAGTCACTGCAGACCCCGCATGCCTCATCTCACTCTTCGGCATTTATGCTCTCAGTACTGAAAAAGCATGGCTCCCAAGTCAGTCCTGGTTTAAAGTGCAGCAAGGGCAGATATGGGATGGTACACTCTGCTTTGACTTTTTTTTTTAAGTCTGTTTATACTGATCCCCGTCCCTAAAAACTTAATCATCTTCCACTTTTTCTGATGTTCTGTAACTACAGCAAAGCAAACCAGCAAGCTAAGGTTGCAAATACTTCAGTCATTGCAGTTTCTATTGTTCCAACAGGGAACCTTCTAGAACCAGAAACTGATGACACATATGTATTAAAAATTTATGTTCAAGAACCCAATGTGTTAGGTTAAGTCTTTTTTCGTTGCTCTGAATCTGTCCTTTTTTTTTTTTGTTTTACTGTGAACTCTATATTTTTAATGGCTCATCTCATAACAAAAGTTTTTTTTGTGAAACACCCAATGGGCTGCAAAAAACTTTTACCTAATTTATTATATTGGAACAAAAAAAAAAAAAAACAAAACCCAAACCACCAACAAATAAAAGAAAAAAAACCCAAACTGTGCAGTTATTACTGAGGCACTAGCCAACAGCCAATTTATGCCGAACTGATTCCCTTCCAAAAAATCACTGCCTACATCCTTTCCCCAGAAAACACTAAAAAAGTTCAACCCTCACAAACAGACTGTGAAGACTGCCCATTATTATAACAGCAAATTATTAAAAGATCCATACAGCCAAATGGCACCCTGAAGTGACAAAATGGAAGATGTTTTCTGCAACAGCTTTTACTTTGCACACTTGTGCACAGACTGGTGTTGACCAAAGGAGGATTTTTTTGATTCATTGCAATAATTATACAGGACCAACAGGCAATTGGCGTGGATTGCTTTAACATGTGATACTCTGCTCCCATTTTCAAATGAAATATACCATCAGTTAATAAATATATCAAAGCATTACACCCAAAGCAATTTTAGAGGTTAGTAAATACAGTAATATTATTTTTTGCATGCTGACCTACAACATAGGCTTGACCGGTATCTTCAATGGATGATGAGTCTGATTCATTTTTCTTTCTTTCAGGGCTTCTACTTAAACCTGCATGAGATTTTGAACTTAAAGGGGAGAAGGAGAGAAGGGGAACCAGACAGAGGGAAGAGGAAGTTGGGAGAGGGAAGGATCAATGTAATAAAATAATGGCATGAATAATAAATCAAAACTGATGCAAAATGTACATTGACTGTACACAAAGATACTGCAGGGTGGTCAGAGAGACTCTTACTTGCTCTGTTTTAATGCTCCCGCTGCTGATCCTGTATCAAATTTTGGCATTTGCTGAAAGACTCTCCCCATTATATCTTCTATTTTCTTGGGGGAAGAGTCCAAAGCAGTAATAACATTTTTCCTTGGGGGGTAAACAGAGATGTGACTCTGACTCAGATCGTGAAACGACTTGCTCATAACTCTGGGTCTTTCCTCCCACGGAGTCTTCTCATTCTTGTCCCTTGAAGAGCCAGGAAGTGGCTGGAAGAGTGAGAGCTCAGAGCAGGACAGTCTCTTGAGGATCTCTGCCTGGACAGACAGAGGTCGGACAGCAAGTCTGTTCAGAGTGCTGCTGGCCAGGCTGCCAGTACTGATTGCTCGCCCCATGTTGAAGCCTTTGACAGAGTCCGCGTGAAGGTTCAGGCTCCTGAATGAAGCCCTTTCTGTGGAAATTTTTTTTTTTAAAAAAACAAAACCCAGACAGTTTAAGTTATTCAGCAGAGCTCAGGTGACCACCTTGCATAAAGCAAGCACTTTAAACAATCAACTCACACAAAACCTATTTTTTCTAGATGCTTAGCAGTAAGTACCATCATCAGCAATAAATAAACACCCACCATGTAGTTTGCTCAGGAAGCAAGGTTTGGAGTTCATGATACTATACTAACCCAAAGTCCAAAAACACAAAATAGCAGAATATTTATTCTCTTATTAGCATGAAGACTCATATTCCCTGTCAAGCTGCTGTGCCTTATATACAGGCACACCATCTCTTTCTCCAAAACAAATAATATCCTCAAGCCAAGTGACCTGGAAGACTACACTTCCTTTAATCTGCTCCTAAAAGCCTTTTCCAGGATTTGAAGAAATAGGGCTCCCCCATCTCCACACTATCAGATCCTACCAAACTTCCAACCATCCACTGCTTAATTTTCTTCACATGGGCCCCTCCACACTTACAGTACAGCTGCAAGGTCGTGGGGTTTGGCAGCATCTCTACCTGGTTACAGTTCACTCAGGAGCACTTAAGGACCTACCCTGCCACAAACATCATAGTACAGAACAGAAAGTCTTGACTGGGGTTTGCCAGACTTTTTGACTC
This sequence comes from Ptilonorhynchus violaceus, assembly GCA_013397565.1. Taxonomy (NCBI): domain Eukaryota; kingdom Metazoa; phylum Chordata; class Aves; order Passeriformes; family Ptilonorhynchidae; genus Ptilonorhynchus; species Ptilonorhynchus violaceus. The sequence continues at coordinate 741,779 of VZRJ01004331.1, forward strand.
ATTAGCAAGGATTCCCTTAAGCAGCAGCGAGAAACAGGTTTTGGACTGTAACTAAATTACTGTCAGCTGAGTCGTGGGAACTGTCTGGGTGGATGTTCTTAGCTGAAAGCAAATTCATGATAATACATCTTAGCCTAAACCCCTCTTAATTCAGAGCAAAGCTGAGCAAGGCTCATTGCTATTAACCTAACTGCCTCCTAAGGCTAGCAGTTAAGTTCCTGTGGCTTGGCTCTCACACAGAAACTTGATAAGCTGTGGCAACTTGTTGGCTGGTTAGAAACTTTAAAGGAAATCAGGCCACCTGAACCCTTCATAAACTTCACTGATGTCTTGGAGCCAGTTCACCAGGAAGTCTGAGGAGAAGCATATATATTTCTGATTTGGGGTTAATCAGTGTTTTTTCTAAACCCTGCCTACATGAAGGAAACAAGCTGCTTTAGGAAGCTGCACTGTAACTCGAAAGGAAAATGTTACTTTTTGGTACACATCATCCATTAGCTTTAATGGTAAATACTCTGGCATTTAGAAAAGAGTGTATTTGACAAATGCAACCTTAGCCCTGCCATTCCAAAAGACATTCCTTCCTCCAATACGTAGGGCAGGAACTAACTGCCACAGTAATTGCTGCTTTCTTTGTAACAGGAATACAGATTGTGAAGATGTAGTTGTGGAAGGTATGTTTCTGTCCTTTTTAAAGATAAATTAGTACACAACTACCACTTCCTTATCCACACCAAACACCTTCTTCTAGCCACAGCCACCAGACTAGACAAGCTACAGAAGAATGATTTTGCCCAATCAGACCACAAATCCACCAATCCCAGTTTCCTGACTCTGACAGAAGGTATCAATGACACCTGCTCTTGCTGTGTTTCCATCCTGGGGAAGAGTACCCTAATACAATATTCTAAGATCTCTCCTCTTGACATTGTATTCCCCCCCTGTGAACATCAAACAGAATATCTATGGATTTCAGATGAATACTTTCACATCATAATATATATAGGCACTAGGTCTTTCACATCTTCTGCCAACCCCCCAACTGAAAATTCTCATGTGCTCAAAACTCATCCTCCCTAAGGTTGACTTAACTCCCACTTCATTTTTTCAGTTTTCCATATGCCCTTTCTGGAATCCAGAATGCCCTTTGCTTTACTGTTTTCTTTACTAATTTGCTGAGTGCTTCCAACCATCAGCTTTTACTGACATATTAAGGGTTCTGTAAAAAAAACAAACAATAATAAAACCCTTGATGATTCTGCAGGCTAAGAATAATGTTTTCCAAATACTGTCACTGCTCTAATGAAAGAACAGCAGTACTGATAATTCATATTCTATTTTGAGCAGCTGTTTCATCACCATTTTCTCTTACTTTCTCTTTTTTAGAACATTATTCTAGTAACTCTATTGCTATATGCACACATATATGCAGGAAAGAGAAACATCACTAAGCCATTTAGATCAGTAAACTTATGACAAAAGGAAATTTTTTATGTGTTTTTGCTTTTAATAATCAGTGTAATGGAATTAACCAAACTGCTGATTTGTTTGTTTCTGATTACACGATTGGTGGAATCTGGGACCTCTGAATTCCAAGCGAACTGCACTGCACAGAAGCAAACTATTGTTTTCCAGACTCCCACAGCATAACACAAACTCCATCTGTTAAGTGCAACCAAGTCTGCTAGTCAAGAAAGCTTTTCATGTATTGCTTCTCTCTGCAATTCAGGACAAGCAAACACTAAATCGGAGAATGGTACAAAGGCTTTAAGTCACTTGGTCCTACTTCTTTGCCTGAAGTTGGCTGAGTCCAACAGAATAGAAGAAAGGCTGGATAGCTGCCACATGCCTTTTCCCACTCCCACCCCTCCTCCTTTCTTTTTTTTTTTTTTTTAAGTTTGAGATCACAATATCCACAGCAATGGGGTCAAACTCCATCCCAGCTACACTGGTGGAAGTCTGGATTAACAGCAACTGGAATGCAAAGAGATAAAAACGGGGAACAAAGAAAGAGTGAGCAGGCAGACTGATCAAAACAGCACTTCCAGATCATGCTGAAGGCCAGCCAACCAAGTGAGCTCTACTCCAAACAGTGAAAAAATTAGTAGAGAGGGCTTTTCCCATGTTTATATTTTCCAATTAGTTTTTTATGTCTAAAAAGAATGTCTTTACATTTTCCATTATGCACACAAATTGTGAAGGAAATGGGAATTATGAAGGAAACTGACTAGTATCAGTGTTGTTCCTTACTGGGTCCACCAAAGATTAAATGGAACAGACAGCTATACCGACAGAGATGTCGGTACAATAGAGATGCAGCATCATGAAATTCTCCCTGTTTCATTTGTGCTCCCATTATCACACCATTTTATCTGTAATTCTGCATTATCAAACCAATTCCTTTCGTATCATGCAAAAGGTAAAAGTCCTGTTATCGAAATATCTTCAAGTTATTCCCAAAAAAAAGCCAAAAGCCTTTAACCAAAAGGGAAAGTACTATTAGTGACCTATTTTTGGATTCCTTTTAGTTTAGAGGAGCTGCTGTGTGCCAGCTTTTCTGTGTTCTCTCAACTGCTTTCCCCCCACCATTAAACAAAATCTAAACAAACTTAGCTCACAGAGTCTCTTCATAGTATAAACCCTCCAAATGTAGATCTACACACACACAGCACTCAGCAGAATTACTGAAGCTCAGGCTCAGTTCTTCTCCTTACAAAAGTACATATAGACTGCTATTAAAAACTAGCACAGTATCACAGTCCTTACCAATGTCCTGAGTGTCTTGGTTGCTCTGCCTGGTTCTCATCTGTAGTTGGAACTTATGCTGGGAAGAGCAGAGATGCAAAAGGTACTGGCAAGTCTTACTATTGTCAGTCTGAAAGGCATGCTTGATACCATCTGATGTGTTCTGCAAAGTTATTTTCTTCTTCTACACAATGAAGAAAGAAAAAAGTTGAAGACAATTATTTCTTTTAGCCTACAAAGAATTTTGTATTTGCTTGTGCACAGTGACAGCATTCAAACTTTCCTGAAGCAAAATGCACTGATGGGAGAGATTTCTGTTAAAATAGGAGTCAAAAGTAATTTGAGATTTACAAAGTAGCTCTTTAAAGCTACTCCTGGGCTAGATGAGAAGGTGCTTTATTATTATTTAATCTGTCTCTGTTACTGTTAGTGCTGAGTAATGGCAACCAGTACCATTACATTTTGCAAGATGGGGTTTTCAGAAGCCCCTGAGGAAGTCACAAGGGGTGCTGCCACTCAAGAGAAAAATAAGTAAATGCTGCTCTAATTATGAAATCTACCAGTTAATGTCCTAGGTCCTGAACTTATTGTTTTAGTAATTTTTAAACTTCAATTTATCAATTCTAGTTAAAATCATATCACAGATGAAACAGGCTGTAGCTCTTTAATAAGGTATCAGGACAGAATCAGAAGTATTGTTTTCAATATCTATATAAAGGTAAGCATTTGAAGCTCAATGCCTCATTAAAAACTGACACATGATCACCAGATTATGGTATACCCACTGAAGTTGGCTGGTATTGTCCAGATCAAGTGTCAGCCTGTTATCTATTATCATTTAGCTTAACTACTCTTGGAAATAAAACTTAAAAGCAGCATAGGTGCCTCTCCTAGTTATACTGAGTACTGGCATTTGCCAGTACCCAGTCCTCTAATGCAGATTTTCAGTCTGGTGCTCCTTCACTATCCCTGTCCGTGCAAGCTAAGAAAAAAAATTAAACCTTTAAAACATGAAAACTCCTATTTCAATCCCACAATACAACAGCCACACAAAACATAGTCAGATTATGCTGCAAAACAGCAGTTTAATTTGCAAAAATGAGAAACACAAAACTCACAGTAACTGGAGACACAGATATAGAGCAGTACACACAGAGGAAAAGACACCAACTTACACTAAAGGATATTTTCTTTGTCTCCCTCCACGGGAAGCGCAGTACAGGTGTACGGGCACCATTGTGAACTTCAAAAATGACAACTCCTTTGCAGCACACTCCCAGAAGGATGCCTGTCTGGGATCTCTTCTCAGGCAACACATGATGAAGGTGAACCCCATATTCTGTGAGCCTCTGACACAACTGTGCAGATCAATGCAATGAAACTTCTGTGAGTGTGAAGTTAGGGCCATTACAAGTTTTCATACCGCTATATAAATATTTTATCTCTATATAAATATTTTCGTATGCACATATATGTCCGGATTTTAGTAAAAAGAATCCTCTGACTGCTAATTCCACTTTAACAGTTTACAGATATTATGACAGAGACACATCAGGTGAGGTCTGTAAGTCTTGGTAGTACCTCTTGACCTGCCAAACTACAGCAAATGAACATAATGTTTATTAAATTCAAATGGGGAAAGCTCAAATAGAGAACACGTGTGAGTGAATCAAACTTGCACAAACCAGGTGTTAGCAAGAGACCGTAACTAGACAGATGCACTTGTTATTGACACGTTTTTTAAACACAGAATTAAATTAACACTGCAATTCTGTGATCAAATTAAGGTATCATAACCACCAAAAGATGCAATTTCAATCACTTGGCACTCCCAGTCATTCATTCCTGTTGTCAGGACTGATGTAATGAATCCAACAAGGGAATCTAACTGTTCCCCCCACCCCAGCCCCAGTCAGGCTAGGTGTAGCTAGGATCAAGTCCTCTGCTCTTGTTCTCTTTGCTTAAGTTACAAGAACACTTCTGCAAAACAAGTAGAAGGCTTAGAAGGGATAAAGTCAGTGCCTCTTCCATCATACACTCAAAAGAGACTGTGGAACTGCAGTGTGTCTGTGGAATTACAGCATAACGGTTATTTGATGTTCCAGCATCAAACCTTCACCCCCTGAACTCATTTGTTGTCATTCTATCAAGGCAGAACCTGATTATTATGCCAAAAGCAACAGCAGCAAACAACATAATTAAGATTTCTCAATGGGTCCTTTTAAAATAATCCAAATACATCTGTGATAATAGTTTTCCTATCATCTTACATGGAACCTGCACAAAAAACTCTCCTTGGCAGTGCTTCTGGCTTGCTTCATACCAAGCACCATGAACAGTATTAGCTGGAAAAAAACGTTTCGTAATTTATATTTATTTCCCCTTTACAGAAAGCACAAAAGACATGGGGAATACAGGGTGTGCTGCCTCAAACACAGCTTCCTTTAGAGCAAACACAAGGATCAGTAGTTGCTTTTGGCTAGCTTGAGCGGAAGAAAGACTACTGATTGGAAACAAGTGAGAGGACTTCCATCTGTTACAATTGCTTTTCGCTTGTTATGATGTGTCTTTTGGAAAAAATATCTTTTCAGCTTTTCTTCCTTCTGGAGTTATTCAGACCGTGAGCTGTTTTGCTGTGCTTTTGCTTGAAGTCCATGCACCCATATTCCAACAAGGGAATGCTAAATCACAGATTAAGGGAACAAATTGCTGCCCACTTACCTTCAGAAATTCTAACTCTGTCTCTTTTTCAGAGGCACCCACGTAAGTGCTGTGCAGTTTTGGCAGTTCTTCCTTGATGTAGGAGAGATCCAGTTTTTCCATCACTCTGGCTGGGACATAGTGTTCTAGTCTGAAATAAGACAAGCCATGCACCTGCAACACAAAACATTTTTGTGATGGCACCTCCATATACTACCCTCTGAGAATGTAAAAATGAATGTTTGTGCTTCAGTCAAACAATTGTACATTACAACTCAGAGGATCACATGATTCTGAGTAAGGGGAGGGAATCAGAATCTCAACCTTGACACACATCTTAATTTCACACCAATTTCTTCATATTCAAGCCTGTCTCTACTTCCACTGAAAAAAAAGGCTTTAACACCCAGATCTTGAACTAAATTCTGCAACAACCTGTATTAGACTAAAAGAACACCTGCTCACAGCAAACCTGCCAAGAGCATATCAGCTGAGCTTCCAGCCCCAGGCAGAGCTGCGGAGCACGTGCGGCAGCTCACAGTCCAGTCGTTAATGAGGCACCAAGAGCACAGCTCAACAAGATCAAAGGTGAAACTGATGATATACCTCTGCCTGGTAATCTCCATACTCAGCTTGGAGAGCTAGGGAGGCTAATAATAGGGCTGTCTCATCATCACAGTGCATCCTGTCTTCTAGGATATCCTTCCGCAACTGCAGGTAGTACTGGTGACAGGTCAGCGTGTGCCTAGAGCAGGAATATAAAACAAAAACCATGGAAAAGTCCACACACCATCTTTGGCACTCTTCCTGTTATAGCAAATTTCCAATATTTGATTAATATTCAATTTCTGTCCATAAACTTCGGGCTTAAGGGGCTATAAAAAATTTCATACACTCACTGTATGAGACTGACGTCATCCACAAAAAACTTTATGCGAAAAAACAGGGTGAAGTTGACAGGAGGCTTGTTCTTTTTCTTTGGTTCTTCTTTCCACCCTTCTGGAGCTACTTTACTTAGCTTTATGTCAGGGTCAACGAAGAAAAATTCATTGTCTGCCACGAAAATTATGGAGAAGCACATGGGTAAAAACACTAAACCAAGTATTTTCTCCAGATGGAGGATAAAGACCAGATTTATAACTCTTAAATTGGACACTGAACAGCAAAGTTTTCTGTTGACGAACAGTGACGTAATTAGCACAATATCTCAAAAGGAATACCAAGTAAGGGCAGAAGAAATAATTTAATAGTTATTCTTACCTCTTAAAGTAGCCAGTCCAAAGAAGTGATGCTCCACCAAGCCAATATGGGCAACAACCATATCAAAGACATCTTTACATATCGTTTTGGTATCACAGGTCAGCTCCAGCTTCTGCCCACTTAGCAGCATCACATTTACTTTTCTCCTGGTGTCATCATTCTTCCCTTTCCTAGTCTGCATTTGGTGAAATAAAATCTCTCAACATTCACACTTGTGCTAAAAACACATTTGTTGGTTTAACATACTTCCCCTGCCACAGATGGCTGAACAGCCCCTTTCTTACCAAGATAGACTTCGGTAGATCCAAGGAGATGAATGGCTCAATCGTCATCTTCACAAACTCTGGGCCAAAAAAGTTCTGCAAATCACAAAAGAGTATGAATGAACACTGTGTTGCTGGCACAACAGGCTGAGGCACAGTTAGCTCCTGTCCTACAAATGCAAGAGAGGAATCAAAGGCTGAAATTTGTCAATTGTCTGCTACCTACTGTGTACTATATGAAAAACATCTCCACAAACTTCTTTAAAGGTTGGGAGACAAGGGAGGGGAACCAACCTGGTTAGTTAAAGCCTACATGAACTAATTTGTCAGAATGCAATGGACTGGAGACAGATACAGGGATTATTACCCTGTATTAGGGCAGCAAATGCCTGAGTCTTGTTTCAAGTTTACCCATCCTTATTAAAAAAAAAAAAAAATCCAATTCATGGAAAAAAGGAGCAGAGGGCATCAAGCCATCGTCTATTCTACACATCAGACACTCTATTTACCTATATACCTCTGTCTCCCTCCTGCTCTGTAATTCTGTATTTCATCTGCATACCCTCACAGCTGGGAAAGCACAGGGGAGCTTGCAGGGGATTCAGGTGAACTTAAGGGCCAAATGAATTCTCTCTTTCTTTACCTTCCCAACTTGTTCATTTAATAACCTCTGAGGCTGGTGGGGCACATCTACATTCCACGAAGAGAAATGCAAACGCAGTGGTTGAAAGCACCACAGAGTACAGGAGAAACCTACGCCTTACCTTTGTTAGGATACTATATAGTTTAATTGATGCAATTGTCAAGCCTTGCTGTATGTTTTAGCACCTCTTGATACCGCTTTAGGCTCTGTAGCCACTAATGCCACAAAGTCTCAGAAGTTTACCCTGTGAAAGTAGGCCAATGCCAAACACCTGGTATTTAATCTGTTGATGACTCTTTATTACAGGACCCGGTTTATGCATCCCACATATGAGAGTTTCAGTCAAGACACTGCTCTGTTTCAATGAAAGCAAGAGTTCACCTGAGATCAGGGCATTACCCTCAGTTTTCTTTGTGTCATGGCTGTTTCCAGGGCTATTTCCCTCAGCGGATCTCTGGTGATGTCAAGCATTGAGGATCTGATTGCATCCCCCGGGTAGAGGTTAGGCCGGGACTGCCTGAGAGCCATCCTGGCTTGCAATTGCATCATCTCTTCTTCCTGACGCTTCAACATCACTTCTTGACTTATAAGTTTGCCTTCAAATGGTGCTTCATGTTGCCTAGAGAATAGTCAGAGGGGATGACAGATTAACAGGTATGCCTAAGACATTCTGCTGCTTTAAGCACGTCGCTAAGTGGAAACACAGAACACCAGCACCAGTTATCAAATACTACATTAAACACACTCATTCAGCAGTCAGGTTGCCTCTGTGCAGCAATCCATCACTACAGAAAATAAGCAAATGCACCAGGTTTCTGCAGCTGCCTGTAGAACTGCCTCACTTATTCATATGAAAATAAAGGGCTCAGCTGCAGTCTAAAAAAATACTCAACACTACAAACCCAGTGAACCAGTGCAAAATTTGTAGATACGCAAGAGGAAGAAAAGTATTAATGCTTCAAAAATATCTTAATTTCTGTGTTCAAGTGGGGACTGCGAAAAAGGCATGCTCAAAAACATGTCATTGAAGAAAAAAATGAAATAATAGTGTACTTTATATAAGTAAATATTGCTCCAAATACTGTGTTTGCATAGGCTTGATGTTTATTCCCTGACTTCTCCCGAGCAGTAGTACAGCTTGAAATATTTACATAAATATTTTTATGTATTAACATCCTATATACTAAATTATTCTAAATATCATACTCTAAAGTTTTCATCATCTTATTTTGCTGGAAATAGTTCCTTTTGTTTTTAAATTCCCAAGAATGGCCTGGTTGATACACAGTCACCACAAACACTAAACGAAAGCTCTAAATTTACAATCCAAAGGAAAAAATGAGAATAAACAAACAAAAAAATGCATCAGTATTTTGAAAAACATAGCAACGTATCCTCAAGTTCTTTTCTCAGCAAGTACGGATCCCCAACATCCTATCCACCTTATTCTCTATGGAAGGAAATAAATTCATGTCCTATTTGGGTGAGCAAAGGCCATTTTTTATTTGACAAATAAAAGAGGTGGTGAGGAAATACAAAGAACCGAGAAATCCAAGACAAATAAAACCAATTTCCACTTCCCTTCTCTCTGTCCCACGCTTACAGAAAAACACCTTCAAACCCCAAACTAAATGTAAACCAATCAAGCCTTCTGTAGAAATCCTAAAACAAGCAAAAGCAATGTTCTCCCTCTGTTAATGTAACTATACAGAGGCAATTCTTAAACACAAATTGACACAGGGAACTAAGGCAGATTTCAAGCAAAAAAAAATTTTTTGGCAATTCTAAACTGAGTGGTTAGCATATCACCTAAAACTGAGAAACGAAAAACATAAAAAAGCAAAGAAAACATTTAGAAGCCTCTGTATCATTGCACTTAAGTTTAGAAATAGAGATAAATGTAGAGTAAATCCTGCACTGACAGTGACATACGGCCCTTTGTAGTAAGGTATTCTACAGACCTGTTAAAAAAAGACATTAAATTAATACACCTACTTTCTAGAAGAACCTAAAGATACGTCTGATGAATGACAAATCTGCTAATAAATTAAGAGAAAAATGCACATGTCCAGACAGTACACTTGTCTATAAAGTTGCGGGTATGCTAAACTGGTGGGTATGATTTCAAATTTTATTTTCATCTTTTTACAAAGTTACTAATGAATACCGATGTTATGAACAGTGCATCACAGTCTCTTAACTTTTAATACTGAAGTGTCCATTGGATACAAAACCAGCACTAAAATAAGAAGAGCTACATATAAGAAGGGAACAATGCTAAAGTTCCTCAAATGAAATTTCAGGCAAGATATAGAGTGGTTACAGAAAAATGTATTAATGTGAGCCTATTATCCTTTACTCTGGTCAGGGCTTTCTTAGCATTGCTTCCCTTCTACCTCCCCTGTTTCTTTCTACAATAGACCTAATAATGAGCACCTAAAAGGACAAAGAAATGAGAAAAGGCCTCAGACCTGCCAAATATATGTGCACATGCTTAGCTTTTCACCATGAGGAAACTTGTTAGGATTGACATACATGGGAATATTGACAATGAACTAAGTTAAATACACCCACAAGCACCCTTCAGATCAAGGTCTAAGGATGGGCTCTGAAATAAAAACAAACACTTTCTGAACATAAATATCTATGAATTATCAAAGACATATGAAAAAGACATGTTGCAACTGGCTCAATCTAAAAACTTGCTACTGTGAAAACACCTACTGCAGAAAAATATCTTGCCTTTTTAATAACATACAGCCCTGTGCAACAGGAGCAATGAGCTGCTATCATCTCTGTTGACACATATTAATTGCTCTGAAAATTGGGGTGAGTGTAGGGTGTCCATGGAGGAATCTCAAAAACCTAAGTGTTTAAAAATTTTCCTAACTTCGTACAGAAGCACTATCACCAAGCGTCAATCTGCATGCTTCAGCATCCTAGGTAAGCAAAATTAACTCTGGCTTGGTTGAACTGTTAGTTTTTTATGGGGAGTAACATGATTCAGCCTTTAGGTTCCAAGACAAGGAATGCATCTCTCCTACAGAAAAGGAAATATTGTTGACATAGAGCTCTTTTGTGAAGTTCTGAATATGCAAGTTATTATTACTCAAAAAAAAGAGTCTAAATTACATTCCTAACAGATAGCATCATAAAAGTATGTTTTGTGTGGTGCTTCATCAGACAAGTGCTTGGCTGCTACTCTGGCTTTTCATCAGTGACTGACTGCAAACCAAGATCTCAGAGTTACTTATTAACCTGAAGATGGTAGGGGAGCAGGAACCTGGAAGGCTGACTCTTGGAAAAAGGGAAGCAAATTATCTGTTAACCTAGTGTACTTACCAAGAAATTAGCAGGTATTGGATCAGAGAAGGAAGTTGGAAGAAGGGAAGCAGGTAGGTATTCTCTAATGATTAGTGCAGTGGAAAGGTCAGGAATAGACGGAGAAAGACGGACGCTTTTTGGTAAGGTAGGAAGGACAGGAAAATGAAATCTACTGGAAGGAAAAGGCAACAGAAGGAAGAGATCCATGTCAGCTGCTGCTCCTAGAGAGAAAAAGGAAGAAATAGTAAAGGAAGAAAAAGAAAACAAAAGAAAAAAAGGAAAAAAATAAGGAATACAAGAAGCGAAGAGGAAACAAGACACAAGCCATTGCCACAAGGAATGCATTCCAAGAAGCTTAAAGGATAACAAGTCACAGACCACGAGAAAGGTAGTACTGAACATCTCTGGCTTCTGCTAATTTAAGAACAGGTCAGCCCACCCACACAGCACAAGCCATGCCTGCTGATAACTCTGAACAGCTTCACTGCTTCTTTTTAAAAAACACTCCCTCAAATCCAAATCCTCCTATTTGATTTACAACTCAATTTTATAAGGGTAATTTCATGGATAATTAAATAGACTGGCTCTAAGAACATGTCACAGGAGCAGGAAAATTAATATGTATTGAAGTACAGATGGTATCTCTTGAATGCACCAGAAAGACACCAAAACGTGCTCCCAAGTGCTGATGGAATTTAAGCAATGGATTAAGTTGCATACACTTCCCCAAAGCCTGGAATCAAATGACCAGTCAAAGCACGTAAACTCCGAGATTCTGCTCCTTGGAACTACTTGTTATGACTAGTTTTACTTTGAGAGCTGACGTTTCTGGAGTTATAAAAGCCATGGTCTGTTGCAACACAGGATATTTTAAAGCAGCAACATGCAATGTCCTGGATAAAAATACTAAGTTATTTTCTTAGAAACCCCCTGCTTAACTGACTTCCATCTTGGATGAAATTTCTTTTACGCTTGTTAGCATTGGAATGTCCTAGGAGCTGCTACAGTAAGACAGAGAGAGCACACTTTCTATTCAGCTCATATAATTAGCACAGGTATAATCTAGGTATTACTATAGGACTGAATTCTGCTTGTGGCTGCTTTCCTGTTTCTCAGGAGGTCTACAAAAAAAGCCAGTAAAACCAGCTGGCAGCCTTATTTTTTCACCTTGGATATACTCACTAGTCTGGTAGTTAGACTAATAAAAAACCCCAAACTTGTTCACCTTCTGAAAACAGGTGAACACTTATGAAAATCAGTAAGTAACTATCTGTGGTACCCTACCACGACATTTTTGTGCTAGTGCAGAGTGGTATCTTTTTGCAAAACCACCAAAGAGCAGTCCAAGTAGATAGAGGAGACTAAAAAAAACCACTAAGCCTTAAGATAAGACTGTACAGTTACATACATGTAAAATTCATTCCATTGCTAAGCACAACAGGTAAGTCTATGCTGTGCTTGCAAAACATATTTTCCTTCTAGATTTCACACACATACAAATTAGGTCCATTAAAGGTACCAGTCTTAACAGAGTAATATAAAATAATGTGAAACAAACCATGAGAAACTATGTACTTTTTTACCTCAGCATTTTCACTTGCAAAATAGCCCCGATTCACTTACAACAATGACTCATTTACAGTGTGACTCATTTACATACCACATACAACCTTGTGTTTCTGAAAGACTTTGTAAATAGAAACAAAAGTTGTCTATCAGCATCTGCAAATTACTGCCAGTTTATTCTGAAGCATAACTACAGTGCTGAATGGGCAATTTGCTGGGTTCAAGGCAAAGCAGAATGAAGGTTGACTTAGCAGTTTTCACCATAATAAAAAAACAAGGCAAGTAAGTTAAGAAAGCTATATATTGATTCCGTACACACAGTAGCAACAGCCTGCTTTGCCATTTTAGCGTGGTGCTAAGACAGTATGAAGTGCAAAGTAAAAATTTATAGCTCTTGAACAGGGGCACATGAAATATAAACCAGTAACCCACCCCTAAAAGTCTGCCATAAAAGCACACATATTATGTCAAGACAGGTTGGATTCCTATGACTGCTTGGACACCAGTAACACAATATGGCATTAACACGGATAGATATCATATTCCTGACAACAAAACCATGTGGACTCAGTTAACCTACGCCTAAATACTTCTTCCCCGCAAGAAATGCCAATATATAGGTTTCTAGAGGACTCTGCATTTCTTAGGCAAAGTGCAGGTAGTAAGGAAACCACTTCATCAAACCAAGTAACCAAAAGCTGTAAGACTTCCAAGGAACTCTTTTCTTGCTCACCTGGACTGAGATACAGTTCATTTGAGACTCTGCCTTACCCAGATCCATTTTCGGCACACAATACGGGGCAAGGGGCAGACACTCACTTATTTTCATCTCCATGTTCAAAGCATGGCTCTAAGCCCCATTCACTGCACATCACCCTTTGTGTCAAACGAACACGGAGGACACATTCGCCAGCCTTGTCACATCACCTGAAGCAATCCCGATCTTCTGACACCTCCAAGTTGCTTTAATAGGAGAGAGCAGGATTCCTCTCCAACTTATGCCAAAACCAAATAAATATCCTAGAATACCGAGCACAGCAGCAATCTTTCTCCCGATCTACGGCATACAAAGCAAAAAGCTGCTAAGAGAAGGCTTTGTTGTTGTAATGTGATGAGGGAAGAGGGGAAGAAAGAGATGTCTTTATTTTTTACCCCTTGCTACAAAAATTATCTGCATAATTTTGATAAAATAGTCCGAGATGATTAGGTATCTGGCAAACACCAGAAGAAAATTTTCCATCCACAAGGTCAACGTCAATAAAAATTCTCAAATCTTTAGAATGGAACCACGTTCAAAACTTAACAGGTATGGCAAGATATACTTCTGCTGTAAAAAGATACTGTATTGAGGTGATGTTCAAAGCAGAACCTACTTTTTAAAGCTGTATTGATGAATGGCACTTGAAAAAGTAAAACCCAAACAGGGGTAACATTTGAATACACAACATAGCAAAGTAATTTTCAAAAAGTGTAAACTATTACTGAATTGGCCTGCCTAATCAGTGCTGAGGTATTAAAAAAAATTAATCCAAACACAAAAACATAAACTACGAGGTTGCCAGAATAACCAACCAAACATATGGCTTTTGACTTATCTTGAAGAAATAAGCATGCTATTTCTTTATTAAATGAAAAAAATGCAAATATATCTGTATTAATATCAATAATTTCAAAACTCAATTTTAGAAAAGTATAATTTAAAAATACTTAAATATTTCCAAGCAGAACATAGCCCTTGACCTTCTGACAGATATAACAACTTGATAGAGTTCAACCCAGTCTCCATTAGACATGGAAACTGAATGTGGACTCGTAACTTACCTCCACATCACAGTGCATCGCAAGACTTTTACTTCAGAATGCAATATATAATTCTGAAATGCTATTTTCATTCAAGTACAACGTGCCATTTTTGTTTAACCTTAAATAGATGCTGGGGTGGAAGTGGAAAAACTTTACTTGCAGATTTAGAATACATTCTTTGATAAAGAAAGAAGCACTCCAAGACGCATTGTTTTCAAAGGGTTTACCTTGTTCTCTGAGAATTAGCTTGACTTGATGTGGAGATATCATCAGCACCTGATAACACACCACTGGCATCATCTCTCTTGAAACCTTCATTTCTTCTCACTACCGAACCAAAAGACAAATTAATACCTGACTGGGCAACAAAGCACACAGAGTAATCCATCTAAAACTCAAAGACTTATCAGTCATATGAGATTACTCGGAAGGAATCAAATTCATGTGTTCTGCACAATGGCATTACAGTATCAAACAAACCAGAGTTATGAAGCTGATTTCAGTTTTCAAAGCTAACTTATAGTTTTCCCCCAACAAAAACACCTGATAGTCCCTTGAAGAACAATAGGAAGAAGGAAGGCCTAAAAGCAATCACAATAAAAACCCACACAATTGCATAGACACCTTCTCAAGGTAAAATATTTTTTGTCAGCCACAAGTTGAGACACATACATGGCAGAGACATCATACAAACCCACTCCAGAAGAGAAAGAGAGCAGCTACTTAACTATGCATCCAGTACACAGGAAGGGAGTTAAGAAATCAGTAGCTGAGCTCCTAATTATTATCCCCGAAATCTGACTCTTCACTATAATTTATATTTTTTTTTTTCTTTTGGCAATATATTAACCTGTGATTTTCTTTGTAATAGTTACAGTGTTTGCTGGGACATCTTCCTGTAGCAGCACCTGACGTGCTACATTTAGAGCTTGATTTTGGCAACCACTACACTTCCCCCTCTTACTGTACCCCGAGTAAAGAGCTGGCAGGAGAGCTCTTACAGAACACATTACAGCCACATTGATTTAGAAACAGTTCTTTTTGACAGTCATTCCACTGAGCCCAGATATACTACTACTAATAGGCAGAAGACAGATCTATCTTGCCTGTACAAACTTAGGAGTTGTTGACTTTGGACTGGAACACATAAACAGTCTGTTCTAAATGACAAGCAAGCAAAAGGAAATTACAGGAGCCTACCGCTCCTTAGGCTTCTGGCTCAGTGAGAAGAAGGACAGACAATGACAAAGAAGGTTGAGAGAGCAGTGAGTACATGGAGGCTGGGCTGGAATTCTGTGCATACAGAATACATACAGTGCAGCTATACTCTAGCTTTTTAATTTTGTTTTCTTTCCTAATTTTCACCAAATGATTTGTCTCCATTTCCTATAATGATTCTGGAAGACGATTATTCCTGCCATCGATCAGCAAAAAAACCTTTGTACCATCTCCTGCTTTTCCAAACCATTGATTTAGTAGAAATTACTTAAATTTATCATACAAACAGCCTGTACTATATAGTGCTTTTGCATTACACTGAAATCCTTGGCATATAAATTATGAACCACTTAATCCTCATAGTAAAACCCCACCTATATAATTAAACCATGGAGGTCCCATATAAAGCTTTTGTAATTTACTATTATTGTACTCCATCCTTTTTTGCCTCTGAAGACAGCATGTTATTTAAAAAAAAACACTTCTAGTAAAAAGTTAACTATTTCCAGCTTTTCCTACCAAGTTCCCTCCCAGAGTGCTAAATGACAAACTCATTTCTGAACAGACTGCCAACTATGCTGATCTGTGCACAATATTGTAATTTCATCATCTTACAACTTTGTATCAGGGTAATTACCAAGACTCCTACTAAAGACTTAACTTCTGGGGTCTGTTTTTCATCTTGAACTTGTTTTTCTTTAGCTTTTTTTTTGTCTGGGTTTTTGTCTGTTTGTTTGGGTTTTTTTTAAACATAGGTCTTACCTTGTCTGAAGTCTGGTTCTGAAGAAATAACAGATGGACTTTCACTTGAAGTACTATACACGTCGCTGTGGTAAGACTTGTACCTTCTCAAAGGCTCTGAAAGTTTAAACCAGGGTATCAGAAGATGAAGAAAACAACAGTCATAATGTAAAAATCAAACACAAACACTTGAAATTTTCTGAAATATCTTCAGAACATTTTAAAATGCCCTTCTGTGGCTAAAAGCGACCATCCAGTGGATGCTGTACAGTTCCGTTCTGTTCCCATAACTTGAGGGTTCTGTGGTCAGCCTGGCCCCTCTTGGCTATCCCAACAGAGCCACCTCCTCTGAACTTCTCTCATCAGCACTTCCAAGTTAAAACTAGTATTAAAAAACACCCAACAAAACCCAAGACAAAAACTGATCCGTCCTGCAAACAAAACAGGTGTAAACATCTGGTGTGCACCTATTGCATGTAGAAAGCAACCACCAGAACTCGGCCCCTGGTTCCTTTACGACGTTAAAAAGAAAAAATATCCACAGAGACAAAGTAAGCACTGGAAAATTATAATTCAGCTCATCTTTGACATCCACAAAATATGATTAACAAATCAATTAGTAAGTCCCTAGAGGATATTTAATTAGCCAGAACAGCTAAATTGATGTGATGAGAAATCAATACAGTAGTCTCAGTCCCTACTCCCAGGGGATTATGTAAATAACATACTGGAGCCAAGGACTCCACAGAAGAGGGTATGTACTTGACATTTGCAACCATCCTCCAGAACTTTCCTAAGCACAAGCCAACAACCAACCACAGAATGTACATAACAGTGGAACACACATAAACAAAAAAAAAGTCTCTATATCTTGGGAATACCAATACTTCACTGTCAAACTGAGAGAAAACTTCAGGTGTCTTTATTTGCAGAAGGTTGTTTCTGGTCTGACAATAGTTGATGTTTTTGAAAACAAAAGTGATGATATGGAAAAAACATACACAACTGCTGCGAAAAGAAGAGCAAGTCACTACAACAAGGAACATGCAATGCAAGAATACAAAATGGGGAATACATGAGGCAGGTATGTCTGGAGGCTGCAAAAAGGAAATCGCAAGTTCCAACTTCCCACATCCAGAGAACAAAACACCTGCTGAAAAATTCTGAGAGAACAACAAACCTGCTGCGTAACTTCTATTAGGTCAGAGGACAAGTTAGTCAACAACACTACTCATTTAAACGTCCTACAGAAGCAGGAAAAATTCCAAATAGGAAAAAAGCATGAAAAGCGATAATGTAGTAGACTAAGCTTAAAGACTACTTCATGTTCACTTTGGACTACCTGTTTCCAAAACCATCCTCTTTAAAAGCCAGTATTTCCCCCATTTCTACCAGCTCACTTGGGGTGTGCAGGGAATCTTTAAGAAAACTGTAAAAAGTAAGCAAAGTTGCAAATCAGCTCATGAAACCAACAGCTCTCACCAGCCCATCCCAGTTGCACAGTTTAGCAGCATAAAACCCAATTAATTCAAAGAACATTTCACATTCCTCTCAGAAAGGAGCAATATGGACCTACAGCAAGATGAAGAGAATCCACTGAGGCTGTGTGGGAGCAGTGACGTTGCTGCAATCTTTCACAATGGCTACTTTCAGCACTCTGGATTTTACAACAAAGAAATCTACTCCCAGTCTAGCAATAACTTGCCTACCACGGGAAATAAAAACCAAATTCAGTGGGTAGCTTTTGGAGATGTATTTTTAAAATGCTCCCAGCCCTTTAAGTGAGGCATCAATCCAAACACGATACTGGAGCTACAGGACTAAAATGTTTAACTAAAACCAGATCTCTTGTTTCCCAGTAGTTTTATTAGCTGTAGGTTTTTCAAGTCTGCTGAACTGACTTTGAAGCAAGATGATGGAAAGGGAACAATGAAATATGACACGGGATTTTAAACAGACTGTTTTTTTTCCACTTAGTCAGCAGCCTGGGCTTCTCAAATTGCACCCAAATTATGGCTCCATTCTGGTTCTTCAAGACACTAAATTTTGCAAAAAAAAAAGTAAAATAATGTGGCAAAACAGAAATACGCAGTTAAACCACAAGACAAGTGTTTGTACATGGTGGCGTGATATGGGACTCAGCAGGGTATTCAACTTCTCCTGACTCATCCTGTTAGCAGGAGCTGGTGCCATGCTGTAGGCCAACAAGAAGTCCACGAGCCAAGGAACACAAAGCAAGATTTCCAGACTGTTTATCTCAACGTTTTCACAGACCCCCACATACAGCCCAACTAGGCCCAAACCTATTCTTTCAGCATGCACAAGTAGAGACAGAGACAGGACTGCACTCCTGTCTTGTCACATCCTCCTCCCTAATCAAGACCATACAACTTAACCATGGAACACAGCAAAGGTGGTATTCTCATCTGCTGGAGGCACCGAAAAACATTTCCATGCAGGGCTGAGGGCAAAGTTGAAAGGCAATTAAGAAGCTACATCCTGAAATTCCATGTAAGTCCTCTAGATTTTTATTCATTTTGCTCAGTTTAGAGAACATATATACAGACGTGGAACTGTTTGTTGCTGGGGCATCTTCTATTTGGCAATTGCCTTCCAGTTCTCTGCTGGTCTGTCTACACACATGTCTATGTACACCCCCTACACATGCCCCCCAACACTGCACCTCCTCTTAACCAAGTGCCTTCTTTTCTGGGGCACAGACAGAATACATGCTGCAGACTTGCTAATACTCAATTAAAATGGAAATATTGAGACTATTCTATCTATAATGCTCACATAGTTATCCAAATAATTTATGCTCTCTCCTCTCCTCCAGCAAGTTCTCTTCAATTCTAACATATCATATTAGGATTTAACTTCAAAGAAGGGACTTGGATCATGTCCAAGCTAAGCTTCTAATTAAGAACTGGCTTCCAAAGAGCACAGAGTCCCAGTTCTGGGATCAAATTAAAGTTTAGCTTTTCATACAGAAGTTTCAAAAATAAGGACAAACTTCTAGTCTGTGGCTGGGAAGGAACTGAAAGATGACAACAAAAGCTAAAGACAACAATAAAACAACTTATCTCCCATATTTACATTTTTCATTGGGAATTCTGAACGGCCTTGGTTTGTTATCTTTGTTTCTTGTTTTTTGGGGTTTTCTTTCATTTTTGGTGAGTGAAGAGAGACTTCAGAATTGATTTAACTTCTATAAACATCAAGCGCACTGTAGCAAAAATAATTTTATCAATTAGCCTTCTTAACATTCCAGTGTTTAGATTCCAGTCTCTTAGCAGAAAACTTCAAATTATTTCATATCTTAGTAAAAAAACAAACCTGAGTTTAAGCATGTGTTAAGAGTTTGCAACTAAAATGAATATATAGAACTTGTACTAATAATCTAATACAGGGTAGCACCACGATGCAAAGGTAAATGAAGCATCACAACTTGAAGAACATGTGCTTTTTCAAACTCCCGATCAAAACCAGCAGAGCACAACCTTGCAGGCACCTCACGCAGCACGAAATAACAAAACACGCTATTTACGCAAGGCGAGACACGCAAGCCCAGACAAGTCACTTACAGAGAGCCTCATCTCAGCCAACTTCAACAGAAATCAGAGAACCACATTTAGCCCGGAATCTCATCATTCTGAACACGAGTCACATGCCCTACACAGGTTTTCAAATCCACACCGTTACAGAATTATTACTGGCTGCGCAGTGAAGGTGGCAGAATCAAACCCGTGGTTTCACGACAGGGAGGGAGCTCTTGTTTGCCCTTTGAAGCTTACTGGGAGGTGTCTATTACAGGAGAGTGGCATTGTAATACCATTTAAAACACATTAACTGTCCTTTAGGAGAGGCTGGGACTCACTGCTTTCCCAAGAGTTTAATCAATAGGTTAGGCTCATATTTACTCTTCCTTATCTTTTCCTCTTTTCATCTAAGAAAACTTGAATTATCTTACGCAAGGCAGCATAGCTTTAACAGGAAGAACAGAGATCCAAATCAAATTCCTGGTAAGGATTCACATCCAACAACTGACAAAAGAAAAAAATCCATTCAGCCTTCCAGGGGTGCAGGCTCATTTTAACTTACAAGATTTCCACCACTTGTATTCTAAATGAAAAAGCTGCATTGCGCATGCAGCCCAAGTCACCAGTCGTATCTAGGCAAGTCCCTAGGGAGCCCAAAGGACATCTGATGCAGAGGGCCTAGTAGGATCTAATCCACAGGGAGAAATACAGCCTTGTAAAACTGCAGAAAACACGTCTCTAGTGCTAGGCTGGAGAGCAAAACAGCAAGATTAACACTAACAACACTGGAGGCTGGTAAGAACTCAGAGTGCTGTACTTAGAAAGACACCCTCCTTTTCTGGATCTGGATCATGCCATCTAGGATAAGGCACGTAAACTAACACAGGCCCAGACTGAGAGCTGTCTAATGAAGTTGTTTGCCTGTTTTAATTTAAATGTTTTATCCAACTGAGAATGTAATGTATTGACTAAAAATTGATAATCTCAGACTGTGTGAGCTGCTGAAAGCTCGATGGATGAGATAAAGCAGATGCCATTCTGCTGTGCAATTACTCAATGTTAAGAGCTAGTTTACTACCTAGTGTTAAGCTGTGTAATTCAGAACAAAGCAGTAGTTGCTGATGCCATGGTACTTGTACTTTACAGATATCCCATGAAGTTTTATAAATGGGGTCCAGATGAGTCCTCAAGGTAGCTAAAAAAAAGAGTTTTGCAAGATAAAGACAGAGAAGATTTAGGAGGAAAAGACCCATCTCTAGAAATGAAGAATATTACTGTCTCTTCTTGCTGACTGTATGAAGTGAGAGCAGTAAGTGAACAAAAAAAATAAATCTGAGAACTTAATCATCTGGGCTTCCTGGTAGAAAAAAATAAAGGTAAAAAGAGAGAGAACTAAACACAACTTCCAGCTCTGGACTTCACATGGTTCCCAACTGCAAAAACATTTAACAAAGATTTCAGAATATTCCCAAACCACCCCCACTTCCCCACCCCTGGATTCAGCATTCCAAAGCTTCAGCAAGATCAACTTTTTTGGTATCCTCCCATCTTTTCCCGCCCTGTGTGCTATTTCAACCCACAGCCAGCTATATTACTACTCTCCTAACTGGTTTTGTGCTCCTGTATTCCGCAAGGATGCAGGCAAACTTTCTGCTCCCTCATGCATCTCATTTACAACATCCTCATGAATGACACTATATTTAAAAAAAAAAAAAGATATTCATTCACTCAAGTAACATAAACCCATTCACTCTGAATTATGCATACACTCAAAACAAGGAGTGGGGGAAGGAGCTGCCTAAGCAAAAGGAGAAATTCAGACAAGGCTACCATTACCATCTCACAGCCTTGTGCCTTTCTACTGAGCCATTTGAGGGCAGGCCTAGGATAAGAAAATTTGAGTGAGTGTACACTTCATAACTCCCAGGAGATACAATCAGTTTGGGTGGGTGAGAAGGCAAAGAAAAATGGAGCAAGGGAGAACAGATGATGCTTTCATGCTCTAGTGGCAGTGCAAGCTTGCAAAATGTAAAAGAATATTATTTTCTCTCTGAGAGAAATGGAACACTATCAGCAGGTGCCAGGCAACAATTTCCAAGTTTCAAAAGAACAACAAAAACAAAACCTGCTCTCCTGGTACAGGTAAAATGTTTGGATTTAGCACCTAACAACTTCATAATGCTAATCAATTCTAAAGGTCACAAAACCTCCATAACAAAACAAGAATGAACAAAAGGGCAAAGATGTAGAACCTACTCTCTTGGTAAGATTAACACACACTTTTGGAGTCTGTTATTAGTGATCAGAATTGGCTACACCTTAAGTCAAATAGCAGACTCTTGTCCTTGCCCCCATCTGGCTAAGTAGCACCTAATCATAAACAATCATCTTCAGTATAGAATAGATAAACAACCCCAACCCTGAAACTGTACAGCAGATTAACACAAGGCAGCAAGTTCAAAAACAAGGCAGTTGCAAGACACAGTCTTTGGAAGGCTTATGAAGCTAAATCTGAGATGTTCCGACACTAGATTATAGTGCACTTTAGATGGTCCACAGCTCACTACAAAGTATTACAGCACAGCTGTAATTAAAGCTCTGTCATTCTTTCCACTATAAACTCTGCTTTTCATGAGTTTATAATTTGGATTGTAAAAATCTGTTCTGAGTGAAAGCTTGGCAAACTAGAGCCTGTGCATAAGAACATTTTCTTTTTCCAAGGCAGTCAGCTCCTTAAGGTTTTATGAATAACAAAAAAAGTTTGCCAGCTTAACGCAAAATAAGTTAAAGAAAAATAAGCCACATGTCACATAAATTCCACTGTAGTTTGAGAAGGGAAGTTTTATCTTGCCAAGTTCAACCCGCAGAGTCTCCAATGTCACTTCGCAATTCAAAAATGGAAAAACAATGTATACAGCCAAAAGCAGAGCCTTAATACAATTTACACAGGCTTAGCTGTAACCTAGACCTGGGCTCAAGTGAACTGAAAATATCCCCTGACCTACCAAAGAGAAGACAGATTGTGTTCTCCTTGATACACCCAACCATAACCCTGTTTCCCGGGACTCCTTGCCCATTCCTCCCCCTCCAAACTGAACTGAACCTTTATTTCAAGCTATGTGAACTTATGAAGTAACTTCTCTATTTTTTGCTCATACCTCTCAGCTAGGCTGGGTTTACGTCAGAAGAGCAACTCCACACAACTTGACAGTTGATAGTGTCAGATGTGGAAATATCTGTCTACCCACGAAGTACATCAAAATTACATACAACAGTAATGCACAAAAAACTCCAGACTGTATTTTTCATTTCTTTGACAGATGACACTGGCAATAGAGTTTTTATGAAAGATCTCAAGGGACATGTCTGTCGTAAAAAAACGTAAGATAAGGAATAGTAAAACATATAGAACAAAAAAAAAAGAAAAAGGGAAAGAAGTCTTAATAGACTAGCAAACTTTATGTATTAAGACTTTTGTGAATCTGCTCACTAAAGCAGAATAGATACTTCCAGTCAGGCTTCTCAAGCCCTATAAAACATAACAGCAACTAACTCCTATGTGAAAAAGCATTCATCATCCATCTTATTAAAATACTCCTTTAAACTGGCTCTCATTAAAAATTCACATTGACAACTAGGTTCTGGTCCAAAACTTTTTAAGTAGATAACTGATCAAAGAAAACAAACAATGAAGAATCTAAAATAAAATAGTAAAGCACACACTCCCAACTTCAAGACCAAAATGTACCTTCCTCGAAAATAGAAACCTCTGAAACCCAGCTACCTTTTGAGAAAGTGTCTTTACTTTTTTCCTAGCAAGTAATGACTGTGAATTCAGAAGGATGGGCAGTGAGTCATTAGCTATTGCCTCAATCTTCCGTGTACACTGAGTCTGTCACTCAGCTTCTGTGACTATTAAACATCAGTTCCCAGTTTACTTTGACTGCACTTTCACCCATTCCCCTTACGAATTGAGTAGTTTCACATATCTGACCTATCTCAGTTTGCAAGGCACAGGCATGTTTTGTTTTCTGCCATCTCCCAATCTGCTTGAATGAGAATGATAAACCCATTGCTCATCAATGGGTTTGGCCATGCTTTTGGTTTTGCTCTTGTGCAACACAAACCTGCACTCCTGAACAACAAGGCTATTGAGCTTTCCCAATGCTGGGAGTGGCCTCCTCTTAAACTTTGCCAGCTGCCTATCTCCAGCAATCCCACCTGAGTTGACTCACATACTTGAGATGGACCCTGTTGATTTCGGACTCTTAAACCAAAAACCAACCAACCTTCCCTGTACCTCAGCAGACATCCTGGTAGATAACAACTGATGGCAAACTTGTACAGAGATAAACAATGGTATCTCCACAGTTCTGCTTTCATCTATGTCCATTTCTTCACGTTATAACATAAGCTTCATCGGAAGACATTCATTCGATAGCACAAAGGAACTCCAACCGTACTGAAATCACAGCAGCTTTTTAAACTGCCTATGCCATTTCAGTAACACTCCTCCTTTCTGGAAAAAAAGGGTCACATGCACAGGAAAGATTGGCTTCCCATGCTAATTGCAATACAAGAATCTCCCAAGATGGCCACAAAGGGCATGAGCAAGTGTTTTTAGAAATTCAACCTTGACAAAAGGCTTTATCATCTCTCCTTAATATGGTGGTGTTTACACCTCAGGCAGAAAAAGGAAGCCAAAGTAGGGTGTGTATTCACAGTTATTTCTGTCACACAACAGGCAGGCACTCATGAGTCTTTGAATGCACCTGAATAAATGACTGAGCTAACTCTGTACATACAGCTCTTATACCATGTACCTTAGATGACCAAGCTATGCTTTCCGGCCCAGCACAAGCAGGATTCAGCTCTGCTCTCAGTTTCTATCCAACTGTCTCAAACTAACAGCCCCTGAAAATCACATCACAAAATCAAAGCAAATAAGACAAGCAGTTCCACTTACAGGGTTCTGCATAATTTTATAAGCTTCCATAGAACAACTACAAAGATTTATTTTTCCCCCATGTGTTCTTCTAATGAACCGACAGAACTGTCAAGTATTCTGACTGAAGTTAAGATTTGAACATGAGGCTAAAAAAATTTTCATATTTAAGGGCTTAAGTCCAGAGTTATAGAGCACAAAAACTGAGAGATCTTGAGATGAAATTCTGCCTTGTCTCTGGGGCATAAATCCATCTCTAACAGCTGGAGATGAGAATCTTCCTTCGAGGAAAATTACTTGACAATTGGCTGTTACCAGCTTTTTTTTTTCCTAATTGTAATTGATGAACTTGATACTGGTTGAGTTACAGAGATCAACTATTCTGAATAAACAATCGGGACAAGCACATTTATCTTCATTGGCACCAGATGCTCTACTTTATCTAAAAGAGACGAAGCGAAGATCTCTGCAGTTTCAAGACCTGCTACAAGAGAACTCAAATTTATCATAACGGGAAATCTTTGTTTGCTGACTGGAATACTCAGAAAATCAAAAAGCTTCACTAACCTTCTACATTCATAGCTTCCCTCAGAAGCTGCAACTTCTTCTGTCTCTCTCTTATCCTATCAAAGGCACTTGATATTGCTGCAGAAGTTGATGTCTCAGGAACGTGGCGCGTTTGGTCCAGTTTTTGTGGTCCGAAGACATCCAGTGCTATGCTCCCATCAGAGTATCTTGCTTCCTTGTTTCTGGCAGCAGTAGAAGTCCGTACTGTAAATGTTTCACACTGATGGCTGTGCCTGTGAGAGCCTCCAGCATGGTCCCTCTCAGCTGCCTTGTCAGCAGTGCAAAGCAAATCTGTGGAAGAAGCCCATATTTTCCGTTTGGGAGGGACATCTGTGTGAACGTGACCTTTTTTCTCAAACTCACTGGTTTTACACCTATGAGGACAGAAAACATCTTCCTGACCCGAACTGTAATCTGCAGAAATGCCCTGGAAAAACTCTTCCTCATCTTGTGTTCCTCTGATGGACAGAAATCCCATAGACTTGCTCAGTCCTTTGTTAAGGGTGGTCTGTTGAGAGAAGTGAGTTCTGTGTCCATCAGATGCATCAACCGCCAATGTTTTTCCTAGAATAAGGAGACATTTCATACATGTAATTTTCTATTTAATACACAGGAGTCCAACACAAATTAGTTAAAGTGTATGCTGAACACACACTTGGGCATTGGTTTTGCCTTGCAAAGCATTGAGAAGGCTACTTAAAGGGCTGCTTCAGTCAACAAAGACAGAACTCCAACTACTTCATATATGACAACCATTTTATTTCTTTTATTTCTCAAGTGCTCAAGAAAAAAAGTAAGATACCACTATCATTCAGTATTAACATTAAAAACCAAAAAACTATCACATAATTGCTGAAAGTTGTTTTCTCATTAGTTTAATTCTTAAAATAGTCTGGACTATCACCAAAAATGCCACTTAGTAATCAATCTGGAATCAGCCATTCCTCTCACACCCAAATACACCACCCACAGGTTTTAATAACAAGTCCAGGTTTGTTCTACAGATTTACAGATGCCCTGCAATACAGTCAGGAATAAGAAAAGAATGCCTGTGTACTTAGGAATTATAAAAATCCTGAATCTTCCTCTAATGACTATTTTTGGTGATAAAGAATACTCTGAAACAAAAACAACAAAGCTTTCAAGATTAAAATCATTCTATGAGTCTGCACCCTTCATGCTTCATTAATACATGAATCCACCAATACTTAAGAAGTCTCTCTTCTCCCTCTCCCTTATTTTGAAATTACTTCCAGGATAAAAGAAACTGCCAGAGGTGAATAATATCAAATATGTGGTCTCTGAAGAATATTATAGCATGGTCACTAAGAAGTTTTGACCCAGGAGGAGTCACTATGGCACGCGATGCCTTCCTTAGAGCTAGCTCCCTCTTTATAGTGATATTCCCATGTACATCTTTTAAAAAGCAGCACCCTTGAAGACATCATTGCAAAAGCAAGCAGTCATGAGTTCTAAGTAAATTACTGTGCTGTATCTACCACTCTGCAAAGAAAGCTACATAGTGCTGCCTGCCACTCTTACAAAGTCAATTGAAATTAACTGCCCCACTTGCACAGCAGGCTCCTGATGATCTTTATCTAGAGTGTTATCCTTTCAAACTGAATTTGACAATGTTTTAGGGATGTTTGGAAATGTAGTCAGTAATGGTTTAAAAGCTTATGGCTTTTAAAGGTGTCAACACCTTTCAACTCTGATATTCTACTTCACGAAGGGCTGGGCTTTTAGTTTGTAGTTTTTATTTCTGTGATATTTAACTAACAATCAAAACCAGCAAGACTAAAGCCAAATACAACCAAGCAGCCCCTTGCTTCCTACCAACATGCAAATACCTGATGGCAAAATGTTAGGGTTTGGATTGTCTAAAAAGTGTCTTGTAAGAAATCACACACAGTTCCCACATGCTCGGGCTAAGAAAATAAAAAACATCTTTGCCAATGAGAATGAACTAATCTTCTAAAAGCATCTGACGCCTCACTTCATATTTTACAAAAATAGCTTTAATACTAAACTAAACATAATTATACTTGTGGTCACATAAATATTATGTTATTATCTTATTCTCAGACTACACATCATCCTAAGGCTGGTGAACTACGTATAATATTCACACACACAAAAAAGCCTTTTAAAAATGGCAGCTCATTGTGCAGTTCCCACTATCCATCTACAGCAGTGGAATGATATCCATTTTGCATACTTCACATTCACGCACACGCACCAAGGACAAATATTCCTAAACAGGATTTCAACTCAGTAACTTTTGAGATAAAAAACTAAACACCGCAGTTTACTTTTTAAGATGGCCAATAGAAACGCAAACCAAAAAGAGCTCTGAGAATCCTTCCCAGTATAGTTCTAAGTGAATGGAACTATATTCATTCCAAGTGAATGAATAATGAGAGTTCAAAGATAATTTTAGGCAGAAAAAACCCAAACCAACCTCCTCTACTTGCGGTTTTCACTTTTCTTTTTAAAGTAAAAAAACTCCAAACACCTACTTCTTCAACACTGAAAGTATTTACATGCAGAGACCTTACTGAACAAAACAAGGGCAAACAAAGCAGAAAAACACCCAAGAGAAGCAGACAGCTGCAACTCCAATATACTAACACAGCTATACATTCAGGATTACTCAGCACATCATCGGTCATGACTCAGAAGAACATTCCTGGTTCAAAAGATCATTCAGATTCTCTGTACATCGAAGCTTTATCTTGTTGCAGGATCACATCCAACCAAGAGTCACACTGTACTTTTAGCACCAGTGGGGATCCTCACCACAGCACCCAGAGACAGAACCCTGTCTGTTGTGTGCTGGTGAGAACTGCAGTGAAAGAGCCCACCTGCCAGTGAAAAAGAGTGCTGGGGGGAAGGAGCATCCTCCTCACCAAAACTGTAGTTCCCACGGACTTGGATATATCAGAAGCTCTTTCCTGTTTGTGCAGAGGTGTAAAAGACACGAGTTCCTTTGCCTCAGCATACAAGAGATGCTCTTTATTCCCCAAGTCAGCCACCCACTGGGGCTTCCTCTCAAGAGAAAGTGAAGGCCATGAACACCATCTCATCAGCAGTGACTAGGAAAGTACTGACGGCTACAGCTCTGCCACTCATCCAGGTAACTGCATGACAAGACAGGAGATGAGCTGGCCCAGCAGGAAGCAGTGCAGGAGACGTTCCACTTCCAGACTGCTCTTCCACTCTACAGGTCTAACTCAGATCCACACTGACTGATGCAGTCAACCCGGGTTTTAACATAGCACCAAAATGAATCTATAGCTGGCCTCAGTATTCAGTCTTGACACTGCAAAATTCTCTTGGACATGTTTCATCTTTCCTTTATTACTCTCCTCATTCCCACTTCTGCTTTTCATCAGCCTTGCCAATTCTTCCCACCTTTGTAAAACCCTTCCCTCCCTACATTGCATCATTTCAACAAGCTCTGCCCAAACTGACTGAGAGTGCCAACATGATCTGTTTAAACATCACCCTCACAGAAGGGTAAAGAAGAGACTTTGGGGCAGGGAGTGCATAGCCTGCTCAAGTTGGGTATCTTGAGAGGGCAAATTGAAACAAAGCAGCAATACAAAACTTCCAGATCTGTACTTTGTCCCAGCCAAAACTGCATGCTGCTTTTAGCACCAGAGAGAAGAGGCCAAGGATCAAGGACAAGACTTCTCAGTACAGAAGCAACTCAATTGCACATACCAGTAGTAAAACTGGATTAGGCAACCAGCAATCAGTCCAAGCCAATATTTCTACTTTTAAGAACTTAAAAAAAGTAGGAAGGGATGAGGACAGATTTGAAGTACTATAACAGACTTTGTAAGTCATACGATCAACTGTGAAGGTATTTTCACTTTTTTAATCCTGGACTTCCTCAACACACTACCTCAGCATTACTTGGATCAAGAGTCTTAAATGACTGCAGCAAGTCTCTTTCAGCACAAGGCTCACGTGTCCAGCTTTCAGCTAACAGTAAACCTCCAAAATGGAGCAGACTGGAGTAATATATCCTTCTTTAATACATGGATTTTCAGCTGAATGGCATACTCAAGTCCAAACTCTTCAAGTCAGTATGCAGTTTATCCTTCAACCTTATTCCCCCCAGCTTTTATGATGAAATGTGTGGAAAAATGAAGGAAGGAACTACCAGCAAAAAATTATATATAGAGAATAAAGATCAAAAGGAACCTGATTGCATAATGGAACTTGTACGTCTTTAAATTATAATGCACGGGTAGACTCATGTTATGAAAAAGAGTTTTATTTGTAATGGAAACTCTGGAGACCCAACTATCTTGGCTCCACTAGAGACATTAAGTATCTCACCTGAGACCACACAGAGCTACTCCAGGCTTCAGTTAACCAGGTGTGTAAGAGGACAGAGAAGTGCTTCCCTGTTGTCAGTGAGGGTGATAGAACAAGCCATTAGCAATTAAGATGCT
Organism: Ptilonorhynchus violaceus; assembly: GCA_013397565.1. Classification (NCBI taxonomy): domain Eukaryota; kingdom Metazoa; phylum Chordata; class Aves; order Passeriformes; family Ptilonorhynchidae; genus Ptilonorhynchus; species Ptilonorhynchus violaceus. Next base: position 771,559 of record VZRJ01004331.1, read on the forward strand.
ACAGCATGTAAGTAACTTCAAAAGGCATACTTTCCCCTTCCCAGTTACTTCTCTGTTGCACTAAACTCTCCTCCTCGCTCATCTGAAGAGTGGATGGGTTCTTGATTTCATGTATTGCCCTTGGGTGTTTATCCTCTACTTGATGTTACATTAGTGCAATTATTTATAATTACTGTAAATAATTCAAATGCAATTATAGTAACTGTATGATTTCAAAGTATAATATATAGTGAGGGAATATATACAATAAAAATAGCAATTAATCACCAGGAATTCACAATTAAATTCCCTTGTAGTGCTAAAACAAAACTCTACTTTTCCACACACATCTTCAACTGCCAGATGTTACATTTGCTAAGTAGCCATAGATCTGCTTCCTTCTTCCTTTGGTGTTTTCAGCTATGAATGCAACTATACATTCTAACACCAGAGTCATTCACAGAGTATCTTTCACTTACACTGACAGTAATGCAGTCGATTTTCCTCTGGGAAAGAGAGTTGTTACCTAGTTCTAACTAAATCCAGTCTGTCTGCAATTACTTGTGTACCAGCTTGATCATACAGGCAATTAATCAAATATTATGTAAGTGCAAACTCAGTCAGTACCAACACATACTGTATCTGTTTTTAATGAATAAACTCAGCTCAATTTTCTTTAAAGTCTTTGTGACTGCCCCTTTCTTTTGTTTACACAAAATGGAATATCTTTTTCAACTCCATCATGGATTTCAACTTGTGGATACATATGCACATATACACATATGGGAGCGGAGGGTGGTTAGGAAGAGAGAGATTGCTCACATGTGCATGAAAACACACACCATCACTGCCAGATTGGAAGGTCCCAAGAGAGGAAATTATTATACAGGAGTTTAAAAAACATCTCCCACGCCATCTTTGTGTGGAAAACAAAGCAACAAAAAGAATCTTTCTCCCAAGACAATGTGGTTAGTCTCTCACATATGAGTGGGCAGCTGGTGGAGGAGTTGGGTTTGCAATCCCTTTGGGGCAGGCTAAGAGCCGAACAGAAGACAACAGAGCCAGATGTGGCCTGTGGGTTGACTGCTAGGAATGGCACCTCCTCTTTTACTTTCTGAACTGTTGAGAAAAATCCAATTTTCAGGAGGAAGTACTCCTAAACAATGCATTCTTTATGAAGGAAGAAATAAACTGGACACAAGGACTGCTGAAAGCACTCTATGTAATGGCCAAGTTATAAATTGTGTACAACAGTTTGCATTCTGCTTTGGACTGACACACCTCTTCTATCAAAAAACACCAAACAGCTCCAAAAACCAGGCATCTTGTTCAGAACAGTGCTAGTTTCAGAACAGTGCTAGTAAGTATTGCCAAGTAGCACTTAATAAATGCAACATTTTACCTCTTCTATTCCCCAGCACCTCTCCAAGAAAAGGCAACCATTGCACTTTCCCACTCAGGTTTATGGGTCAATTTATTTCGGTACTTTTCTCAACCAAGTAGGCAAAAGATCCACCCAGCTACTCCCTTCCCGGATTTCCGCGTATCCCAGGAGAAACTCTGTGATAGGGCTGCTTTTCTGCACAGAGAGGGCATTTGACATCTGATTTGGTTTCCTCACTGATCTTCGTGTCCGCTCTCGTTTTGTCTCCAGAGTTTGTCCTCAGCACCACTGAAACGGCATTTCCAACACTGACAGGCTGGAAGCTCTCTACACCCAGAGCACCTATACCTAAATTTAAAAGATCTCTACCACATGCAAACAGAAACAGGCATGGTTTTATTGGAAGAAAACAGGCATGGTTTTGGAGTGCGAAAGAATAAAATATTTTTCTTTTTTTTTTTCTTTTTCTTTCAACAAGAAACCTTCATATGGCTTTCATTTGGTTCTGCTGAACTCTGGAAGTTATTCTCCACCTACTCAGTTCTTTTTTTCTAGTACTGAGGAGCCAGGGGAAATAAAAAAAATAAAAGAGTATATTTAGTATATTTCCAGATGACAGATTTTCAAGTCAAGGGCAATAAGTTTGTGCTGTAGTTTTAGATAATTTAAGTCTGTCTGTTTGGATTTAGCAAGATAATGCGTAAGCTACTTCAGTTCGCACATGGAAGCCACCACTATAAACCATTTCTTTATAAACTAAAAGCTGCATTTTCACCCAGAGCAAGAACTAAAACATAATCCACAATCAGCTTCCCTGGATCAAAAGCAAAAGGGTACATTTTCGTTTATCTGAGAGTTTTTTGTTGATATTATGGAGCATGGTAAACAAACACTAGAATTTCTTGTTAAAATTAAAACCAACTTCACTTAGCGTCTTTCATTCAGTTTACAACACCTACCACTTTTGCTGCACCCGATAGCTCATATGGGCTAATTAAACAGGGAGTTGATCAACATCTAAAATTTTGATCAGTATTTCCAAAGACTTCCTGTTGTGTACAGTTAAGGTGCATCTAAGTGATATTTTAAATTCATTTCAAGCCTTTATTCAGGTGGCATTTATTTTAGTTAGAAACAAAGGTCAGAAATTTGCAGGATACAAATGTAGTATTATAATATACAAGTTGGACTTGTGACAGTCTACAGCATCGTAAAGGTCAGGTTAAAATCAGGGATCCTCATGGTAGGAAAGCCAAGACACCTGTTAGTTATATCTCTTTAGAAGATGGAATATCTCTGGCAAAGGTCTGTCCCTGGTGTTCATGGATTATCCACACAAATTGGAACTTTGCAAATAAACATACAAGGTGCAGGATTTCAGGTATTAGATGGCTGGGAAGCAGGTTGCCAGGCAAGTACAAGTTATGGAGATTTCAACTGGGTTTAAATAACCTTTTGAAGGATAGTTTGTGGCAAAGAGTAACAGAACCTCAGTCTTGCTTTATATTCAGAAGAGTTCGACAGTTACCTACTCTTTTGTCACACCAAAAGCCAATCAAGTAACTTTCACATGCGATTCTTGATGTAAAAACTCTTAAGGTCTAAAGTGTTTTGAGTAGAAAAATTAAATAATGCTCAGATGACTCACAACAGGTCTTACTGCTTCTATTTCTGCTGGCTAAGTCAGTTCCTAAACACTGTGTTCTGAGTGCAACTCGACTAAAAGCAAGCATTCTGTAATATTAATTTACAATAAATTACTTCTGCAGCCAGCCCTGCTGTAAAACTCCTTCACCAAGACAGCCACAGAAAGTGAGTCATGAAAGAGACAAAAAATAAGTTTAACTGGGGAGAATATTAACACAAAGCTATTATCTTCAAAACATAAAGATGGAAATGAATAGCTGAAAATATAAAGCCTGGTTACATAAGGAGAGGCAAAATATTTGACTTAAACAGGTGAGGTGGAAAAATTTCAAAACATTTACCCTACATCAACAATGAAGTCCTGGCAATTACAATTATGGATTAACATAGTGTGGAAAACTGATCCTAATAATAATGACACTCAAATAAAGCAAAAGTCACAGCATTTTTCAAAGACTGCAAATATCTGAAGTATTAGTTGGCTACTCTCCATTTAGAAGCACATCTTCATCTCTACATTCATGAACTTAGCATGATTTATCAAATATCTTAAAGCTCAAAGTAATATTCCAATACTCTTAAGCTCACAAAAACTGCCATACCCCTACGCTGCTTTTTTCTCCATATGATAGCTGTTATACTCATTATGAATTCTAAAATTTTCATGACTCAACAGAACTTCACTTCAATGAGTATCAAACAAGTCTTCCGTCCTTTTCAGGAAAGACTTCTGCTCCCCATATTCACATCCTTAAATATGCTGGTAAAATCATTAGTAAAGTTAGATACACATTTATGTGTGTGCAAACCCACCTCATCCCCTCCAATTGTCCCAGCGCTAAATTTGACCCAAAACATGTACTCAGAGGTAGTTAAACCCAAACATTTAGATAAAAGATAACTCACATAATTTCTAACTTATTAGAAAGACACACTCAAAATCATAACCCTGTCTGGTAGCTTTCCTACTCCTCTAAATGTTTGCCATTTTGCAGCTGGGCTAAAAGGCATTTATTTCAGCTACACACACAGCAGCAGAATAGCACAGTGACAACTGAGGGAAAAAGGACTCTGCCTTTCTGAGTTGTTTTTTTGGTTTGTTTGTTTCTTTTACAATTACATTTTTCTTAAACCCTCCTCTGGCCTTTCACTTGTAGCTCCTCAATCTATGAGATTATCAATCAGTATAATCAGCATTACATTCTACAGCTCACTTTCGCAGACATTTCAAGCTGTGCCCCCAGGGCAGCTGATCTGTGCTGTTACTGACAGAATTTGCACCAGCAAACCAGCACACCGCTGCAGAAAAAGAAATAACAAGCATTAAATTGCCCTCAATCAAATGTAATACATTTGTCTCTCATTAATACCAGACACCCATTTCACTGTGTCCTCAATAACTTTCAAACACATGACTCAGTATACTAAACATCAGTGTAAAAACAGAACTGAAAACAGCTACAGCTTGTCTGGTTATGTGAGGGGTTCTGTTTTGTATATTACAATTCCCTGAGGTCTCAGCCAAGTGGAGATCAAGGAATGTATCTAAGATCAAAATAAAGAGAAGAGGATGCTATTAAGACATGCCAGGAAAAGTGACTGATAACAGAAGTAGAATTGGGAAAGGTTAACAGAAAACATGAAAAATACTCTCTACTTCTAAGGACAGGGGGAAGACAGAAGCATAATACCAAATTATCATAGACCCCACATGATAACCAAAAAGCATTTTTGCTTATTGACAGTTAATCTTGAAAAAAATAGCAAAAATCAAGTATTCAAGAACATCTCATTAGTAACTCGTGCCTCTCAGAGCAGGCTTGGAGCAATACAGACAATATAATGTTTGCACTGGAACAGTGATGCACAAACATTTATCCCCTGGGGTGCCACACATTATCTGTGGCACTCTACACATGCAAGCACTTTCAATCAGCTTAAGAGGAACAGGCATTAGGGGATGAGGACTGTTCAGCCAACTTTATAGTCTGGGGGTTATCACATTCTCTCATTTCACAAATATTATTTGAGTAAAGATTCTGTTAAATTAGAACTCTTCAGATAATATGAAGTTTCCTAAAAAGATAAACTTTTCAGAAAGTCATTTTGACCAAGGTTGCTTAAAACCCTCTGTTGAACTTACTGGCTGATAGCAGCTGAGCCAAGTGGACTTCTCAGTCTCCAAGAGCAGGAGGAAAGAACATTCTAGCCATGACATTTTTTTCAAGTTAGAGAATACAGTAAAAAACCAGCAATTGGATCATCTAGTCTACTTCCTTTAAGTTAGACAGAGTCCTCAGAGAAAGTTTCAGACATTACAGGGATGTTATTCATCCTAGTGCTGAACCAGAAAGCCATGAAGATATTGGCTGGAGCTACCAAAGCTATCTCCAAAATTTAGTAGAACCTAAAACAAAAGCTTTTTTGTTAAGATATAATGAAGACACTGAGGAGAAGCATTACTTCTGGAAAAAGAAAAATCTGCTAAAAAGCTTAAACAAAGTTGTGGGTAGGAAAACAAATGAACAAAGAAACAAAACTCCTCAAACCACAAAAACATTTGAAAAAAGTTAAAGATTTTCTAAGAAAATGAAAAGCAAACCAGAAAAAGATTGGTCAGCTGTATTACAGAAGACAAAACTAGAAACAACAAAGAAAAGAATAATCAGAGTTTGCTAATGCAGTGAGAAGCGACTTAACAAACAACTCTGCTATGTCTCCAAAACTTTAAAAATATTACCAAAACACAGTTAATTATAATAATGGAATAAAAAACCAGAATTGATAATGGAAAGAGGGTACGGAAATGACAAAGCTTAAGGTAGCAAGGTACTGTGGTCAAATGAAGTTCTTGAGAAAAAACTGGAATAAGGTAGCACTGGCAAAAGAACAAAGGTGTATAAAGAAACAGTGAATCTGACAGCACTGGAGACTGGGAAGCATAGGGTTAAAGAATAAAAAATTTAACAACCAGAACAATAAGATTCTGGTTCAACTCTTAAAATTGGTGGGAACCAGGGAAAGAATTTATTTTAAGAAAGCACTTAAGAAATTCAGAAAAGGCAAACACTACATGGTTTACAAATCCAGTCAACTAGATTGGTCCAGTACCAAAGCCTGTATTTCTACAGATCTCTCTATTGCTACAGAAATATTCTGGAAAAGAAGAAAAAAAAAAAGCCAGTAAGAAAACAAAGCTCCCGAGAAAGCAGTTAGAACAGTGAATTTGTGCCAGAAAATGAAGAAACAGCTCATACCAGAAACTGTTCCTAAACACATAGTGCCATACTGGGAGGGCTGACACCAACTGATGTAAGGGGTTTATATCAAACCGTAGCCTAATCTAGAACTCATCTTAAAAAAAAGAATCAATAAAGGAAGGCCACCAATACCTTGCCAAACTTGTATCTGACTTTAGCAGTTCATATTGTCACTGACAACCCCATGGGTTATTTTAGTTCCTGCAATTCCCTGCACTGTTGCTTGACACAAAACTGAAGAACAGGGGAGCAACTCAAGCACATCAGCAACATAACTTTGTTGCAACAACTCAAGACTAGCTCAAGCTGATGCCTTATACAATGCTCCAGGGCTCAGCTCCATAGTTCTTCCAGAAAAATTAGAGATCAGCCTTTTGGAAGAATACTTCCTCTTGTCTGAAAAGCCTAGCACAGAGGTGATGCTGCCAATGACCTTACAGAACATCTATGACTTTAAACAACAAATCATGTCAAACATCAGCTGTCAACCTACATCACTTTATCCTTCTTCCTCCACAGTGGCAACAGCAACTGTCTGTCTCCTCCCTGCTCTCCCAGTTTCCTCTTTCCTTACTTCCCTGAAGTAACATCACAACCCTACCTGGCCTCTGTAACTGCCTCACACTGTCAAAGCACAGCAGAATTGGGATGGAACATACAATACCTCTCTTCAGGAAAAAAAGAGGAGTCAGCAAAAAAAGCTTTGTGTGCAGGGAAAAGAGTCCAGGGCTGCCTGGGCAGCAGGGAGAGAGCTAGGAAGTGAAAGCAAAGTCCACAGGAAAGAGGGAACAAGGAAAAGTTGCTTCCTGTTCCTCTAGCTGCCAACCTTCAGCCGAAAATCTTCTTTCTCCAGAAACAAAACATTTGGCTAAGAACCTTTAAAACCTGTGCCTACCATCCGGACTGAACCGAAAAAAGACAAGCATTTTCTTCCAACAATTATTCTTTTGTCACCATCACCAACACTTAGCTAGACACTGAACCATCAGAGTTCCTCAAACGTAAGCAAGTCCTCCTCTATTTGATTTGTTTGGTTACAAAATCTACCCAACCTTGGTCTTCCACAGGGCTGTGGTTTTTTTGCCAAAACCCTTTCTGCAATGAAGCACTTACCTGTGGGAAGCCCTTTTCCCCTCAGTCTCTCCCGAATAGCCTGGCTCCTGTCTGGCTGCAATTTTCTATCTCCATTGCAAGTTAGTTGATCAATCTGCAAGAATATACAGGAATATAAAGTAAAATGTTGAAAGAGCTCACATTAGTATGAAACAAGCATCGTTTTTATTTAAATGCACAATACTAGTCAGTTTCAAACAGTTAAGTGCAGAGTGGGAGTTCAAACTTTTTCATAAAAAGCAAATTCATCAGTGACAACATCCCCTAGAAGTATCCATATTGGAATAGCCTGTGCATTATTTTACTACACATTTGGTCTACCTTTTTTCCACTAAGAATAAATTAAGTTCACAAGCATGTAACTTAAATACGTTTCACCCTGAAGGGACACAGCAACACTCCAAAACCATCTTCCATGATTACAGCATGACTAGAACTTGTCTAGTCCTACTGATGAGTTTTCTGTGTAACAGGAAGAACTGTCTTGTACCCTCACACGATATTGCACATGTAAAACCCCATGCATACATTTGTGAGGAGTTTCTTTAGCCTCTCAGGCACATTCCTTTCATCTGTCAGGCTTAACTACTCCCACTAACTTTCAACTTCACTTTTTTTTTTTAAATCACTAATTCCCTAAGAACAGCTATTTCACATGTACAATCATTTGAAGAAGAGCTTATTTGCTACAATGAAAAATTGTTAGTGAGATCTTTTGGTATGGTGTAAGCATAAGAGAGACCAAATGACCAGTTACACAGCTAAGACCTCTTGAGCATTTGACAAGACCAATCGAGATTAGAGGCATGCCCACCTTGGAATAGCAAGTACTCTGCTTCTGAAAAAACAAATTTATGTTTTCCTTGTAAACTTAGAAAATTCCAGCACACATACAGCGCATTAAACATTAAAACCACCAGGGACAGTTGGCTAAGGTACATGAAAACATAGCAGCACAGCTATGCCATCATTGTTCTGTCAACTCTTGGTCCTATTCAGCTGCTTTTTTTTATTCTTGTCTTCATGCACAGCCAGTGCAGTGACACGTTATGAATGAAAAATGTTACTGGCAGAGGAAATTAGAGGAATTGGTTACTGAATCACTGCCAGTCCCACTCCTTCATTAACAACATGGTATAGGAGATGGAAACACACTTGCTGGGTTCAGCTCTCCATGGCATTTCAGTACAAGCATTTGGGAGCACTATTACTGTCTCTGGCAGGCTGGTCTAGATTAGTCTGCCATACTAACCTCAGACTCCCACTGAAAGCCCACTGACAAGAAAAAGAGGACGAAAAGTAGAATATTTGCTAAGCTGAAATGGCCATTAACAACTTGGAGGACAATGACTCTCTTTCCAGAATGGCTGTTTCTACAGCTTGTGGCCTGATTTAAGGTTTGGATCTTTATTTTAACAGCATGACTGATCAAGGCCCTGTAGTCCTTTATTTCACTGAATCACAGACTAGCTCCACTTGGCAACTACACAAGACTTCAGACACTACAGCGAGGAGCACCAGACTGACAGACATACCTCACACACTAGACAATGCTCTGTGGAGTTCAGGCTCAGCACTATTTCTGGAGGCCTGGCATAATCAGCTGCTGTCAAATATTAGCCAAATGCAGGGACCTCTCACTTTCTGCAAGCATTTCCAAACCAGATATATGAAGAAACTATCTAACAATTAGATCATAACTCTTTTCTTTAAAGAAGAAAGCATCAGCAAATCAAACATTCTTCAGGCGATTTCAGTGCTCTCTCTAGACACCAATTTTTACATGGACCTACTGGAGTGAGTCCAGAGGGAGGACACCAAGTTGATTAGAGGGGTGAAGCACCTCCCCTATGAGGAAAGGCTGAGAGAATTGGATTTGTTCAGCCTGGAGAAGAAAAGGCTTAGGGGTGTCCTAACTGCACCCTTCCAGTACCTGAAGAGAGCCTACATGAAAGAAGGGGACAGGACAAGGGAGAATGGCTTCAAACTGAGAGTAGATTTAGATTATCTATTAGTAAGAAGGTCTCTGCTGTGGGGGTGGTGAGGTGCTGGCAGAGGTTCCCCAGAGAAGCTGTGGATGCCCCATCCCTGCACGTGTTCAAGGCCAGGCTGGATGGAGCTCTGAGCAACCTGGTCTAGCAAAAGGCATCACTGACCATGGCAGGGAGGTTGGAACCACTTTCAAGGTCCCTTTTAACACAAATCATTCCAGGATTCTATGACAATTTATGGTCTTCCTTTTTAACTTGAAATTATTTAATTATTCTGAAGTTATGCTTAAAGGCTTAGGTTAAGGGAGAAGTTGCCCATCAGGAATAGTAACTTTGAAAGTTGAGTTTATGTCGTTTCTTTCCCTTCTAAAAACAGTCTGACAGATTGGTCATTATTAGACAATGAAATCCTCCGCAATTCTCATATTCAAGAGCAGAGCAGAAGTGCAAGAGAATTGGCACACTGCATACACAGTCCTTCTTTCTGTTAATAAGCAACTCTCCAAAAGTCAAGCAAACTTTGTCTTAAAGTAAACTCACAGCAATCATTTTGAAGCGTTTCAAGTAGCAACAAGTCTAAGACTTGCTCTAAAGTTCATCATCTTGATCTGTTTCTCCCTACTTATTTTTTCAATGAAGACACAGTTCACAAAATGATCTTCCTCAGAAACTCATGAATGCATGTTCCAGGAGGAACTATCAAGTGCACAAATTGCTACACGGGGAGAGAAGCAGTTCTTCCCTTTCAACACTCACCCTTGTCAAAATTGCAACATATCAAAACAAGAGGAAGAATGACTGCAGAGTGATTCTGAATTAGCACTTTTGCTCTCTTCCTGCTCACCTCTATTACTTCTCAAATGCTGACACAGACTTACCCCAGACAGGCTTCCCAGAACCAGTCTGACCAACTGCTTCACATATGAAAAAGAAGGGGCACAGTTGCTGTTCCTTATGTGGGCACTGCAGGCATCCAGAACGGTCCGTACAGACACACGGGCATAAATGACATCTTCACACATGCCCAGGAGAATGCTGTTGAGATGGTCTCCAAGCTTGATAGGCTAGTGACAAACAAGATCAGGAGAGACAGGAGAACCAGTTTTACCAGTGACTTGGGGAACACTCAGAAACAAATGACATTCAACAACACTAAATAACTATTCATGATACTTATTGCCTACATTATCTGAGTGTCAGTTTGAAAGTCACCATCTAGGTGGTGAAGAAACAGTGGCTGTAGAACAGCAGATAGGCATTCAGCCTCTAGATTCAATTCCTACTCTACAACGATCTGGCCCAAACAAGCTGCCTGATCTCTAAGGTCAGGACACCAATGCTCTCCTTTCTCAAATGCTTAGCGAATAAGTGAAAATAAAATAAAACTGAAAAAGTTCAGAGGAAGTTTTCTTCCTTGATTTCTCCCACTCACAAGTATAAAATTCAATCTTCACTACGATAATTCTGTGCAACCCTCTATGGTCATTTTCTATAGTTCCTCACCTCAACAATATTTTGCAGCAGCTGTTTTAGCATTTCCAAACTCCAGTGACATCACCACGTGATGTCAACAGACAAGTAAAGAATAAAGCCACTGGTTAAGGAAACAGAGCTTCATAACTGCAGGACAACACCCATACAGTTAAAAAAAGAAAAATTTAGATGTATTTCTACTCTACCCATACAGTGAATGCAGCACACTGAATACCCCTCCTCAGGGCATGCAGCAGTTGGCGATAACACTTGTTCTCAGATGCCGCGGGCGCTTGGGACCTGAGCTTTCTGATCTGCAACTCTCCCAAAGTGGGTGGTTACCCACAAAGTACAAGCATTGTCAAAGCTTTTTGCATCACTGAGTGCTTCAAACAATTACAATCTTTCAATCTTGCCTGTGTGAGCACTCTTAAGGTGTACCATAAAAAAAGTACTCTGGACCACCCTGATTTAATTAATACAGGCTTTTCCCATCTATCTGTTTATCACTTCTAACTAATAAAAATCATGTACATGAATAAGATATGAATCTCATATTTAGCCACACTCCCAGCAGAGAAGCAGCTCATTAACCAACACAGGCAGATAAATATAGAAAACATATTAAAAAATGGGAAAGTCTGCACATGCAAATTAACACTTAAAAGTAATGTCACACACAAGACTGCCCTTTTACCTACACTAATTCCACAGGACAAAGGATCCACATGACAATATCCCAAAGGTAAATTCCTTCCACGCATACCTCACCACATTGTCTTTGGGAAAATACTGTTTTATTAACAGGTACAGCATGCCTTCTCACTGTATTACCAAGAAATTGTTGCTACACTCTTAATACCAAAGGAAGAAACAAAGCGGGACTAAAATTCATGCCTGCTCAACACCTAACCCTACCTACTTTAAGTCACATTCCCACTGTTGCTGAATACTGTTCCTTTCACCTCCTACAAGACAGGAGAGCAAAGAAAGGGGGTGGCTATCTAAGAAAATACATGGGCTTTTGGGACAGGCACCGTAGGCATTAAGAATAGGTACCCCTAAAGAGTCAAGAGCTTCAAAGTTTTTTACCTCACTTAGCTGCATTCAGGCAGCTACTTCCAAGTAAGAACAACTGAGAACCCAACTACCTCTCTGTTACAGAAAATACTAGGAACTGAATGCCTAAAATGCTAAAGTCTTTCAAAATTTCCTTCCTTACTCTTATACATAACATCAACTAGTAGGAACAAACCCAAATATGAACCACAAATTGCTTCTCTCCTTGAGCTACACAATCCCACAGCTGCAAGTCCATCATTAAATGCTTTTGCAGATGCATTTCATCTTATTGTCACTCTTTTAGAGATTTACTTCTAAAAGTTTAATTGGGGCAGGGAAGGAGCGCTCAGGAAGATGGTGAGTCATATTTATCTTTAGTCAGTTTTGAAAAGGCCATCTAGGAGTTCTGATGGGTGTGTAAAAAACCCACCTTGAGCAATAACATTCAGCTCTAAGCAGTCTGCAACTGTGTCTGCATTGACTGACAAGTCAATAGCAAAAGTCTACTCCCTATTCCAAACAATTCATACCCTTTCTTGGCCATTGTGAAAGGTAAGTACCTGTATGTGCCAAGTCCAGACTCACAGAAGCTATGGCAGCACAGAGAACAAGTTGCTTTATTATGTGTAAAACAACCATGTTATTCCAATATTTGTTTTTATATAAGCCTAGACCAAAACAAATTATTTTCTCCTGTGTCAGCAGCTTACACTGTTGTCTTTCAGACTGTGGCACTACAGGAAAGACTAGCCCAGATAGATCTTCATGGATACTAAGAAATGTACTATCAGCACCTTCTTCCAGCAAGACAACACCACACTTCACAGCAAAAAGCTCCAAGGATGGGGAAAAAAACCTTCTGTACTGTGCAGTGACCACACACCAGAACAGACTGCCCAGAGAAGCTGTGGAATCTCCCTCACAGAGGTACTCAAGAACCATCTGGACACAATCCTGTGCTCCGGGATGACCCTGCTTGAGCAGGAAGGTTGGACCAGATGACCCCCTGTGGGCCCTTCCAACCCTAATCATTCTGCAAAATTCTGTGGAATTCTATGAAAGGCACCTTACTCCAAAGCGTCTCATTACGGCACTCTGCCATGTTAACTCAAATGCAGGGTCAAACTATCAAGTCTGAAGTTGCAATATTAAACAAAGCCAAATATAAACTTACCTGACTTTGAGGAACTTCGTGGTCAGCTCCCCAAAAGAGTGCCATACCGAGAGAATAAATATGGACCTGCCAAAAGACACAAGACATTTGTCAAATGATTGAACAAGACTGGAAATGCAAAGCAGAACTTTAGAGGAAAGCAACTAACAACATCATTTTGCCTGTAAATATATTTCTGATATTTAAGCTCAATTGTGTTTCAAATCCTTCTTCTCCTTCACCATGAGGTTCAGAGAAGCAAATCCTACTGCTAGAAAACATACTGCAGCTAACCAGTGCCCCTGTCTTCTCTGTTCAATTTTAAGCTGTCATCTCACATTGAAGCCAGAAGCTCCTGTAATCCATGTGATCAGCCTGGTGTGGGGTAAAGACTGCACGGCTGTGTCCAAGGGTCCTTAATACTTTAGTCTGAAGGCACAACTCAAACAGGGGGCTATCATCATGAGATCACAAAGACTGGGATCAAAGGAAAAAGAAGGAACGAACGAAAAAATATAAACATACAAAGCTGTACCTTAGTCCATTACTGATATTTTAAGATACAAATACATTACCATTATATGTATAATTAACGATTAATATCAACATTAATGACATTAATATATCTTCAACATCGTAAGCCCATCAACACAGGGAATAAAACCTTTAAATACTGCAGAATTAAGAGCACAAGCACATGCTGGCTCTGTAGGTGACTGTCAAAACAAAACAGGTAAGTGTAGAAAGAAAGCACAGTTTTTCTGGACTGTATAAGTAATACACACTAGTGATGGCTCTTTATAGCATTAGTAGTATTTATGTTACTTAAAGCAACAAGTTTATTGAATAATTCTGAAGGCAATGAACAAGTACAGGGACAGTGATAAATTAAAAGCTCACTCAAGTCAGCCTCTTCGCCAAATAAAAGCAAAACATCTTACTTAAGTTCTATATATAAAAATGGCCAAAAATCTGAACAGATTAGGACAGCAGTCAGAGATATGCATCAAGGGTTCTCAGTTAACACCACTGCCCCATTCAAGCTGAAACATTCTCTTTCAAATACTTAGAAAATTGCTCTGTAACTGGTTTATTACCCATTACCCTTTCAACTGAAATACTACAAAGTCTTCGTTACATATCAAGATATACCACAGCTACACAGAAAAAGGCGAATATGCTTTCAGGGCAATAATGAATGCAAAAAAACTTTTTCAGAAAAAACAGCCAACAAAACACAAAAGACACAACATCAATCAAGAAAAAGAAACCCAAACAAAAAGAGAAGCTCAGCAACTCCTTCAGTCCCCCACTATTGCAAGAACAACAACTAAAAAGTCTATTATAAAAACTGTTAGTTCTAATTAGAGATATTGCCATGGTCTTAAGTCTTGTCAGTGTTCAAGAAAAATCTGGACAACAGTCAGACACACAATTGCATTTTTGGGTTGCCCTCTTTGGAATCTGGAGTTGGACTTGATGATCCCTGTGAGTCCCTTTCAATTCAGGGTATTCTATCATTCCATGATTCTGAGCTTCAACATAAAAGATATTTCCAAAACAGAGATGTGCGATCAGACCTCTAAACCGAAACGTGCTACCCTACTAATCTATCCGAAAACAGCTTTCAAAATAAAAGCATTTATACAAAAATTAACTAGAATTTTTGAACTACGATACTTTTAATATATTCCACAGTACATAAATCAACATGAAATTAATTTCCCAAACCAATCTTCCATTCTAATTTTGAATGGTTTGGTAACTCTACTTCCAATAAGCTTGCGGTTACCTCAGAATTATTTTGGATTCAAACTAACTGTGTGTCTTGGAATCAAAAGGGTATAATTTATTTGATTACATGTTTTTTAATATTTCTCCTTGAATACAGTTAATTTGTGTTAGCAAGTACAGTCATAACTTAAAAGACAAATGCAACTCTGTCACTGTCTGATACAAGGCCTTAAAAAAAAGGTATTTTTTTGCCTTCAGCAGCTTTCAGTAGATCAAAAAGGAAACCATCAAAGATTTCCAGTAAATTAATTCAGTGAACCACAGCCAATTGTGACAGAACAAGCAAAAGAAAGTTTAAATGTGTTAAAAGTTACCACAGTCAGCAAAGCAAGATCTAAGAAGCATGACATGAACATATTTGCTACAAATAACCAGTGTACCACCTGATATACAGTTTAATACAAAAGCAAAGGGGAGCAGTCAAAAAAAGGATGCACATACAAGCTATTTATCAGCCCTACTAACTTCAACTAATAAAGTCATAAAAGGACACCAGTTTTTGTACAAAGCTATGTTTCAAAGAGCTTTCTTCTTCCACATCAGCAAGTAAATGACTTTCCATCCAGCAAGCAAGGTTATGGTGACACCAGGAAAGAAATTCACACAGCCATAATCAGAGAGGATTAATCAGCACTGCATATGCACAGAATGCCAGTATTTGGTCATCCCCTACTGATATGCTCTGTGTTGGAGTTTACAGGCCACTGAGGTCCCTCTGAGTGTTTCCTTCCTAAAGATTAAGAAACATCACAGCATGGCTTTTCATAGTAACAGTCCTCTATTTATTTCAAAAAGAAAAAAAGAATACTGAATACTGGCACAGAACAAAGAATGCAATCAGCTCTGACAAAGGTCACAAATGTGTCACTTAAAAACTATTTTTTCTGCCATTTTTAAAAGCCTGTTTTGTACATTAACTTCAGAGTTGGCACTAGAGGTAACATTACTGTCTTAAAAAGTGTTGTCCCTCTTGAAAGAAAGTAAATAATTCCAACAGTATGACTACAGAACTTGGCAGCTGCATCCTACATAACTAACCCTGAATTTGCATTGATGTCAGTGTTATTTCTACTCCTCTATTAAAGCTTTCAACCTAGGTTTCTAATTGTTTATAGTTTTGTCATATTTTATTATACCATTAATTTTGACTATATGCAAGACAAGAACGCCTAATGGGCTTGAGAGTAATTAAGGATTTTCAGTAGGTATTCAGTGATATAGCCCTAAAGAAAACTGACTATATACAAAAAGCTGCAAAGACAAAATACTCAACACAGAAAAACATGTTTTAATAGCCTTTATGCACACAACAGCAACCAATGCCAATACCACTTTCCTCTGGAGTAAGAGCTGTTCTTCCTGGAGGAAGACTGCCAAATGTCATAATTGTTCCCAGATTCCAACACTGGCTGTGGCTGGTTTCCCTCTAAGGATTATTGAACCAGAGAAGCCAAGGAGATAGAAATAGAGCTCAGCTTCCTTTTCACTCCCACCTCTAAGTATCTCTGACTAAGCCAAGGGAATGGTTTTCTGGGGAAACTGTTACCACTTGCAACGAATTCTTGTTAAGAAAACAGATGGAAAGCTAATCATTCTGACTGTGCCTGTCAATAACCTGGAGGAGATCACATACACAAACCTTACCTGTCTGAACATCTACCCTCAGGGAACAGTTAAAAAGGAATACTGGAAATTCTAAGCAGCCATTGCCCAAGTATGAATGTCAGGCCTATACACATGACCAGGGCTGTAGCGACTCTTCTTCATAACTGCATACAACTATCATCACTATTCCACTTTTACCGAAAAAGTAGGAGGATCCCACCCCTGCTCACAAAAGAAATTACACAAATCACAAACCACAGGGAGACAAAAAGAACAGTTTAAAGCTATCTGGTGAAGGGATCAAGAGCAAAACACCCCAGCTGTCTGCCAAGGAAGAGGCACCGTACCTTTTCAACATCTGACAGGGATGACAGTGAATGGTTCTGCAGAACCTCTGGTGCTGTGAATGCTCGCAGGTCTTGCTGGGACACATTTTCATCAGTAAATGACACACTGCCAGATGGAAGCAACAGGAGAGACCATGGAGAAATGATGAATCCCAGAGCAGCAGGATCAGCTGTAATTGAAAAGGGGAAAAAAACCAAAACAAACCACCTTGAAATTAAAGCAATGTTGTTTGATGCCCTTGCTTGATGTTATTTTATTATCAGCCTACATATTATTAGTGGAATGGATTCATGCTTCCTTTTCCACCTGTGATGTTTCATAACCACAACAACCACCTCAATTTTAATCACACTGCCGAGTAACACCTATCTTTTTTGATTATTCTTTGTTATTATTCATACCAGCACACCCAGGAAAAGCCTGCTAAAATACTCACAATATCTCCTGTCCTCAAGTGATTTCATTTACGTTACAGTTGACATATAAAATGTTCACTTTTTGTAGTTCATGTCCTTAAGGCTAGTTCCTACAATAGGAATGGAGTTCACTCCTATACTAACATAGCACTACTGCAGCAGCAATGGTTTGAAGAGAGAAGACAAAGTTAGTAGAGAAGGCTGATACAAGTGGACAAAACGAGTAAGTTTTGGGGCACAGAAATCCTCTTTAGTTTAAAGTGGAAAAATATTACAAAAGTGAAAAATATAAGAAAAACTCTAGGCAGTAGTGGAAGTACACAAAGAAAAAACCTGAAACCGTAATAAGATTGCCCATTCAAACCCTGGGAATAAATTCTTGAAAATATCAAAACAAGCACTGAAACTGCAGAACCAAAAGTGACCAAGAATATGCAATTTGACAGCTAAGTTTTTGATGTCCAGTAATACTGCTGTCAAACTTCTGGCCACAGATCTGCATTAAAAAAAACCCCACAGAACATGGTGGGGGGGTTGGGGGGAGTGGGAGAAACAGGCTGCATACACAGGGGAAGGTGTTAACCCACAAATCTACCTTGAACTAAGGCAGGAAAGAGAGACCCTGTCCTTAAGTCAAAGTATTTTTTACTACCCTCAAACATGAATCAACTCAGTTTCACTGAAGGAGACACATAGTTTTATCTAAGTAAAAATAAAAGTTAACTGTTATTTTTTCACAGGCGAACAGGCAATTGCTGTGTCTTCTGCTACATGATACATCAAAGATCTGAGGAAACACGCATTTGAGTGATCTATCCTTTTCCCTTCACATATTAAGTAACAACAGCAGAATAGTAATTTCCTCCTTCAGCACCACCACTAACATTTTCCACTCTCCAATCAGCTCAGGATATTCTTATAGTGCTGGTTCCTAGACTGTTCAACTATCTCGTAATCTAGAATATTTCTAATCTCCTAGGAATTGTATTGAATTACTGCTTGCAGGTATCAGGTGTAAAAGGATCTACCAAGTAAATCCTTCAATTTTCAAACCCCACTTCCTCTGAAATAAACAGAACAAGAGCTGTTCACTGTTGTGGCAGCACGTTCAGATGTTAAATAAAAGAAACATAAAGATGGACAGACCATTCCTATTATATGTACTACGAAAATATTACATTATATAGCAAAGCTATAAAACACTTTTAGGAAGACAACCTTAGTTGGCCATTGACTCTCAAAAATAACCTGTGGGTAACTACTGGATTTTTCACTAGTTCAGTGTACAGACACCACTGATATTAAAAAACCCAAACAAGCAACATCTTAAAATATTTTAAGATTTCTGATTATAAATCACAGCTCGGGAACCTTAAGTAACGTAGAGGCTTTAACTTAAACATTTTGTACAACAAATACTTTAAATATATAAAAACTCCTCATATTCTGAAACAAACTAAAGAAACAAGAGTTAATGAGATGAAAGATTTATTTAGTTTTAAGAACAGTTTAAAAAATCCCTACATACAGTCTGAAGTCTTCCCAAGATTAATATCAGCAAACTTTGGAGGATGCATTTGTCCCCTACAGCTGTTGAGTCTGAATTTATTGATCCACCCCCTCTCAAGAATCTTCATGACCTGAAGCAATGTAAAATTAACGTAATAAATTATGAGTTTAGAAAAAGGACTGATTTTGCCAAGCTCGTTTTATTTTTATTTTCTTAGCTTCCTCTTTTAGTAGCTTATAACTAATATAGCAGATTATACTGCCTACATCACAACTCCAGGGAATCTAATCTACTGTTAAAAAGGATGAGAATAAAACAACTCATTCTCCAGTTCCTTCCTTAAGGCATGCACCATAAACCAAAATAACTGTCTCAAAGCTCCAACTAGGTAGACCAACCTAAGAAAATAGTTTTCCGTAACACTACTCTTACCCTTTAACATGTTAGTACCATAGAAAAAAAGTAACAAAGGTTACTTTGCATCAAATGCATCAAATAGCCAGCAACTACAGGAAAACAACAGAAACAAGTGCCCAGTTATAATATTCATGTCGTCTTCTGTTCAGGCTTTCAGAATAATTTACAAGAGCAATAAGGGAAACATACTCCTGAAAATACAAAGGAAAACAACCAAAAAAAGTTCCAAACTCCTTTTTCTAAAAGCACTGGAATTCAGGATATGACTCCTGGTCAATTTTCTATCCAACAGGCTTTCAACTGCATTAGAGCTGCCAGCCTTCTGAGTTAACTCCAGAACTATGCAGCTTGGTAACAAAACACTTGTGAGAGCACAGTATATCAAGCAGTGCCAAGACAGAGATAAACAGCGTGGTCTTACTTAAAGTGAGAGAGTGAACTGCCTTTAAACGCAATAAAAACAGAAATAATCTTCAGCTACAAAGCATCTGCCAAACAAATGAGAGAGGAAAAAAACCTTTTATGTGCTTTAACAGCATAGAAGTAGCCTAAGATAAAAAAGACCCACCACATTGTAAGAGACATGAAGTTGAGACAGATATTTAAAATGGATCTATTTTACAATATTGATGGCAAGTAATTTTGAATTCCCAAACTACAAATCACAATTCAAGTCAGTCCTTCAGGATGTTTTTCCCCCTCACTTCCCTCTTAGGTCACAGCCATTAGCACAGACCACACACACACACCTTCACACAAAATCTTTAAAAAAGCACAGAATAACCCAAAAATACACACCAAGACACATCTTTGCTTTCCTCCACAGCCCTCCCTGAGACAATTAAGATTTCTCCCAGAGCAAGGGAACCTGAAAATTTGTATGCTCAGGCCAGGCTGGAGGCAGGCAGACCACTGACTCATCTGTAGCCTGGCCAGGATTATGCCAGCACACAGGACCACTTATGCTGTAAATCCTCTCCTCCTTGGGCTGGTGCAGCATGTCCCTGCACGCCTGGTGTGCCGGGGAAGCAGCACTGCAGCACCTCTGCTCCCTCTCCCTTTGGCACAAAGGGATGGGAGAGCTCTGACGGGATACTGAACCCCTTGGAAAACTGAAATGTACTCCTTCCTGAGCATACTGGAGCAAGAAACAGGGTGAACAATTCATTTCTGAGATCACACGTGTTGTTCCTGAGTTGCCCTCCCAGTCAGTCTAACACCACACTTCACTTGTTATGCTGACTACATCCAGCAGAGCTCTGGAAAGAGTGCAAGTAGTAACCGAGCCTTGTTTGGTGTGAGTAGGGTGGGTGTAGCTGGAGGAAGGGATGAGGAATATAAATTTTTAAAACCCCAATAAAATTACAAAAGCCCAATCTCTCTCCTTCTCAGCAACCAAAAGATCAAATGTTAGCAGACGATGAAAACAAATAATTCCTTAACAGTTACTGGCAAAGGGAAAAAGCCATGATTTAACGCTGGCCAACAAGGACTGGTTGGAAAATGAGGATTTGGGTTCTTCCCCCTCCTATTGTGTTTTCTCTCTTGTCAACCAAACCAATCCATTTCCTGCTCCATCTGAACTAGGTCTATGACTACTTTGGACCCACCACTAGTCCCCATCAACATATTTCACACTTTGCCTTCCTTCGTTTCATTACACTTACTCAAGCTAAGCAGCTACAATAGCCTGACTGTCAACAAGATTTACAAGTCCCTGGAAACCATAATCTTCCTTCTTCACATCCATTTTCAGATGATGTAACTTTTCTTTACATAAATCATTTGCCATATACAAATCTGCAAGACATTCAACTCTTGAAGACTCTTTCTTTGTTCAACCTGTCCTTTTAATATCAGACTCACTTCCCCCTCTTCTCTTTCCCCTTCCTTTAGATATATGTCTCCAAACATAAGGTCCACCTATTTTCAGAATCCTCAACCCACACTTTGGTATAGGAGTGGCCTAAGTGACATAAGAAGGCTTTCCCACTTTCAAGTTTAGATAAATCTTTTCCAGTTAAACCTACCAAATTAGAGGGACGCCTGTTTTATAATTCTCAGTAGCAGTGAGCACAGCATTCTCCTTATGCTTATACACTCATATTTGAGATTACTTCAAAGACTGTTCCTTTGACCTCATGGAGTACAGAGTACAAGATACAGCATGTCTGAAACAGCTGATACACCCTTTCAACAACAAAATAGTTATTGCAGATAATTAAACAGATGTAAGAGAAGGGCAGGTCTGGTATCGGCCTTTTCAAATCTCCAGATTAATCTCAACATCACCAGTGCAACTGATGTCAGATCTGCAACTGAGTCCTAGATTGTCTTTCTCCTTCATTTAACAGCTTATAGCATGCTGACAAAACAGCTACCAAAAGCGATCTTCTGAGCTGGTGATTAACAACTGGGCATTTCAATCTAAGCTTTCATTGCTTATAACAACTGAACTAAATCTATGAGGTATTTTTAAGGAGTTCAACATCTGTTAGAATTGTAAATATGAAGAGGGATAAAAACATGCACATTTCTGCATCAGTCACTGAATCAGACATGGTCTGATATGCAATTAACCATGTAAGACAATGGACTTGAATCCTGTGCTTCTTTTATTCAGTGTTGTGATGGAAAAGGTGGTAGACTCACTAAAAGACTTGCAGAACTTTTATAAATCAAGAAGTCATCAAATCTGCAGCAGAAGCTTGTTTTGGGCATTTTTTCCTAATTTCAAGAAACCAGCTTACACAAGAAATTAAATGAAGAATAGGTTCTCAATTGCCACAGTACTAGCAGGATTCCCAACTTCAAACAAACTACCAAAACTCTACCAGGATTACATGAATAAATAAATAAATAGTGACTTGGGCTGGTAATTTCTGTAAGTCTGCATAGTTGCTGGGCTGGTGTGGGGAGGCTGCCAACAGACGGCAATTTAAGAGTTGACTGTTTCCATGGTCTTTTTTTATTCCCCTCATTTCTAAACAGCTGGAGCACAGGCTGTTGAACAATATGCCTTATTTAATTTTTTTGAAGAAAGTTAATGTACAAAACACTCATCAAAGCTTACATTTTGTTACTGAACAGCATGTTCAGCGACTCCGGAACAAGGGGGAAGAGCACTTCTGAGACTGGTCAAAGCTGAACATGCTGTCAACTTGCAGAAGTTAAAAGCTTGCCCCATTGCCCTCTGTCTGCCCAGGAGAGATCAGTCAGCTCTGAAAAATTTTGGAAACTCACCCTCTACCATAAAATAGTTCTTCCACGCCCTATGCATGGAAGAAACAGGTCTGAAATTTGACCAAGGAAAACAAGATTTCTCTAGGATCCCCGTTTGCTACAAATCCTCCACAAATAAAGAACTAAATTGGATCAGACAAGCCCACAGGAACCTTCACATTTTCTGTTCCTGGACGTCCACAACACCTTTACAAGCCAGTAGAGAAACTGATAGTCAAGATGACAAAAAAAGGTTTCTAGATTGCTTCCTTAGTGAAGACAAATCTTCATTAAAGACTGTCTGGTTATCCAGCTCTTGCTGGGAGGAATTAGATTGCCTTTATCAACCTTAGCTACACAGTAAAGCTCTTTCATTTGAGTGTCTCTTGAAGTGCATTTTACCAAAGGCTACATCCCAGGTTAATTAATAGCATGCAACTGAAAACAGTTTGCTGAACTAGCAGAAAAACAACTCAATAAAACAGCTTCATCTCCAAGAAGAGACGGAGTCTTCTGGCACTGATTTTATCTCAGTTTGTGTTTTGGTCTTCATGGATAGGAAGTAACATCACAAGCTTCTGCCACCTTAGCCAGTCTTGGCTGGCAAACACTTCCCTGCCTTAAAAAAAGGTATCAGAAGTCCTGGGGCAGATTTGTATTTTGTGCTCTCATCTTTCAGTACTTTGTCTTCTGAAGGAGGGCTGGCTGTGTTCTCGTTGTCAATGATTGCATGCAGTCTTCATAGTGATTATGATAACTTTTCTGCACTACTCTCATGACAAGAAAGGGTGAGCTCCCACTTTCAGTGGAGACTTCCTTCTTGAAAAGAATTTTAACCTAGGATTAAGTCTTAAGTGGTTTCACTACTATGTGCTCATACAACTGTGATCCTGTAGGTAGATTAAAAGACGGAGCTTCGTGTGCCAATTCCTGTGAAGTTTACAAGAGTAAACCTCTAATCATTCTAGATCTCTCTTGAGTCAAGGTCTTAACAACCTGCCCTCTTAAATAATAATTCTGATTGTCTCCAAGAGACAATAAAGAGTGAAAGACAGAGGAAAGCAGATGCCAGCTTTCTCTTTCCTGCAATATGAGAAGCGGCAGGACAGGTCAGCTGGTCAAACTGCAACAATAAACTCAGCATTCCTAGCAGCGAACGCTTTTTACCAGACATGGGCTGTGAGCACACTGGTAAAGGGAAAAAGGAACATTTGAATGCGATATCAAAACTACTCATAATTCACCTACCAAAAAATATGTCGGAGAAGTTGACAAAATTCATATATGTCAAGCTAAGTCAAGCTTGATCAGAAATCAAGCACCACATAGCAGTTCCTGCCCACATCTGCCTTCTCTGGAGTCTGTGGAGTATCCAACAGAGACCACTCTTAGGGGTTGTGCAATGTGTAAGACTGACCTAGTGTCTGACTCAACAGATCTTCCAAACCAAATCTTAAAAAAACCAACCAAAACCAACTTAAATGTTGAGTCCTGATGAAACTCTAAATCAAATACATGCAAAAAATACAACATATTTTGCCCTCAATAACAATGTGTCCCTTGGGTAATAATGCGGCAAAACAATGATTGTTTTCCCAGCATGAGCCTTTGATTCCTCATTAATAAAACTGAATAAACTTACACATGCATGCTTAGATATAAGGAGATGACCCCCCCTAAAGGTGCTTAGGGGGTGCTTAAATATTAAGATGCATCATGGGAACATATACTTAATTTGAGGCCAGGTTAAAGATGTTACTGAAGTTCAATACTTAAGTTAAGCTTCTACTGTTATACAAAAAAAAAACAAGAAAGGGAGGGAAAGGCCTTAAGGATTTGCAGATTTTAAAGAAAAGAAAAATAAAAGGAAGAGGAAGGCTTCCATACTCAGACCTAGTACTAAAATGTGTATTATTAGCAGGATTGCAGATGTTCAACTTGGAGCCTACTAAGTTCGGAGGGAGAAGAAATACTTACTTCTACTCCTTTGAAGTACAAGACAACATCACATTCTTCTCAGTAGCTATGTAGGTGTTGCCACTTGCATTCTGGGGAATCATACCCAGCCCTCTGGTCAAGCTTTCTGTTGCTCACCTTTGCCTCTCTTGAGACTAAATCCCTTCAGAGTAGACTGGTTATGACTGCACCCATTTCTATGCCCCCTTCAGTACCCAAGTGTTCCAATGGTCTCAGACTTACTTATCACTTTTTTCTTATGCCTCCATCTCACTTCAGTGAATCTAAAATAATTGCAGTTATCACCACAAGAAACTAGATGTGCCACAGGTTCTGACAGAACATGAAGCAATGGTTGAAAACATCTTCTGGGCTAGGGTGCAGCAAGGCACTTACCCAAAGATAACCTAAGAGCAAATAATTGTTTGGGTTTAGAGCCTAGGAAGCACAAGGGAGTTTATTTATATGACATGTTCACATAACCAAGATGTTTCCAGTTCTGTATTTATCAGCCTTAAAAAATGCTTACCTTTTCTGAATAGTTCTTGAAGGCTCTCTGCACTTTGGTTCAAAATAGCCCATATTTCCTCTTCTTGCAATGGTCCCCCCCGAACCTCCAGAGCCTCTGCTAGTGACACATGCATGTTACCTGGGAAATGAAACAGACTGATTTAACACTACGTAAGAGTTTTCTTCTCCTTGCATACAGTATTCAAGTAGTAATAACCCATGTGACCCTCAGTCACAAAAATTCTCCAGCATTAATGGAACCCATCAAATATAAATAATACAAAACATTCACTATGATCATAAACAACTTTGAGCACCTACTCCAGAAAAACTTGGGTTAAGACAATAACGATCCATAGTAGGCTTTAAATCAATAAACTCAACAAACTGGCATTAATCCATATGCTATGGGCAAGAGCTTGCTCTGTTTATAAAGACAACAGATCAATCAGTAGTTACAGGTTTATCAAAATAAATCAGCTATTAATATGATTTTGACAGGTTTAAGTCAGTGAAGCAGTTGCTAGGAAAGGAAGCACGTCTTCCTTTCACAGGGTTGTTTATAGTATCTCCTGGCCAAATTATGACAAGCAGCACCAGCGAACATGCACACAAGCAAGGCAGCTGTGGAACTGATAGTGAACTCCTTCGTTCAGCTTCTCCTTGCAGTTATAAAACAAAGTAAAACTGTTAGCAGCACTCCACATATTACATCCCCAGAAAACAAATAAAGATTTCCTTCCTCAGAGAAAAGGTTAGCCTTCAATGTTTTTTCAAAGAGTTAAGCCATTTTCACCATACTACAATATAACATTCAGTTATCCAAAATCATTTTGAAAACCAAAGAACGCATCCCTAAATATTTTGGCAAAGTCAAAGCTTCATCTGTTTGATAAGCTCAGGAACAAATAAATGATGTGTCTACTTAACTATCCCCACTTCCTATGGACATTAAATGTTCTTGGAGTGAGCACTCCTGTCAATTTATATTTCTGATCAATATGCAGCTGCAGTCCCTTCTCTCCCTGCTTCTCTCCAAACCCCAGAGAATAAAATTCTTGAGGCAGTGAGGATAAGATATATTGTCAATCATCACTAGTGAGTTTGTTAAGTCTCAAAGGCCCTAAAGTTGCTGCTGGAAATGGAAAAGACGGTTCCACAAGCAATGCTTAAGGTCTGGAGACGAGTAACTGATATCAACAGCTTTAGATGACCCAATGGTACTGCTGGAGGGTCCTCCCCCTTCCTTTAAATTGCCTCCCCATCACCATATAATCCTTACTCAGATGTACATGCCTGGATATTAACCTAACAAATTGCAAGGAGGACAAGCTCACTATTTAGTTTCCCAACTGTCTAGGCAGCTTCATGCCTTGAATGTGTTTTTACTTAGAGATAACCAGGCTTATACACATATAATGGCAACATAAAAGGCTGAATATCCTGCAGTTTCTGACTGAAAGCATGAGTTTTGATAATGCTTGCTATACTATTAGCCTTTTCACGTAGAATTCCATACTACACCACTGAAAAATTACGTATTGCTGGCTGCTTTTCAGCACACCTTATTTTTCCTTATTTCACAACTGGCCCGTTTCTAGCGTTCAATTATTCTGCATATTTACTAAGCCAGACATATTTTCAACAAATAATGTTCAAAAGTCATCACCAAAAGATAATGGATGGGAAAGCAGACTCAGATCACATTTAGAAGAAAGATGAAATCCAAATTCCCAAAGAGAAAAATAAATAAACTCTTCAAAATGGAAAGGTAGGACAAATACAGACTTCCAATAAATGCATGGAAAACCAGAGACAAATGTGTTTCTAGACAGCATGAGAGTCACGTACACCTGGCAGAGTGAGTGTCCACTCTATCATCTCTACCAGCGAATTCCATGATTTCATGGCACTGCCTCAAATTTCAGTATGTACATCTAGAATCAAACTATCTGGATTATTCAGATTAAAAGATCTCATCTTCTAAAAATACATGAACTGCAAATGAAAACTTTTTGTGATAGATATTCTAAACGAGTATGCTGAGCGTAACACCAACAGTAACAATCCCCCCTCCAAATTCTTCTCTGCCAATCCCCTTTTCGTCATCCTGCAAAATCCTGAATCCTTTCAGCTGTGACTAAATAGTGTGGACTGTTCTGTAGCAGATACAAGCCACTCCCCTATTTAACAGCTCAACAGAGACCATAAGCATGTCTGCTGAAACTCCCAAACACATCACATCCACAGTAAAAGAATCCTACAGCAAACAGTTTCTCGATCACAGTAAGAAGTGTATGAATATCCACCTAGCCACCCAGGCCTCAGCTGCAGCAGTGCAGGCAAGAACATCTGCTTGCATTTTACAGATAGCAGGAGCTTTACAAATAAAAATCAAACACACAGCACACCAAACCCAAACCATTTCAAATCGATTTTGAAAGCCCAAGCAGAAGCCATCACAAAAACAGTCACTACAAGCACAGCCACATGCGAAACGCCACAAGCTGGCATTTGAGTGGGATCCTCATTGAAGCAGATCTGTTTCAGTAACTTTTCTTCCTCAAAATTATCTTTAAGCTGCAGTGCTTGTCTGTCACAGCAACGGGCAGACCAACATGCTGGTTATGAGGATTAAAGAACCTCCCACAAAATGGTTCTCTAGCACCAAGGAACTGACTGAGGCAAGCTGGGGTGAAGCTGTTGGCAGGAAAATACAAGGCCAGGCTTCTCCACCTGTACAGCCTACCTGTTATCAGCCAGGCACCCATTTGGAGCTGACAGTGGAACTGCCTGGCTCAATACATACTTCTTCCCCACCAGTTTGTTTCTGTGAGACATTTTTCACAAGAAGGTATTTGTAGGAATGCTAATGTTTGCAATGCACAATTCCTCCAAATTTCCTGTCTCCTTAGATTTTGGGAACCTTCAATAGTGTGTGGTCCTTTTTGAATAAAGAAACCTAAATGCTCAATACAGTCAAAAGCTTTTGGTTCTACGCAATACCTGAATATTCTGATAAATTGCAACATAAGGAATATAGAGTGATTTTTCTAAGAGAAAAGCATGTAAAGCTTTTGTAGAATACCATATCAAAACCATACCGACTGCCTATCTTCTCATCTTACCTCTCTAATTGCAGTTGCATCAGTGACTATACAATTGTATAACATTCCTTTTCCAACTAAAATGAATCACCATGAAAATGAATCCTATGTCTAAGAACTTAAGAGAAAGAAAGCTGGGTCATAGCAACAGGGGATAAAAGACTAATAGCAATCTCCTAAAATGCAGGAAAAGGACAGAATAAAAATTAGTCATTTCCATTAATGGTAAATTTTAGCTGATTTCAGTTGAGCAAAGAGGAGCTAATCCAAGCAGAGAAGGTGAGCACATCTCAGGAAAGCTTAATAGTATTGGCCAAAAATGACAGAATGCAAAATTCCAAGTAAAACAAAGAGGCTTCCTTGTGCAAGTTAGTTTGTTTCAAACACCCAAAGATGCTCCTGGCAGTCCCTGTGTTTTTCAGTGTTTCAGGATGACTGGCAAAGAAATCTAGGTGCACTGGCAGAGTTCTCAATGGATTTTCAGCTGGTTCACGTCTGGCCATTTTTATTGCAACGAATTCTCTCCCTGTCTCCTCTTTACCTGAGGAAAGCAAGATCTGTTGTGCTAGAATCCTGTGCCCTGTTCCTTTCACTCCTTGTAATAAGAATGGACAGATTAAAGAAAAGTGAAAGGTGTACCTTCCAAAGACGAGTTCACTTTCCTTCTTCTTCGGACAGCGTTACGATGGCATCTTAATAACGAAGCCACACCAACACTTAGCTGGAGATGGGATCAGGGTAGGCAAGTCAAAGGTTAGGTGGTATGAATTCCACATGAACTGTTAGGGCATGGACTACTCATACATCCAAAACTCACACAACGTCACAGCCACGGCACATCCACACAGGGACGTTCACACAGCAGAGAGCACAACACAGCGTAGGAAGACAGAGGACAAATTAAAATAGTTAGCACTGGAAATGCCTAAACACGAACCTCAGAGGTTGCTTGTTCTGGAGCAGAGTGTACTCCTAGACCACACAGGAGTACTATTTCCACAGGAAAGGAGTTGCATCGTGTGTGTGGCAGCTTTTGCGCTCCAGGACAAGGAGTAAATTCAGGTGTAAATTGTTTGTATTAACAAGCTCTGAGTGCAATTTCTCGGCACCACTCAGCCCTAAGCCATGCAGGCAATACAGTCACGGGAAAGAACCCTGCCTAAGCCAGAGGCCTCTCCCATATCTCAGACACTTCTTTAAAAGAGCCTGTCATGAGGACCAGCTGCCAGCTCCTCCCTCTAAGACAGTCAGCTTACACCCTCCCAGGTGAGTGTGATGGGTACTCTGTCTCTTGCCTGAAAACAAGCCCAGTGACCTCCTCGCCATGTGTTATAACCACTACACTTTAAAGTCCCAGTAGCCCATGTTAAAAGCACACTCCCTATGGAACATCCAGACACTGCCAACATGGTCCACGATGGAGCCCCCCACTTGGCCTGTCCCAGGTAAGAGGGAAAGCAACAGGAGCAGTCCTTCACACCAGGTAATTCTGTCAAAATTACTATTTGCAAGGTATGTACTCTTTTCCCTACCACTTAAAAAGCTTTCACATCTCACTTTTTAGTTATTTATGCATGCAGAACAGAAGTTAAATGCTCAAAATTCTCATTTCCCCCAACCACTGCCATTTTTCCTTACACATTTTAAATTTGAAATTGAAGGTCTCCAACAGCAACAAAGAATTAAGAAAATTTTAATGGCCTGTTCTTTCCAAATTCTATTGGACTGTTGCCAGCCAAAATATTAAGAAGCTATTGCTATAACTGTGATTATCAGAGAGTGTAATATCAGTAAATTTTGTCCAAAAGTTCTTAAAAACAGACTGAAAGTTAAAAGGCTCAACTGCTTCAACTTAACCGATGCTTGACAACTTGGTTTTGGTCTTAGTAACATATATCACTTGCTTTTTTCCTTACCTTGTGCATTAACTTTTTTCCCCAATCTTGTAACTTCAGATCAAAAACTTTTAGTCAAAAGCTGTGCTTTAACACCAGCTAACTGAAATGCCTGCACTACCTCATACTTGATACTTCATAGGAATATGATGCCAAGAAACATGGAGAGCAGCTGCGCTAGGCACACACTCTGCAGGTGGTTTTAGGTCTGCAAGAAGCAGTGAAAAAATCTAGAGCATCAAACACTGTTAGAATTGCTAGATAATCATATAAAATACTCTGGTATTCATTTTTATCCTTGGACAAAATTTAAAACAGAGAAGAGATAGCAAGAAGGCTCTATATACACCCAAAATACTTTCTGTGGTGAAAAAATCTACATTATTTGCCCCATATAAAACACTGTTAGCTGACTTTCAGTGTCCTGAATATGAGCAATATTCAAAATCCCTTGCTCCACAGGGACACTCAGGCAAAAAGCAGCAGGTTCTGAGGAGCACTTTTCTCTTTGCAGACGAGCCAAGAGCCCCTTCCTGGCCTCTCCTCTGTAGATATAAATGCCTGAAGGCAGAAGTACATTTAACAAGACAATTCTGTCCAAGAGAACCTCTTAAAATTCGTCTTTCTTGAGCCACGATTAGCTGCCTGAAAATAAAACACTGACACTTTCACTCAGCACTCAATGAATGAGCATGAAGTGCTTTCTCAAAGCACTCGACATGCACAAATTTCAGTGACACTGAAGTCAGGCTAGACCTGGACAGTTCTGAAAGTCTGGTCTCTCCCATTTCAGAACCTAAGCACCTTAAGTCATTACCATGGCCTGTAATTTCAGGATCCTGGCATTTATCTTATTTATTTACATTGGCCCACATCTTACACCCCTGAACGAGACCTGGACTACATCTACCAATTAGTTTATCCCCAATAACACTGTTGCTGAAACTGGCCTGAAGTTTGGAACCCTGGAGCCAGGTTAGAAAGCTTGCACTCCAGTAGTCTTTGAAACCTTATTTTCAAATACACACATAAAATGTGGTTTCCTATAGCTGCAGGTCCAATTTGCATAGACTATCCAGAAAATAAGCATTATTTGCAAATAGTCAAGTCAAGCATGCAATCAAGTCAAATATACAAGCTAATCAAGTCAACTGTGTTTAAAGAATTTTTTTTTCTTTTAAGAGTCCTGCTCTCAAGTTAGTTACTGCACATTACTCTCAATTATTGTCTTGAAGGCTAAGGAAACAAACCCTAGTTCATAACCACTTTTTAAATTTCTCCTATAGATACAACAGGGACAAAAAGCCCCACAATATCCAAATCCCATCTTCCCCCTCTTTTTTTAAGTACCTAAAGAGCCACCAGAAATCAGATGAACCAACATTTTTGTGAAAAAAAACACCCTTCCATGGTGCTTTTCATTCCACCTGCTACCTGATAATAATATTACCTTAGCACTATTCCTTCTCCTTCATTTTGGAGAGGCCAGCTGATTAGTACTACCACCCAAGTACTTCTCCCCTTCCCCCACTGTGGAATAGATTAGCTTCTTCCACTCACATTTTTCCTTCCATGTTCTCCTCTTTCTCTCCCATAGGCAGACAGGATGAAATGTCAGCAAAAAAAAATCTCATGCGCCTGGGCAAATCCCCAAACTATATCAAGAAAATTTCTTTCAAACTGCATTTCCTCTTCAAACTGATAGCTTGCTGCTTGAGCTCAGACCTCCTCAGTAAGGAACAGTAACTAGCTCAAATTTGTGATAAAACACAAAAGAATATGAAGACGCTCCCACGAGTATGCCTGGTGGCCTTTTATTTGAGCATACACAGATGAACAGATGAGATGTCAGCATTTGTCCTTCCAAAGCCTTAAATCAGTCTTCTATTCCCATATCTGGAAGACAGAAGAATGTGACATACTGAGAATCTTGGCTCGCACCTCCAGGACAAGCAGTGTTTCTTTTACTTGAAAAGTGCTTGCTTTCTTTCCTGGAAGGTGAAAGAAATCAGCTTTTGGCATTGACCTGAACACACAATGGAAGACAAGCAAGGGTTAGTGTTGACTCCCTCCTTTGCTCTTCTGTTTCTATCACCAGAACCAGATAAACTTGTTTATCTGAAGCTTCGTGTAAGGCAAACTAGTAAATCCAGTCCAAATTGTATATAATGATCATGAAAGTCATGTTTTCTAGGCAACTGTAGAATGCTTTTTTATACATGAGGGTAGCTGATGTTTCACATTTGATATTAAAATTTTACTCAGAAGAGTATGTAATTATCACTACAAAGTAAGTTTAATCCACATAAATCGCAGCATGACTCTTGTATCCCTCTCTTTGTTTAATTGTCAGTGTAAGATTCTTGGGCAACTCCCTTATTTTGCTGTTGATCTGCTCCACCTCGGAGAGGGCACGTCTCCCTGATGGATTTCTCATACTTGCAACTTTCATTTTAATTGCTAAGTAGGAGCAGAAGACCTGTGACTAAGGCAAGCTGTAGAAAAAAACCCAGAAATTTCAGGACTACAAAGCAGCTTGGCAATAGTAACACTTTTCAAACAGCACATGAACCAAGAACACCCTTATTCACACGTAACAAATTAAACTCTTTTAATGACCTGAAATAACCACAAGCAAAGGCATCTTACTACTGACAGCATAGCTTCACGATGGAGTGATGATGTGCTGTCTATCAGACAAAAGGCACTAAGAATGGCACCTCCAGCTTTAGTCCAGCAGTTATCCCATTGTTGCATGCGAGAGCCACACATTCCTCACATACTACAAAAAGGTCATGACTGAAGTCTGTCCTTACTCACTCACAGCTCCCAGCACAGCTGAAGAGGGAATGCCAGCTATTGTCAGGGGAGCAGAAATAGTAGCAGGCATGTGATTTAAACATCATGGAGCCACAAGGAAGCATTATTTTAAGCCAGTAAGTACTACTTCCCACCATCTGTGGCATTCTAAAGCTATCTGCAAATAAGACACTGAGGCTCTGGTCAGCAAGTCAAGTCAGCAGTGACAATTGCACAGTAACTGCTTCTTCATTCACTACAGTATTATCTTCTCTATAATCAGTTCCCAATGTTTGAGAAAAATAATGCTCAAATATTTAACACCAAGATATAAATTGCCACAGACTAGAAATTCAGTAACTCTACCAGTAAGTTTCACTAATGGATAAACTCGCTCGAGAGTAGATTTTTAAAAGCTCAGCTTAAGGCCTTTCTGTGGTAATGAAATGATACAACTTTTACCACGTTAGACAAATTCTCTACCAAAGGGCTCAGGTTCTGTCAGATGCTAACCCTTTCGGTCTCAGTAACAGAGAATGGTACCTTCCTTTAAAAATGTCTCTTCTTGGTAAGATAGCCCCTTGCAGTAATGTAATAACCAGCATCATGAAGGCAGCACAACTCGATCATCAAGAAATTAAGCCAAGTAAGAGTTCTCTGTTTTCTTGGATGTGGCATTTGAAAGTCCTTCAGATAGGTACAGAAATACTATGTTAATGTGCTAGAATACTGCGGGGGAGAGGCAGGGAGAGCAATCATTAACATCCACCAGCCCTAGTAATAAAGAAAAGTGTTAGGTTTGCAGTATATTTGTAGATACCTTAGAAGTCAACATACCCTTAACAAGTATGAAGACTGACTCTACCATATGTTATTTCAAAGCCTGACTTTAATCCTATATATTCACATCCAATCCTTCAACAAAGGGCTTTTTTATGCTGTTATGGTGAGTAAACTGTGCGGTTCACTTGAGTTTGAGATTTCTTCCCCCTGTGGGAGAAAGGTGGATCTGAGCAAACAATCTTTGTCAGCCTTACATGTTTGACTATCAGACATTTTGGAAAAAGAAATTAGCAGAGGAGATACCTCACTATGGCACCAAAGCATTTTCTCCATAGTTAGAACGACCTCATGTACGGTACTCACGAAAAAAGCACTGAATTCGGAAACAAGTGTTGTGTTCTTCCTTTGACAGTAGCACCCTTACACAGACAAAAGAAGAAAGAGAGCGAGAGCTGCTGACTTGTGTACTCAACCACAATAAATGCCTGGTATTCAGAGGTCAGTTCATACTAACAGCTACCTTGTATGTGCTGCCTGGGAAGGAAATAATAGTCGATAATTGAAGTAAAACTGGCTGAATAACAGAACAAAGTTTGAAAATGACATCTACCTGCACTCCCCCAGCACTGCTTTACCTTAGGTGTATACAGGCAAAGAAGTTGCACTACTATAACACAAAGATTTTTTTTGTTTAAGTACACATTTAGTTTAATATGACAGCTAACAACTCCCACATGGATCACCCCACTTAGCAATATTTCTACTAAGCCGCACCTGTATGTTTGTGTGGGTTTTGCTATGAAAATTAGAGAAAAAAGATCAATGTAGAAGTTATCACCTAGCCAGAATTCTCTGCAACTACTCAGTTGCTACAAACACACTGGTGGCTTTCTTACCCAAGCCCTAAGCTGAACTACATCCTCACAAGTGTTTCTTCTGCTTGTGACTTGGTGAAAACAGGTGATGAGAATCCAAACAATTACTGATGGAGAAAGACCATCTGGAGGGTCTGTTATGCACCATGTCTTCAGTCTTCAATGCTCAAGAAAGTAATATTCCTAACTCCTTGAAAATTTAATTTCCTTAAGCAACTACATATGCTCTACAACACAGGCAACACCACAGAAATCCAGGAGTTGCAGCAAGAAAAAAGAAAAAGCAGTGTTGCCGTCTCAGACAGTTATGATTTTTTCAGTTCATTTCTGGGAAAAAAAAAAGAAAGAAAAAGAAGGGAGATACAGCAGAAGGAACAGAACATTACAAGGTCTGCAGAAAGATGACACCATGGATATCTTATCTGTGAACTCACCTGTCTGGGAGTAAAGCTATTATTCACACAAGTGATGACTAATTATTATTGTGAAAGTCTGAATTTCTATCCTGAAAAACAGACAAGATGGAACATTTCAGCTGTCAAGAACTGTACACGCAAGAAAAGCTATGTCTCTAGGACCAAGGCATAAGCTGAGAGATCCTTGCTCTGCTTATGTCTAAGCTGAAGTAAATGCTAATTCAAGCCCAGTAGCAAATACCAAGTCTTACTCAAAGAGCACTGCATTGTCTTCACTCTACTGTAGCAGAAAAAAAAAAAGTAATTTTGCTCTCAGAAAGCCTTTCTCTACTCAGACATGGTATTAAAAGGTTTGCGATTTATACTTTTTATATGCACCAAAATACAATTTAAAATGTCTATGATATAGTATCCTCCTATCAGGTGTCAAAACCCTTATAAAGATTTATGCTCAGAAAAATTTAAGCAGGGGAAATCAGTGATTAATTTTATAAAGCAACTTCATACACTTCCAATTGAGAACCATAACTGTTCTCACACTGACACCCCATCAGGAAACACAAACACTCCGACGGAATGGCAGAGATGTGAACAGGCAGCTGGCTGGATTTGACTTGTCCATGGAACAATCGTTCCTACAAAGAACAGCTCCAAAGCCAACAAATGACAACCTGCTGCCTCAGATAAAGGCAAGATTATCTGAAGGAAATTAGAAGCCCTGGCAAGTGAGATTATATACCTGACTCTCTGAACCTTAGATCAGCCTTCAGGAAGGATGTGCTTTTTATGGTGCACACTCATGTTGACAAAGTGTGTGTGTCCCCACACATATGCATGTGTTACCAACTATCTATATAAAATGTGTGTGTGCATTTGTGCACATGCATATACTCCATATTGACCAAATGTTTCACTTTTGCTCTAAGTTTCTGCTGAAGGACAAGAGAAAAACCCTGAAGGACAAACAGAGTTGCAAATGGCAGGAACGCTGATCTATTTTGAGAAGTCAACATGAACTACCTGAAAACCTTGTTACAGGGTCCCTAAAGCCTATTAAAGGTTTTGGCCAAGGCAGATTTAAATAAGATTCTGTAAGCATTTGTAAAAACAGATTTGATACCAGCAGATGGGCTGCAACTCTAATAACAGACCTCCATCTGTCCAGAAACCAGCTCTTTGCTCTACGCACATGGTACTGCAAGCGTAGTGCTAGCAAGTCTTAAAGGATGGAACCATTTCCTGTGAAGCACTTCAATGTTATCCATCATCTGTGTCCTCATAAGAGACTTCACTGCGCTTTCTCTTCTCCATAAGCAACTAACTTTCCAGAGAAAAGTATTTAACTGCCACTTCTTTAAAGCACTTAACTGCTGTTCAAGTCATAGGAAAGATCCTCCCCCTTTCTGAAGTGATGCTGAGCTGAATAGCAGACTGTTGGAAATTGTCCTCCAACAGAATACATCTCATTTTTTCACCCAGTAATTGAGAATCCGTCTATGCAATGTAATTTAGGTGACCTACCAATAAGGTCCAACATGAACTACATGAAATGGTATTTGGTGAAACCACTAACGAAATAAAACCCAACTGGATAATAAGAAGATACAAGACCTCTGAGTTAAATGCACACAGTGCAAACATGGGAGTTTTCTTCTGCCTAACACCTCCTTGTCCCAAGCACAGAAACTGTGACCACCAAGGGGATCATTTGTCCTCTCAGACAAATTTGTAGACCCCTTCTTTCTGCACTTCCTTTCCCTTACAAATCTGAGAGCGAGCAGAAGACATGCCACATACTCTTTTGTGCTGTGAAACAAACCCGTTGCCCAGAAAACGAAGACAAGCTTTACAGGAAGGATATTATTCCCTACTGGTTCATAATAGGATTTCCTAAAATTTTGAATCATCTGCTGTCGGTGTTTCCATATTTCCATACTTCCCGAGATTTTTAACTTCCTGTTAAATCTACTGTTAGCACATTACTCGCCACCTCCTTGCACGTACTGAAAAAATACTGGTTTTTTTTTAAAGGCAGGTTTTCTTTATCCAACCATTCATAGTTGATCCGTTTCCTGCAACTGATAACACACATCAAAATTTACCTATTTTTTGCCCACTCAACTCTGTAGATGTGGTATGCACCAAGTATTGAGAACAGTATAGTCTGTGTGACAACTATCACCAACTAATTTAGCAGCACATCTAGAGACAGCCATCACTTTAACAATTCCACATAAAACATGGAGACTTTTGGTCATAGATGCTTGCTTTTTAAATGAGCTCTTTATGGAGGCCAAAACCTTTCTGAGCAGCTTATACTGTCTAGTTTAAATCCTGCAATTAGGCGGTTTTAGCTCCAGATTAATTAGTAGACAAAGCCACTTGAAGACTTGGAATGCCTATGGTTAGGAAATCATGATCTTCCTTCAAAACATGAGTTGACACAGCACATATGGCTTTGTACCAAAATCATACAAGTTAATCGGAACCTGACCAGTTACTTGAGTCCCTCAGCCTGTCACTCTGCTCACCACACTTCAGAAAAATATATAATTATATACTGCATGATTCAGTATGTGTTTACATCTGAACAATTGTGAAATTGACTATACTGCCCCTTGAACAAATTTCTAACACACACCCAATTTATGATTCACCTTAAATTCAGCAGTTACGCATGATTTATTCAGTCCTACAGCCACGATATTCTCCATGCCTTAACTGCCCTCAAAGGTGATGTGGTTATTAGTCCCTTTCCTGTTAGATGGGAAAACATGGCATTTCTCTTTCACAAGACATTCCTCTACTTGTTATGGCTGCCCAGCTCCCAATGCTTACCAAGCTTATGGTTTCTGAGCCAAGAAAGTGAATGGGATTTGGAGCGTAACAAAGACCCTCACCACAAAGAACATAAGCTTCAGTATCATTCAACAGCAGCATGAAAAACCTGCAAGAGTGATTTCTAGAACTCCTCAGTAGACCTTCCACACAAAACAGAATGC
The DNA here is from genome assembly GCA_013397565.1 of Ptilonorhynchus violaceus. Lineage (NCBI taxonomy): Eukaryota > Metazoa > Chordata > Aves > Passeriformes > Ptilonorhynchidae > Ptilonorhynchus > Ptilonorhynchus violaceus. The sequence goes on from VZRJ01004331.1 coordinate 809,276, forward strand.
CTGATCTATAGTAAAGATAAATAGATAGTCCATGATATAACAGATGTGATTTAGCTTCACACACCAGAATGGACAAAGAACTCCATCTGATCTTTATCTGCACTCCTTAATATTTTGGTACTTGGAGAGATTACAGGACAGAACAAGCTACAGAAGATGGCACTGCCAAAAAAACAGGAAAAACAAGATAGCAGCACCTCCTCCCATGACATAATACCAAGCCTGCTATCACCAAAAAAACCCCAGAGTTCTGGGAAGTTTTGCTTTGTCTGGGTGATAAACATTCATATTAGAAGAGTTAAAGGACAAAAAGCTGTATTACACCCTTGGGCTGCATAACAAAGGCAAACTAGCAGAAACTTTTCCTCTACAGGCCTAGAAACTGTGAGAGGAAAGCAAGTCACAGCATCATATTTCTCTCCTTTTCTTTGAAGAACATTCCTATGAATAGTAATGGAAAGCTAAGCAGACTGAGGACATTCACAGATAATGCCCACGTACAAATTATATTTGCTGTATTGGAACAGAACCAAGCAGAAGGTCCTATTAATCTCTGAAGCCACTGCCCTAGTGAGGGATAAAGTGAAAGGAGAATAGAAGGATAATACAACAGCACTAGAATCTTTTATTCATGCAACTGGACCAAAGGGAGTTAGACCAGTTAAAGAATGCATCAAATTTTGCTGCCTTCTCAATCAATTTGATAATATCATCTACAACAGCTTAACTCCATAACTGCTACTTCATGGAGACCCAGGAAAACACTAACTACAACCACCTAAAATAAACAGAAACACCAAACCAACACTAAAAAAGAAAAAATTTCCTCCCTTCAAAACCTAAGTGCTCAAGTCTTATATAATATAGACTGCATACAATATACCAGCTTTCATCCTTTCCACGTATGTCTAGAACTTTGACAACAATCCAAAAATTATTCCAGTCCTGAATACAGTATTTCAATTTTATTCCTTCAGACTTAAGAAATTTGTTATGTTATAAAAAAAAAATATTTGCATTTTCAGCATATAAACGGCATAAACTTCTAAGAGAAAGCTCAGCTTTTACAAAAAAAATTCACAATTCTGTTTGAGAAAAAGGATCGGCTGAACCTCTTCAACTCCTACTTCCATCTTTCATTGCTAAATAAACACTTTAGAGATTATTCATTGGTACATCACATAGAAAAGTCATAAATGTAACACTCAAAAAACCTGACTCGGACAGTAGTCTGAAACAGATTTCAAAACTTTCAAATGTTTTACCAATAGTTTCAAAACGTCCTCCCATAAACTTTGCTTACAAAATACTAAATTTGAATGATAGTTTATCAAACCAGACCAGTTGTACAGGTTTACCCCAAGCTGCATACACACTTACCTGAGAAAAAATAAGCAATCAGTGGGAGGCATCAAGTGTTCACCACTTACAGAGATACCCAATTTGGTATTAATATAAGGAGGCAAGGAAGTCAAAATTTTCAACAAAATTTTATGATCTTGAGATTTAAATCTCAGAGACAGGAAGATGTAATATGTTCTCAGTCCATAATGGGAAGAGTTATCCCTAGATTCCTCACAGTGCACAAGCACAGAAGCTGGAACCAAGACTTCATCACACAGCTGAGAGAAAAGAGCAGAAAGAAAGTGTGCTTGCACTAAAGCATACACAGACTTCTAGCCAAGGAAGAGATACCCAGCTTAGAGACAAAGGAGCAGCTAGGAACATCGGAAACTTTCACACATGAACAATAAATTAAAAAATTATTACAGATACCAAGCCTTGCTGGCAAAACTAAAGGATTCAGTGGACCATTACTAATCAATGACAGAAGAAAAGTATTTTTTTTTCCTCAAATAACTGAGTGCTTCTACCATTTTACTACTGCCCTTTTTCATCCACATACCTAGAAGCTGAATATTACCCCCCAGTAATTCAGGCGGAAACAAATGCATAGAACCATTCACAGGCTGCACTTTAAAAGATACAGAGTAAAACTTTGAGCTCTGGCAAAAGATTTAACTGAAGACAGGTGGCACTAACCTAGCTCTTGCCTCCTACCATGCTGAGGAGTGACCTCCCCCATTTTTTAGTGATTTTATACAATAATCACTTGTGTAAAAGTTGCTGTAAGACTTCACCCTTGATTTTACACCATCAGTCTACAAACAGGCAATAAAAAAAAAGTTCATTCCACTAAGAGACAGAGGTGAAGAAAAAAGGAAGGAGAAGGAAACCCAAACTTTCCCCACCCAGAAGTCACACACAATTTACAGTTGAGGCATATATTCAAGAGCCTGCTGGTGACTAATTAGATTTTTTGTCACACAGAAAATCTGAATTCCACAAATTCTTTTCAAAGAGTTGGAAGACCTTATACCTTGGGGTTCCAGAACTACTAGAAAAAGCAATCGCTCTTTTTAGATGCATATTACTTCTTGGCACAAACATTGTGCTGTTGGTGGTAGTTTTTTTTAACTGGCATTTATAGCCTATCATTGAAAAGACTTGATAAGCCGTGAAATGAATGTTGTCTACATAAAAAGTAAATATATATATATATAAAAATTATTAAAGTCTAGACAGGCAATAGTTTCTCTTCCATTTCTGCAAAACCACTGAAGAGGGAAGCAGAACAAACAGATTTTGCATCAGCAGCAGACTTCCCAACCAGCAGTTCATATTACGGTGAAAAGTTAAATTCTGTGATCTTCAGTTCTTTAATATTCTCAAAGCAAAGGCAATGGGTGGGACTGAATTAGTGATAATTAATGTGTATATCAAAGAGTTCAGTTAATGTCAAGCACAAAAATATTTCCCATACCATTGCAAACTACATTCCGCACTGTGCAAGCACCAGGGAAATTTCCATGTAACATTTTAAATTCTATTCTGCTTGTTAATACTACTTGTTTAACTACTGTTAAAGACACAAATTCCTTCAGTGTCTGACAATACCAAAAAACCAAGGGCTTTGCATTGAAAAATGCTCTTTTTAACTATTCTATGCAAGGCCAAAGAGCACACACAGCACACATGGTAGTATCAACAGAGCGCAAGAATCTGATGTTAAGAGAAGCAAGAATAAAAAGATTGCCTCTTATTATTGAAGAATGTCCTTCCCTTCTTAAGTAATATGTTTCTCATCTGTAAAAGTAATCCAATTATTTATGTCTCCACAAGTTGTTGTTGTGCTTTTCATGTGATACCATTTGAAATAACAATTTACTTTTATATTTTACTATTTTATCTAGTAGTATATTTTCACTTTCCCTTCCACAACAACTAATACTACACCAAAACTTTGTGATATCACCAAGGTGTTCCTGTCTTTTTCTCCTCTCTTCCTGAGCAGCTATTTCTACTCTAGAGTTGTATGCATGAAAATTAATTCCCTTGATTGCTTGACCATCCACCACTTAATCCCTCTTTAAGTGGTCTGAAGAAAAGGGAACACAGATTCCATGACAAGATGAAAAAACAAGCAAGGAATTGCATCTTGAACTAAACAGCTGTTCTCTGAACATCAAGTCAGCTCATGTGGATAGACATGAGCTTCAAAGGCAGATCACAAAAAATTTCTTAAGCTTTTGGGCTTTGTTCTTTTTTTTTTTTTTTTAAGAAAAGGGTTAAAGAAGTTCTCAGTTTGGAAGAGCTTCCCATTTTTGTAGGTTTAGAAACTTCAGCAATGTTTAATACAAGAAGTACTAAACTGGATCAGGCCAGCTCTCCCATCCCCTTTCCTGGCAATCACCAGTTTATTGAGTTCCTGAGTTCAAGCTGCACAGTCAAATCTAATAGTCACTAATGGCCTCTGTTCTGTTAACTTCTCTAATCCCTTTCTGAGCACATTTACACTTTCACTCCACATGACATTTTGTTCCAGTAATGCAGCTGCAATCAAGCAGTTCACAAAGAGTACTTTTTTTTGTTTGCTGTGAAGACAGCAACTTACTTCTCAAATTTCACTAGAGAAGAACATGTTAAAGGTCTTGAAGGACCCAGTCATGCCTCGAAGTTGCCTGACTTTTACTAAACACCAGTAAATATTTGCAGCTACCGAAAATAACAGAAAATGTTTTCTTCCAACAAAACCAAACAATCTTCCAGCATACTAAATATCTTCTCTTCTGAAGGCATTGCATGAAAATAAAATTTCAAAATTATTGTAAAACTATTTTTAGGATTTTCCTGAGTATTTTGTGACAAAAACAACGAAAAGTAGGCTTAGGGTTTCCTTCCTTTACATATCATATTCCTCAAATACATAGAGGATAGAACTGTATCACAGAGCAAGGAAAAAGGCAAAAATTGTTCTTACCAAAACTGTTTGCCAATAGATTAAAACAAACTAATGTGATACAATGGTATCAAAAATCCTCTGAAAGCAAACAAGAATAATAATAAAAAGAAAGACCTAATTTTTACAATGCACCACAGTTTTGAAACACCCAGGTCTCGTACCAGTCATGGTGAGCACACACATTTTAATTTGACATAAAGGAGCTTTTACACAGCTCTTTCAGTAATTCAGTTGTACGTGTTAGCCCATGTGCTTAAAGCTCCAGGCTGATTTGGCTGCCCCATGCATGTGATAACCTAACCACAAAGCCACTCAATAAATGAGTCTATATTTCTGATGAAACAAACTTTCAGCACTGCCAGTGAGCAAATCTTCATAATCAGATAATCTTTAAATTCTTTATTAAGGTCACTCAAGGGATTCAATGACAGGGCACACTGAAAAATTAAGCTGATCAAAATGTAAGGTTCTTGAATGTTAGCTTGTTTTGCTAAGCATGTACGTTTGTCAGATTGCAGCCACAGAAGAAACCTCTTTCAGGAAATCTAAAGTTTTGGGATTTCCTCAAAACTTACGGTGTACATTTCTTGCCGTTCTTATGAAATGGATCATTAGAGCAGATTTCCCAGGTAAATTTCTGATTTTCAGAGTCTGAAACAAACTTTACAAACAAAAAGGGGTAAGAGGACAAATAGTTCTAAAAAACCTACAAAACCCAAGAAAACAAACAAATAAAAAACCACAATACAGATCAGACAATTATTAACCCTTGAAGGTCTTAAACATGACCACTAAGCTGGGAACACCACAAGTACTTGCTGCTTTGAAGGTCTGAAAACTCACCCCAGCATTTATGAGGAAGAAACCTCAGCTCACAGAAGCCTCCACCACCAGCACATGAGATAAGGACATTCTGGTAAAGCCCATAAACCTGAACTAGAGGGAACTGAAGGTGTCTGTCCCAGCACACCTTGAACAAGCCCTGCCTTTTTTTTCCTCTGCCCTCCCTTCTTTACCCTACCTTCTTTTTTCCAAGCTGTGTGCTCTTCCAAAAAACAGTGTTTTTCTAACACTGTTTTCACAAGCTAGATCTCCTACGTCAAAGTTTTCCAGGTGCTGTAGAGGTATTCTAGCTACCTTGTAAAATAATTTCTTGCTTTTTCAGATACAAACCATTTAACAGCTCATAACTGCTATTCTCATACAGAGCACTATTTCTTAATTTACAGACATACAGATATATACTGCATTGTCTACTGTAATGTTATATATCAATCAAGATGTCAATAGCATTTGTATTCGACTTATATCCTACTCAAACTTCCAGTGAAGTTAGTAGGGAGATTCTCATCGTTCTTCAGGGTGTATCAATTCAGGTGCCAAACACAAACATATCAAACACAAACAATCAAAATCCTAGTTGTCATGAGACTGCAACAGTTTTCTCTAATACTTCAGTGGATTAATTAGATGTGCTATTATTTTTTGCTGCCACTTCTCCTACAGTTTTCTAACACTAATTAATAAACTGATTTTTTCTGCAAGTGTCTCTGTCACCAATGGTTAAGAGGAAAATCATTCAGGTGCAGGGCACTGGTCTAAGAACAGAGAAAAGATTATTCAAGACACATAAAAACTCTAAAAGAGAGTCTGTGAAGGCTGGACAGACCTCCCTTCTAGAAACCTAACTAAGATAAATCCTTTCCAGTAAAGTGCAGAGGGAGCTTATTGACAAATAAATCTCTGAATAATGCATGCATACAGGCAGTACTTTCTTATTTCCTAAATGTCAAATGAACGTGAAGTCGTCCAATTTAGAGACTCACAGAAGTTGAAAGCAAACTGGCTTCAGAAGAACACACAAAAAGTGCACCTCAATCATTGAAAAGTAGTTAAAACACACTAAGGCACTTGAAAGAAATACCATAACAAAACCTCTGAGGGAGAAACCAGTACTTATCATCTATTGAAGCATCCCATTTAAGGAAGTTCCATGTAGTCCTTAATTAGGCTGCTGGAGGGATAACTCCACATAAGCCTAACCACACAACTGTCCAGTCAGTGACGTGTACTACAGAGATGCCGCTCAAAGTAACACGTGTGCTGTTACTCACTGACATTAAAACGCAAGGAATAAATGTAGCACTTGTACAACCATAGTGACCATTTGCTTGGGATTCAAACTCCCCAGTTAATTCATTAAAGGCAAATACAGCTTTGCCTTGACTTGAGAAAAAAGAACTATTATTTCACTGACCATAATCCTAAGCAGTAGGAGGGGATTTTCCACTTAGTGATTTTACAGTAAAGGTACTAAAAGGCAAAACTTCTGCTCCATTTCTCTTCTCTAACACTTCTCTTTGTTGAAACACTAAATTATATGAAGAGAGAAATGGGTAAAATCAGTAATAACATACTGTTGGCACTTGATGAATTGTGATGAGAGAAGAAAAATCAGCATGATATTTCCCAGTACTGATACCCCGATGAGCAAACAAGTTAGAAAAATTAGACCACTTACGTGTGACATGGTTAAATATCTACATGCTCAATTTTTTCACCCCTCTATTGCGTAAGGCAATATCCAAGTCCAAATCTATCATCATTTAAACCAGGCATGACTTCCCCAGGAAGCACAACTACTTCTAACAGCTGAAGTTTCAAACTTTAATTTAGCTCTCCCTTTAGTCCATTTAATCTTTTAAAATTACAATATATAGAAGTGGTTAGCAGAAAAAGTCGACAGTTCTGTCAAGAAAGATGGAATGCATTCAACCCCAAATAAGGTTGCTTACAAGTTTGAAATTTTGTAGTTAATATTTCAACAGCAATGTTCTACAGGGTAAAACAGACATGGTTTTATGAGTCAAGTCCCATTACCTTTCCCTGGTGACCCTAAGAAAGCCCTGGAACCACGTGCGTCACAGGTTTATTGGAGTGGGTTTTTATGCCCTCCGTGTAGCCATTCCTGTCTATATGAAAACTTGAAAACACAGTACAATATGCACACACTACCGAGATGCTAAAGAAATTAATATTAAAAAGGGAAAAATCCTCATTTGAAACATAAAATTAATCACTGGGAACCAACTCCCCTGCACAAACAGGGAGCTGCAAACGAGTGTCTATAGCCCTTGAGATTATGAGATAAGCTGTGTTCTGTCTGTACTCAGCAACAACTTAGGAAACCTTTGCACTCAGTTCCTTGGGTTTTTTCTCTAACAGGTTTTGAGAGTCTATTGTGCCACAAGCACAACGTTGGCTATTACATGAATAAAGACAGAGTATAGAATGGACCCAAGACTCAGAGAAGCTTACATGTCCAAGCACGCAATTTTACTAAAAAATTATTAATATTGACAAAACTTTATGCCTTTCAACGTTTATTCTGAAACAGCACTTAAGTCAACAAAAAAATGCAACAGTTTCAGCAATACTGGCATAACTATGCTATTGCAATGAACCAGTATTTATTGTCAGTTTCTTACAGCACACAGCATGGTGCTAAGATTTCAATACACAAGGATATCCTGGAATGTGCCAGGAAGACTAATGTCATCTGGCTGCTAGAGAACATCAGCTGCACCCACACACATATACAGATGGAGCCAAAACAGCTTTTACAGCTCATGTGAAACAGAATATGAAACACAGGAGAACCTGGTATTTCCAATGATTTATCCAGTTAGAATTTAGATTTCATTAAGAGCACATAAAAAAATTAGGAATTTGTATGATCTAACAGCCTTCTCCCCTCAACGAACAAAACTAGATTTCAAGGAAAAGTGTGATGGGAAAAAGCCTCTGCTTAAGTTCTTTTACTTGAGAAATAAACAGGAGTGTTTCCTAACAAGCTTAGCATCAATTTCAAGCTTACAGCACAAACATAAGTCACCTGTAACAGCATTATTCAAAAAAAGTCACCCACGAAGCCTTTCAGGTCAGGATCTACTTCTCTAAATAAAACAGACTGCAGACACCACACTTTCAAGGCACCTTTCTGCATGTGCCTGAAGCCAAGTACCTACCCTACATACAAACACTCAGAGATGTCAACACCACATGAAAACTATTTTCAGACTCACTTACTAAAATTTCAGCAAGCTCTACAAAATGTTCGCTCCTGTATTTCCCCCACAGATACAGACAAATGCATCTTTATGATGCTAATTTTCAAGAAACGCACAAAAAAATCTTTAACTAGAGTTGGATAAAGAAACTATGAAACCCCAGAAAACCATGTGCTTCCTCTGACAAAGCACACAGAAATTAAAAGTCTCAAAGTCTACTAAAGAGAGAGGGGTTTTTTGACAGCTTCAGATTAGTTCATGAAGAGGTTTGTGTTCAATTCCAAACGTGTGCACTTCAATTTGCCTCATCTGTAGGTCAGTCAATTCTTCTCCCCATGCTTTACTTTTACCTACAAAACAGGAGACTAAGCTTTCCTCTCTTTTCCAAGAGTCCCATCTCACCTAATTTAACAACTGTTTGAAGCAGGAACCATGAGCTGACACAATACCTCGTCCTAAATCTGACATTACCCTATCATCTACAAATCCTTAATAACGCTCAGTGTCCTGCAAAACTACAGTATTCCCTAAACAGCAATCAAACATCAGTAGTTTTAAAGGGTCTCCTTTAATTCTTGACGTATTAGTTGCAGACATTTCTGTGGCATACTGAATTTGCACCTAAAAGATAAAGAAGAGATGACACACTGAAAGCAACGCCTTCTCACCTCTGTTATTCTTTCTACAGTGTCATAACTGGAGCAGATCTCTATCCTGGCAACTGGATTTCAAATTCACAGGGCATATGACTGTCCCAAGGCAGCCTACTCAATTCATTGCCTGTTATGAAAGCATTTTCATAGATAATGATGTATAAAGAATATGCCCAGTTCCTCCCCAGGTATTTTAACTGGCACAGGAGAAAGAGAAGCCCGGACAAAACAAAAACGGCACCAAAGAGTCGTCTTGTGCCCTTCCCATCTGTAAACGCCAGCCTCCTTCTCTGTACTTCAGGAGGAGGTGGGGCTGGGAAACACTTCTTTCAGAAGTTCCACCCTTCTTTACAGATGCACGGATTTCATTAATAGTTAACTGGCGACATACAACATTAACTTACTCTGGTATTCGTAGCTTTCCATCCACGCTTGTCCCATGGTAAGCGACAGCTTAGGGAAACTGCTTACAAGTATTTTCTGCACCATGACACACTACCCCAAGACTTGCTTTTCAATCTTTTTGTCTGACTGACTAGCTCACTTTGAAACAGCAAAATTCCAGTCAAATTTTTCTGTAATCAGAGGAAAAAAAAGTGACAGACTGTTGGACTGATAACCAACACTCCCTCCAAAATGCAGCAGCCAGATCAATACTTAATGTTCTTAGGTTTAACAGACTTTGAGTTTTTACCATCACTGGACTAAGCGTTCTAAGCTTGTCACGCAAATAAACCAGAAAGCTCTTCAAAAGAAAATCATTCCCCTTAAAGAGCTGACCTTACTCCTGTTCAGGTTAATAAATCTTCACAGGTGCTCTGGAACAACCACTACAGAGGCTCTTGAGTGTAAGGTCTCCTTCACCGTGAAGAACTTTGAACAAGGGAATGTCTATATTAACAAGGCCCTCTGGGCCATATTGTCATGTATTTCAACATATAAATATTTGAAGCCATTTAAGTACAGCAGCATTCAGAGACCTCAGAGATAAAGAAGAGCTTTGTGAAACTGACAGGCACTTCAACAATAAACTCCATTTAAGAGTCTGCCCAGTCTCATTTTATCTAATTACTTACCTCCCTTGCAGGAATAGCATGCTATTAAGGTTTGCTGATTAAGATTTGAAGGCACTTTGAAGATTTATTGTACTATACAACCACTAATTATTATTGTTCGTACCTGCATTTGGTTGGGAGAAAAATAGCTATGTGCCAAATAATTTCTGTTCCAGATGTGAAAATAAAAATATTTGCCCTGCTGTACTCTTTAAAAAGTAAACAGCTAAAAGACTGCATTTTTAATTTTAGTCCTTCTCTGAGATAGTCACTCTACGAACCACGTGGCTCAAAAAATCCCACCATAAAGGAAAAAACAAAAGCAAAGAAACAGTACTACTTCCTTCCCACTGGAACAGGCAAATGCAGCATTTGCGCTCTGGTACCTTCCCACTCTCAGGAATGCAATCTCCTCCCTTTCCTAGGCTTCTTCACTACTTCCCTTCAAGGCATTGAAAATGACAATGCTATGCACAAGTTACAATGCTGTGCACAAGTTATCACAGGCTCACGACAACCACTCACAGTGGTTATTTACCACTCATCCACACGGCCCATTTTTACTTTCAAAGGCCTGTGAAGCTGTAAATAGACTACTGGATCCACATCCTTTCCATAGGCTCTGTTATCCCGGTGAAAATACATGCTGTGCACTCACTCCTTTAACATTCAGCCCATCCTTCTCACACATACTTCCTTGCTCTTCCATCCACACAAGTGTCCTTGAGTCTGTGGTTCTCATAGGCTTCAATTCCACTCAACAACAGCCTTGGAATTTAGAGACTTTTTTTTTAAATTAAGCTGTTATAACAACACCCTATGACACAGCCTGTCTCTTTTTACATTGGGTATATTAAAAAGTATTTACTTTTACTGCACCTTTGACTTAAAAAAACCCAAACTACCACAATCTGAGTAGGAAAAAAAAAATCAATACAAAAATCTTCATCTAAAGAAGGTCCAGTTTTTTCACCATGCAAAGCAAAAGAAAAACATACTAAGTCTCACTATGGAAGGAATATGTTACATACATTTCCAGTTACCAAACAGGGGTTATGGGTTAAAAACAAGCAATAAAATATCTTTAAAAGTTAGACTGTATGTCTTTCTCTCTCTTGCTGTCATTCTCTTCTTTCCTTAAATTACTGCTTACATTCTAAAACTGCTTATGGAAGACATGCCTGTTGGCAGATAAAAAAAAAAGACACTCCAAGTGAAACACATCTGCTCCATGTGAAAGCTGAACAGATAAGTACGTTTGATAGCACTAGGAGTGGTAGCAAATTCTGTTGTAACTGCACTACCAAAAGATTCTATGACTAGATTTACTCTTTCCTCATCAGTATTGCTTGCACAAGGCACAAATTATTTAAGTTGTTTTCCTATTTGTACCTCTCTCCTGGCTGATTCTAACTCTTGCAGAAAGGTCTTTAGAACCTATTTCTGGTCATCCAAAGACAGACTTGCACAGGCGAGGTTCAGTCAGAGTCCTGATGCTGAATGTGAACATGGAAGGCAGTCCTGCTCTGGAATGGGTAGGAAATGTCATCATTTCACTAACCTCAGCCCAAACAAATGGTCTGGGAGCCACGACACCTCGGAATATATATATTCAATGACAGCTTTCTCACATGAGGTTCAACCCTCAGGAAATCGTCTGTGTATTCTGACCCAGTTTCGCTGCACAGTTTCATAAAACGCATTCTCTTCCCTGAAAAGGTTTCAGGAACTGAGCACAGTTACTGCCCCAGCTAGTTCCACATGCAAAGACTTTCATATTCCCTTCTCCAAAACTCACACCTTAATAAGATGGCTAGACACAGATTACCTGCAACCAACCGTACAGTTTCCATGTCCTACATTTACTTCTGATCCTACCTACAAAACCAAACCGGTTCCCAAATGTTTCCCCAGTAAACAGGAGGGGTACGGAACAGCTCCTGGCGGTTCCCTATGAAGTCACTGCCTTTGTTGTTTTAAACATGCAATTTAAAGAGAATGACACAATCTAGAATATGAGAGAGATTATCCTGCGGTCTGCGGAGGTGTCGATTGCTGGGAGATAAAAAGCCAATGAAACCTACGCTATTTCTCATCGCCGGCCAACAGATTTATCCTCCATTTCTGCTCCTCCAAAAACGTTAACAAGGAAAAAGTTTCCTCTCTGCTAACAAGTCCGAGGGGTGCGGGGGTTGCTTTGTTTGGTCGGCGCAAGCGAAACCAAGCCTTTCTCTGCAGGCAGAGCGTGTCCCGCTGCTGCCGAGCGCCCAGCCCGATCCTACGGGACTGGGCTGGGAGTACCAGTGGGAGCACCAACACCGCCCGCCGCTCCCTGCGGCCTTTCTTCCCCTCTCCCACACTCCGCCGCCGGCCCCCGCCATCCGGCGACAAGCGAAGCCAGGCGATCACACGCCCACCGGCGGCCATCCCTCCGGGAGAGCCCCCATCCCTCCGGGAGAGCTCCGCTCGGCGGAGGCCCCTGCCGGACTCGCTCCCCCGCTCCCGGGAGCCGCGCACCTACCGCCGCTCTAGAGCCGCCGTCCGCGCTCGCAGGGCGGCGACGGAGCCACGGAGCGCGGAGTTTCGCCCTCCCCCGCCGCGGCGGCCGCGCAGGGCTGCGCTGGGAGCGCGGGCAAGGAGGCAGNCGCCCCCGACCGCCGCGCCTTCCTCCCCGCCCTCCCGCTCTCTCCTCTCTCTCTCCCTCTCTCTCTCTCCCTCTCTCCCTCCCGCCCCCGGGGCGGCGGGGAAGATGCTGACACACGCCCGGCCCCGCCCGCTCCCTCTGCGCCCCGACCGGCCTCGGCCCCGGCGCCAGCCCCTTCCCGCCCTCGGGGTCCGGCCAGAGCTCCACGGTGACTCGGGAATTGACTTTCTTGGGGGTGAACTTCAGCCCTGGTGACGGCAGCCTGTTCTTGGCCCCAAAGGCGCTTTTTAGTTTTGCTTGGGTTTTGTTGTTTTGTTGGGTTTTTTTCCCTCGGGGGTGATCTGGCTGCTCCCAGTCCTTGGCTCTTCAGCTGGCAGCCTTGGTTCTCAAACTTAAAAGCCTTAGTGGCAAAGCTTTCAAATATGGCCCATTGTTTGTAGCTGTCAGACGAATTGTGGGGAGGAAAAGGTCCACTTTGTGAGGTGAAAAGTTGTGGGATTTTTGGCTTTTTTTCTTTTTTTTTTTTAATTAAGTGTTCTTTTTCCACTTCGAATGTGAGATCCACTGTGGGAACCCACTGTCCACTTGTGCAATGGGCTTGGAGCTTCCCCGGTGGGTTCCTCTGGGTCTCCTGCAGTAGCTCCCTCCTCTGTGGAGACAGACTGTGAAAGAAAATATTCACGGGGCAGGGAAAGCACTTTTAAGTCGCAAAGAATAGTGTCCCCAGAGATGTGCCCCCGAGTTTGGGCCGTGTAAAAAGGAGCTTCCAGAATGATAGTCTGGAAGAGAAATTTAAAAAAAAAAAAAATTAAGAAGTGGTGGAAACAGTTGCTTTAGATAAATAAAAATGTTTGACTGTAACTGTTCCATAACTAAATACCAATTGCTTTGTATTAACTAAAGTATTAAGGACTCAGCATGAGAGTTAGTCTGCCATTACTAATAATGTCAGGGACTTTGTGGAAGTCATAACAAAAATAAAGATGAGTAGTAGAACTAATTTACATTGTAAGAGGCTACAGTAATCTGAGAGGTTGTTAGTTATGTAATTTAAATATAATTTTCTTGTAACACAAGTTCTTTAAGTTGATAACTATCTACTCACATTTTAAGGTGAACTGACTATATTGGCATCCACATTTCCAACAAGAGCTCATTTTGGTCCCTGTACATTTATACATTCTATGGCAGCTCCTCTTTCTACAAGTTAGTGTCTCACTGAAAGAAGAGAGTTTTTTATACATGATCTGTAATAGATTTTATCCTAAAACTCTGCTTCCACACTTCAGATCAATAGAGGCCCTAACCCATGTTACTATATTTTCTGTCTTCACTGTATTTGAAGATGGAGCAGAGAAAGAAATCTTTGTAGAAATACGATTTTTTTTGCAAAGATATGTTATTAATTCAAGGAAACAGAATGAGTAAAGTGGGACTTAGGGATGTGTTAAAACTCAACCTTCATGACCAGGCAATATTGTATAGTTGTACTAGAATATGCCTCTGAATATAGAAGTCTCCTCCCCAGAGACTCACCTCTCTTAAAAGACTGTAAATTTGATTGAATTTGCTTTCCTCAAAAGAAGATTTCGTTCCTTGTTCTTCATCCTACTAATGAGCATGTGTTTGGGACAGCCTTTTCCTTGGCCTTGTAAATGTATGTGAATGCCTTAACAATTATCTCATTAGACTATTTGATTATATTTTTAATTAAACATCTTCAACAAGGAAACTTGGAGCTTAGGATCAATGAAAAATGTAATTACCATCTTCACCTACTGTGCATTTTACAGGGATGCAAATATATGGAAAACATTGTTATAACTTTAGAAGCTTCATACATCACTGGCTAAAAGAAAGACATAGCACATAGTGCACGAAGACTGATGCCTTGGAATGCCTCCACTATGGAAAAATGAAATGGCTTTTGTCAGTGTGGTACTTCTGGATTTGTTGAGAACACAACACATTTACTGCAAAGACTGACATTCCAGTACTTGGTAGATTCCTGAGTGTGACTTTTTCCTTAGCTGTTCAGAGGAAGTTTCCACGTTAACCAGAGTTGCAAACTTAAAATTTTCCTCTGCAGAATTTGTCTGGCAAATAAATATACTCCAATTACTCCACCATCAAAATCTTTCATCCTTTACTCATAGCTTATGCTTAATGTAGTGCAATTTTGCTTAAGAGAGAGAAAAAATAAAAGAAGCCAAGTTGTATTATCTACCATTCTCATTGAAACTTCTGTGATAAAGAGTTGTGCCTTTATCAATGCCTAAACTGGGGGATTCAAGAACACCTCCAAGTTCCTGGATTGGGATGCATGTCTGACCACACCTTGATTGTGTATTAGGACAAAATCTGTACATAAACTGGACAGAACCCTCCCTTATGCTCATGAGTATGGGCAACTGAGGAATCAAAAATTGTGTGGCCCACTGCAGCGTATGTGTAAAGGTCAGTTTGGAGGAAGACTGACTATTCATACTTTGCAACTAAGGAAAACCATAAAAAAAAGCAAAAAAAAAAAAAAGCTCAACATCTGCACCTTACAGAAATTCACACACAAGTCCTTGGCCCACAAAGCACCTTCTGTTTGTCTGTATTAGGTGTTGTCCTTATATTACCTAAAACATCCTAAGGAAATTACATGAGTTGCTCAGAAGGAAGCAGCGAAGGGAAATAGCTACCACACAGATTAAATCTCTGGGAAATATTAAGACAGTACAGTGACTGTCTGGGATTTTCAGAAGCGACAATTAATTTGGGGTGTTTCCCAGTTTGGTGCACGAAACTACCTTATTTTCAAAAAGTGCAGAACAAGTCGAATCTGAAGTTTGGCAGCTTGATTCGCAGATCCCTCTAGAACTATTGGCCATTTTATGTCCTTTGGCTAAATGACAATCAAGGGATAGGGACAACACCGCCTGTAAACATTTCATGAGGCTCAGTGCCAGTGGAGGACGTATTTTTGGTCCCCATTTGCAATGAAATCCATTTGTAGGCTAATGCCAGTGAAGTCTGTAGTGCTCTTGTTGGCCCTATATTGGTACAGTTGCAGAAAAGAGGCCTGAAATATTTTGGGGAGTATAGTTAAATAGGTACAATATAAAAAAAGAAAAAAAATGGGGAGTTTACTAGGAAAGTAGCTCTTACATCAAGACTTACAGTTCTTGAGGATAATCTTCAAGACAATCTAATTTATGGGAGCTAATTAGCTCTAGATACTTAAAACCAGACTGGTTGAAATAGTAGTAAATATACAGTTGAGAACAATCTTGCCCAGACAGAAACTACTTGTTCAAACTGGTCCTTTCTGCATTTAACTTTGGAGTCTATCTTAATGAAGGTTTTGTTTGGGAATATTACAGTGAAGAGTTAAATCAGAGCAGCGGAAGAGAGACATTAAAATGTATAGGGAGAGTAGGAGAAAAGGACTTGTTTTCATTTGAGATTTGAAATGAGATGAAGGGTCACCGAGGCTGAGAAATACACAAAGGCTGTCCCAGACTGCAGCCTGTTTTGAAGAAAAGGCTCTCACATCAACAGTAGCTAGATTGTGTGGAGGGAGAGACCAAAGTCTAGACAAGTTGCCAGGGGGAGAGGGGGGCACAGAGAAGAGAGGGGTTTTTTTTTTTTTTCCCAAAATTGTAGTGTTTCTATAATTTCTGTAATTCTATAATTGATGACTCTTGGGTGACCAAATTTTAGAGGCCAGGCAAGAGAGGATTTTGAATATTCCTTTGTTGTAGCTCTCCAGCATCTGAAAGCATTGTGTTAATCTTCAATCAATTAATTCCTCCTGCTGCAATGCAACTTAGCATCATCCTGTGTGCAAGTGCAACTACAATTTTTGCTGAACACAGTAAGAGCTTCATAGCTCCCTTAAACAGAGAAGATGTTGACTTGTACAAATCACGGCTTCCTATTTGGCCATGATCTTCAGTACTCACACATCAGCAAGAAATTCTGCTTGTCAGTTGGTGAATTCTGTAATTTGGGAGTCATCCTTTATTTTTGTTTTCGATTTCATGGACTGAAAGTTGCACAATGACAGTTCCAGTGGGGTGGGTGTCTATAGGCAAACAATCCAACACGTAGTTCCAGCATTTACAGCATGTGCACTGTTTTATTACACTTCCCAAGCTGGTGAAATTCCTAAGACTATTCACGTAAATTTTTTCCCCTTGATCAAATCCTTGATCTACTTTGCTAAGGTAACAGAAATGACAGGAAACTAAGTTTTTCATATTCATCTTTAAGGATTGCACTATTTTGCTATTTTCAACTAGCAAATGTGCATGTATTCAGATGGGTGATCTTAAACCTGACTTGAAGAGATGGAACTGAATGTATTAATTGCAGTACTTTGCATTAAAAGGCAGCAAAACCAGTAAAAGTTAACAAACCGAGTTAACATAACCCAGTTTCTTTTTTCTGAACTTTTTTATCACTGCTTGCTGACATCTGTAAGATTTTTTTTCAGTCTATCATTTTTATAGCATTCACTCAGGGACAGTAGTTGTAGCAACAGCGTAACAAACTCCCAGGTCCTGAAAATTGTGCTCAGTATTTTCTTTATGCTTTTTGTGTTCCCAGTGCCATCTCTTCAGAGGCAATACCTGGGCTGTTGCATTTCCTATAGTAGCCAAGCATACATAAACAAATGGCTGATATTACAGGTGATGAAATATCTTGGTAAAAGTTAAAATATCTATGGATGAAGAGATAATAATAGGAGACACTGATGCAACATCTGTTGAATCATTAAATGCTTTGGAAAACCAGTAAAAATAGTTGAAGATAGACTCCAGGGGAACATAGTGAGAGAACCATAGAATTAAAGAAGCAGAATCCCTGTATAAACTACTAAAAGAACTATCAGAAAGTCAGAAGAAAACAAAAATAAGAAAATAAATCTAATGCCTTAGAAATATTGTACTCCCTTTAATGATGGTTGAATTTTTTTCCATACTCATAAAAACCTCTTCTGCCTGTCCGTAAATCACTTAAGGGTATCATTCTCTACAAGAATTCCACCAGAGTTAATCCAGAGTAATTACACTGAAATCTGTGGAGTTACTCCAGTTTTACCTTGATGTCCCAGTGACCATGATCTGACTAGGTGACAATTATTCTGACCCTTATTTACTCTATAAACCATTCTAATCTACATTTCTACTCACATTTGCCATAAAAAGCCGTGAATTAATTTGATCGAAAAACTGTCTTGTTCCTAACAATTGCCTCTCTGTTCTTATGTAAGAATAAGGACCAATTTAATATACTTTTTAAAGTTATTGTACAAAATGTGCTTTTAAAAGCTGTATGCTGCGATATCTGAAGATAAGTTTGTTTTGACTAGGTAAAAAACTATTTTGTTAAACTAAAGGGACTGAGTTCTACCCCAGAAGTTTTTCACATCGTTATGCCCACTGAAGTGGATTGCTTTTAATTTTATCGGAATGCTTAACTGCACAAGCTTTTGCATTTGTGCAGGCATTATTTCAGGGTTTTACCTTGCTTTCTTAATTGCTTGCTATCACCAAGATTTCATGGTAATGTTACATTTTCTGCAATTCATTACCAATTATTTTTGCTCTCATGGATTTTAAATCAAGAGCCTTTAAAAAAGAGATACTTACTTTTGAAGAAGAGAACTTTTCACACAGAGTGAGTGGCATCCCTTCCTTGTGGTAAATTTTATCTTCAGAAATGCGTAGGGCAGCTGCTCTAGCTGACTTCTATGAGAACTGCACATGAACATCTTGTAAAAGTTTCACACTTCTGTGATTAAAATAATTATATTGATTAATATAATTATATAATAATTGTTGGACACTTCTTTCCAACTTCCATTTAGCTGTGTCACACCGCTTCTCTTAATAATGTTTTACTGCTTGGTTAACTGGAAATTATTTTTGAAGTGTGCTGCAGATGAAGCAGTGTGATGGACAGTCTTCTTCATGTTGCTTTTGTACTATGTATTTCCACAACTTGAAATATAAACAGATTTTCTAACAGTCATCAGCCCCAAAGAGAAATTTCTTTGGTATCCCCTGGCCATAAATTACTTTTAGAACAAGCAGAGACAGGAAACAGTTTGCAATAGAAACACGCCCTTGGAAAAGTTCCTCACTTCTTAGAGACGGGTCATCATTTAATCCCTGTGAAGGAAACACTTGACAATTGGGCTGAAGTGTTAATGAATTGCTTAATTTTCAATTCTGGCTTTATAATCCTAATTACATATTTGTTTGTGTGCCTGATAGTATTTTGGCATCTCCTCTTGAGAGATGCCAGACTCCTGCCTCTTGAAGCTCTCTAAGCAGGTTCCTATACAGGATTTGCTAAATCTCAGAACACATGGAAGGATAATATTATCCACATTTCAAAGAAGGAAAAGCTGAGACATGACTTGATATACTCAGGGTTATGCAGGAAATGGTGCGAAGTACTGACTTGGTGCAAAGTTTTGGCTCCCAGTCCCACACTCTTCCTACAGAAGAGCTGGTAGTCCAGAAGAAATCAGACTCTTGCTTTAGTGTCTGGAAGGTTTTTCTCTGGCTACACATAGCAATAGTTATTCATCCATTTTCACTTTACTACTTTTCATAGTGAGTCTTGTATTTTTTTTTTTTTAATTTAAAACATGTCCTTTTCTCCCTGCAACTGTGGAGATTGTTCGGTAGAAGACTTATTTAAATTTCAAAGGGCTTCTTTGTGAAATACTTCCTTATGGTGGAACCACCAGTTTGTGCTTTTAAATAAAATCTTTACTCAGCATGTTTAAAAATTACAGGGCATTGCACACAAGGAGCATTTCAGGTTACATTTGCAAGCAAATTTAATGTGTACAAATGCAGTCAGAGCATAAGAATGTTGTGATATTTTGAGTAACTTCTATTGTTCTGAGGTTGCCACTCTTTGGCTTGACACTACCTAATGTACACAAGCCACCTAAAAATCAAAGAGGCTGCATCTCATTCTTTTTGTTTGGCAGCTTGGATTTTTAAGAACCCAAGCATAAAATATATACATGTATACTTACTTATCACATAACAAATTTCAGTCCAACTACTTTGCACTCATGGAATGCATCTTATTATGTCAATTGCAATCAGTCATCACCATAACCACACAACTATGGCTGCATCCATGAACAGGAGAAATAGCAGTGCAGAGTGAACTGAAGCAACAGCGTGCGGTGGTACCTTTCTTTTCATGGCACCCTTAAATCCACAAGCACTTTAAAACACCCTCTTTTCACAGTTAGCCACGGCAGTCCATGGCACAGTGTTGTCAGCGAACAGCGACAGAAGTGTGCAGGAGTAGGAAAGTCTACTGATTGAAGTGCTTGCTCTGTGTCTGGACAGGGCAATCTGTGACGTGACATTTGGGTGGTGAGAAAGCAGAGCCACCAGTGAGACATTATCTGTCTTTTATTACCACTGGTGTAAAGAATAATCTCACTCTAAAATGAAAGAAGCTTTAAAAAGTGTTTAATTCCCATTTAAGCAGTAAACATGGAATTCGTTTCTGTTTCTTGTGTTAGGATTTGATTTCATTGTTCACATCTCAGTGTAATTTATCCCACTGCATGGAAAGAGAAAATAATAGTGCTCTAGGGAAGCAGACTTACCATGAATGCAAACTATGTTGAAGGGATATGTTCAGATTGTACAGCATGCCATGACAGCAGATCATAACCACATCAGCAATTAAAGATGAAGAAAAAAAAATTGTCCTCAGTGGAGTGCTTTTATTACCCGGATTATACTATTGCACAAGTACAAATAATATTTAGTCCCTTGTGGTACATATCACAGTCAGTCTACCTGAGGTCAGAATTGGGAAACTGCCATTATTTACAGAGAAAAGTACTGGCATGTGTTTTTCCATAGCGTATTTTCTGACCCTCAAGTACCAAAAGTCCATAGAGAAATACCCTGACAACTTCAAGAACAGCAGACTAAGAGAGGATGTCTAGAAAAAAAATTAAAATTCAGGGAATGCACCCAAATGCAGTGTGACCAAATCTATCTCTAACTTTCCTGATACATATGAAAGTTTAAAATGAAGCTTAAGAGAAGAGGGTTAACATGTACCAGGGGATCAGATGCTGGCCCAAACCCTTAGCTGGGTGTGACTGGGGAGAAATCTCTTTTCTATTACAGGAAACTCTTTGGCGTCAATTGTTTCCTTTACAACTTTTAAATAGACCCATTGTCTCTGAGGCTTATCAGGCAGAGATTTAAACAGGCAAACTTAACCATGGGTTCTGCACATTCAGGAAACAAAATAGGAATTAATGTATTTTTAAGTTCTTATTTTAATCTCAATGAAATTATCATTGCCAGATAACTGCAGGAATACATTAGATATGAAATCACCAGAGGAAAAGAACCACATGTTTTAAGCTGTGTAAGAGTGGGAGTAAAAACATAAATTACTGAAAATTATTTTATCTGAAGATCACTGGAGATTTGAAGAATTTATCTGTTCCTGGAGAAATATATTAGTATTTTTAAAAACAGTCTTCAAGATTTGTACTCCCTGCTGCTACGGCTGCCTTATTCCAATATGAGCAGTGTATTTTGTCTGAGAAAGCCTGACAGGTTCCATTTATTATGTTGCCATTTTCCTTTATTCTAAAGAGAAGCAGACATGACATTACTTGATTTTAATGTGAATTTACTATCTTCTTTTTGACAGTGGCTAGTCAGTGTTGGCAATATTCAAGAAATTTACCTGGGTAGTGGAACAAGGCTGAGAGTTGGAGCTACCTTAGCTCAAAAGTTTCTGAAGTGTTTAGCTAGGGAAGTCTGCCCTCTGACTTAACACTTCTCTGCATGTAAATTTTGAACTTATTTTTTAAGTGGTCTGATCAGTAGTGTGCATGAATAAACGTGAGCCTGTGTAATTTGGTTATTCAGTCCTTCAAATTATTCAAGCAGACTAAGGGGCTGCAAACCCAAGCCAAACCCAACTAAATGCAGATGTACGTGGCAATTAAGAAAACCCAAGATTTTCTTGCTTGTCGGGCCCTTAATTGGAGTCCTTTGAGTATCACTATGCATGAAATGATACTGAGAAGAAAAGTACTTACCAAAAGAAAACCAATGAGGACCAGAGCATGTAGTATGATGTAGTTTGAAAAAGGCAAAAAAAGGAATCCCTTCCAAAATTCCACTGTGTGGGTATTTTTTTTCTTCTCAAATCATTGGCAAGAGTTGTCCTTGTCTTTCTTGAGCAAAAATTAAAACCAAAACAAAACAACCTGTATGGGGATCTTAATCATTTTTAAAAATGGTATATATGTGAGCCATCAGGGAATCAGCAGTCATTTGAGTTGTACACATTACCTTTCCCTTGACACACTCCAATCCACAGCAGGGTTTCCTGTTACATCACTGTACCTGCAGTCTCCCTCCCTGGTGTAAATTGATATGGTACAGGAGGCTTCACTGGAGATAACTGACTCCTAGTCGGTGTCCCATGTGCCATGACAATGTGATCTGCTTTTGGAACCTAAACATTTCCACATTCAGGGAGTTTTGAATTCTGAGCATGTCCACATGCTTAACCCGGGACTGGAGATGAAATGACTTCACTCTTGGTTGCCTTCTTAGCCATTTCTGCCCTCAAGTAATACTTTCTGCTCATAGGTTTGCAATTCTCTACAGACTTGTTTCATCTTTTGACTTGGAACATTCTATACATTTCCACCCACTGGCTCATTTCTTTCCATCTCTTTTCTGTCTTCCTCTGGCTGGGTGTTGCTTTCAACAAGTGTGCAGCATACACCTTATTTTATATATAGAAAGTACCACTTTAAAGCAGTTTTTGTTTGTTTTAGGTGCATTAATCTACTTCAATGCCAGTGTCATTCGTTCTCCTAACCAATACTTCTGATGTTCAAACACGGTATGAAGTACAGTAAGCATAATAAGAATTATTCTGTTTTAGAAGATGGAATGCAATGTGGATTTTCTCTGAAGGGAGATATTCCAAGTGAGTTAATTTATTGATACTTCCACAAATACACTGAAGGCAATGGAGCTGCACTGATTAACTATGCCTGCTAAAGCTCAGACTGTCCTTGTTACCATTGGTTGTGTAATTATTACCCAAGAAGGGGCTCAGAGGATATTTTTTATGGCACTGCTGGAGAGCTTTCTATTATGGAATGCTAGCAAAACAATAATCCAAAAGCAGGTATCTTGAAGTACTTACTCACTTGTAACTGGCTTAACACTGTAGATACTCTTTTCTGTCTCAGAAACATGTTTTCTGCAAACCACTGACTGTTCCGCAGACATTTCAAATCAAGTAGTTAAATGTTCAAGAGAAGAAATATGAAACTCAGCTGATTTTGTTAATTTTATCTTGGCAGTGCTGCAGACTGAAATGTATTTCTTTACACCAAGGACAGCAGCATCTGATGTGCATCTGTTCTGCTCTGAAGAAAACAAAGCTGCTTCCTTTTCACCCTGTTAGTCTTTTTCATTGTTAAAGCAAATAATGAACAAAAGCAGATAGTCTAAGAAATGCACTTGAAATTAGCAGGCTATTTAATCCCTCAGTCTAATATTTTGCTGTGTGCATGACTGGGTGTTAAGGCTGTTTTATATTTTATGTAATATGCTTCAAGTACTTGCAGTGAAGCTACACTTTCTTTGTGCAGGTAGCACACAAGTAACATGAATGCTGTGACCAAAACCTCTGTCTCCTGCCACACACCAGAGCAGAGAGCTTTCTGCAATTACAGGACTATGGTCCTGTAATGCTGTTTAAATAAACAGAAGGGTGTGGTTGGAATTCTGGTACTATTCATACAAATATTTTTACAGATATATTTCCATATTTCCCCTGTACCATCTTTTACTTTCTTTGCGGTTAAATTTACCTGCAGGCTCTTGCTAGCTCCTGCGTGCTTTAGCATCCATAAATGAGTTAATAACAAATCCCTTACCTCTGTTTCTCCATTCTGCAGGCATGCAAGCTATCTTTTTACAATTTATAATGAGTTGATATCCGAGTTCACAGATTCTTAAACACAGGGAGGCCCAGGCAAATTTTAATTCAAACTGTGTGCAGGATAATAAAAACTTTAGCTCCAAGCGTAGGAGACTAAATTTGCAACTTGTTTAAGTTAGTGCTCACAGAAGGCCAGTCCTGATTTGTAGCACTTCTCACTAAGACAAGTGGGGGATCACAGGGTGCTGTGGACAACAGAGCCACTATGCAAATGCCCCACCTTAATGTATGGCAGCACTCATAAAACAGTACCACGTGAAATGAGAGCACACTATAGGTAACAAAATCGACATCTTGACAGCCTAAAAACCCCCTAATGCACGTAATTACTAAATTAATTAATAAAACAACAGGACACACTGTGGTTGTGCTGTTCATGCCAATAGATCTATCCTTGATTGAAAAAAGGATGAAAATAATTTTGCAAGAATCTAAGTACTCTAAGTACAGAATGAGTCTCAAATTTCCCTCCATAAAACCTGATTTAATATCCTGATGGTTTTGAAACTTCAGACCACTGTAGAAAATGCTAGACATTTCATTTATATCTAGTATCCTAACCAAAATTACAAGAAAAGAAATGGCCACCATAATATATGAAAAGAACTTCAATTTCTTTTTTTTTAAACTGAGAGTACCTTCCTATTTCCATTCTAATTAAATGTCTCATTGACTAAAGGCTACAGCTTTGTATAAAAAGTATTTATGAAGAATATCTGGAGGAAAGACAAAGTTGGTTGTGGTTGTAAATGGATTTCAGTAGCTAAAAAGCCAGTCGTAATCAAAGCACTAAAGTAAGTATAGGCAACATTTTTATACCATTCTTCAATATCAAAGTATTAGAAAATAAGCAAAATAGAAATAACCCTGGCAGTAAATTGTTTTCTACTTCAGTATATTATCCAATCTTTAATTATCTTGTCAAGGAAGTGGCTGAAAATTTTGTCTTACCACAACACAGAAACTGACTGTATCCAGTATATCTAAATTGCAAGGCAAAGTATTTTTTATTTGCTTTGCTGTTTTCCAGAGAGTAATAGTCAAACATGACTGCACTTCATTTGATAATAATGATACTCTTGAAAAGTAGAGCTTGAGAGGTGAAAGTGCATGAACCAGTCCACACTATGATTCTATGATTTCGAAGACTTGCTTTTATTTTGAATCACATCTGTAGAGTAGCTGTTAATACAGAGAAGTTTTAAAATCTTGAGCATCTTTTGGGTTCTTCCTTCTAAAAAAATAAAATAAAATCAGGATAGAAGACACATGTAAGTAATCTCCTGAAAATACTACACATTTCTGAAAAGTCTGGTGGTGGTTGGACTTGAAATTCAGGAAGCAAGGAAGGGCATGGGGCTGTCAGATTCTTACACCACACTACTGTAGAGAAACTGCATTTAACTCCTTCTCACACCAGAAAAAAAATGAGTCACTATCAGTAAAAAAGAAAAGTGAGCCACAACCATTTGAGCTGCTACTTATTTAGTTATTTTACAGAAAATAGTTACACTTAGTCTCAGCAGATAAGGAGTTTCTTTCTCAGCCTCCATCGCTATATAAGGCTCGACCTTGATTCTGACCTTGTTCAGCCAAATCTCCTCTTAGATAGTGAAGAAGGAGTTTTTGCCTGAAGAAGGGATACAGCCTTGGAGCTGTGTGAGTGGTGTTAGTGAAGCAGAATGTGCACATGAGGTCTGAGGTGCAGAAATGACTGGAGCAAGTACCTGCATTTCCCTTCCTCTCTGAGTTCTTAACTATGCTGCTGTGGCATCCATGACCGAGATGAGGAGGAGACTGTAATGCATCACACTAGAGAACTCTGCTCCCACAATATTTTTGCCCTGAAAGGAGAGGACAAGGTGTCAGTGTGTCAAGATCATGGAGGAAAAGGGTTAAACTTTAAAGGGTACTTTATAGGATACAAGTACACCTCCCATACTTTCCTAGCATCACATTAGTTCTTTTAATTGCTATTTCAAGTTCTGCTCAGTTAAAGAATAGTAATTTTGTTTCCCAGCCTTAAGAGCTGCCTGCCTTAGCCTTCTAAATTTGAAACTCTCTGAATGGGTGGGTCAGAACCATGTGAGTTAGTCAGAAGAGGCCTCACACAGGCAAACCATGGACTAGGTCTTAGTCTGTGTGACAATAAACATTGCAGTTCCCATTACTGAACCTCAGGGAAAATATCACCCGCCAACTGAAACAAAACCTACAAATCGAATTATTTGGCATCAAAGGCCACAAGCCCCGAACTAAAAATTGTTCTCAGAGCACCATACAGAATTAGAGAAGGCCTCCTGGCGTGGAGAGGAATGATGGGGAATCCACTGCTTCTCTGCAGTGCAAAACTAGCACGCCTGTATTCACATGGTGGTACAATGTGTCGGCCATCCCCAGCTGTCCCTTTTCCCCTGCCCTGATGTGCATTCGTGGGTGTAGGTGTTTTAGGGTTGTAACACATGGTTACAAAAGCCTAATGCTCCAAAACCACATGTAGCATTTAACCAGCTTCTGACCTGCGCTGAAGGGGAAGTTCTGATTTGGTGCTATTAAAACCATTTGCCTACAGGGAGACTGTTTCCCATTAGCAGGTGTTGTTTTGTTCTATTACGCTCATTAAACTTGGTATTTCCTAAAAGTGTGATGACTGTAACCAGCATGGCTGTCAGGTATTTATTCATCAGTTCAAAATGCTGAACACAGCATCAACAACCAAATTGCTTGTGGTGTCAGAGCTGTTTCAGCCAGCTGCTCAGCAGTCCAGTAGTGCATCAGTTCATTAGGGGTGCTTACTGCAAAAAAAATGCCACTATGGTAGATGAACTTGTTAATACTACTGACACAATTGTGCTCCTCAGTAGTTAAAAAGAGTGGAAGGAAGAGAGCATAAAATATCCTCTGCATTGCAGTCACCTGGGGACAAGTCTACACCCTTACTTCAATGTTGTGTTGTGTTGTGAGGGGAAAAAAAGCTATTGTGCCAAAATATTTCCAGGGATATTTTCTCCAAACACCACGCTAGTTGAAATGAACGGCTGCCTATGTGTAATGTCATTTACTTTTCTAACTTGCCTTTGAAAATACTAAGCATTGTGATATGACTTACTCACACTCACATAGCAAAGTGGTAATTCATACTTAAAGAAACACTTGACAGAAACTCACTGCCTGAGACAGGCCTTAATGGCTCTGATTTGCAAAAAAAATTTGGTAAGGAAATATTTTCCATTTAGCTTGTTGAATAAGTTACAATTTTTCAGTTGGTTGCTATGTTGTTATTACTCTCACTCTTCTTCCTCTTAATGGTCCTCTGTGAGGAAAAAAAAAGGGTGCTCTTGAGTGCATTTACCATATTATGTAGCTGATCCCTTCATATTAACTGTACACTACCTATAACATCAAATCAATGACAATAGGGAGTCCTTGCATTCACTTCACCATGTAGTGCAAAGCCATTAGCTCCTCACAGCAAAGCTGCAACGCTGATGCAGTAACACTTTTTTCTTTTCTTGTAATACACTTCTTACATAGGCAATAATGTAGCAAGAATTTGCATGTGAGCATCATTCTAAATGGCTTCTCTGACACGGTGAAATGAGAGATGTGATAATTACTGAATGCTATTATCTTTAAGAGAACTCATTTCCTGAGCTGATGGAGTAGCCCCTAATAAATAAATGCACCAGCGCATAAAATAGAAGATAAAAAGCTGTATCACTTGGCAAGATGTGTGGTTTGGAAAGTGTTGTAATGTTTGCTCTATGTGGGAGCAGCAGGCTCAATTGTATAGATCTAAATGAAAGTTTAGCCTACCACTCACAGTAGTCATTGACCATTTCCACTGCTAAAGAAGTTGTTCTAGAGGTAAGGAATAATTAATAATTAATTAATATTATGATAAAGTTGATCTCTATAGTTTGGTGGTACTGGTGAGACCGCACCTGCAGTGCTGCATCCAGCTTGGGAGTCCTCAGCACAGAAAAGACATGGACCTGTTGGAGCAAGTCCAGAGGACGCCATGAAGGTGGTCAGAGGGCTGGAGAACCTCTCCTATAAAGACAGGCTCAGAGAGTTGAGACTGTTCAGCCTGGAGAAAGGAGGCTCTGGGAACACCTTATTGCACCTTTCACTACCTAAAGGGGTCTCCAAAAGAGATGGAGAGCAACTTTTTAGAAGGGAGTATAGTGATAGGACAAGGGGGGATGGCTTTAAACTGAAAAAGGGCAGGTTTAGATCAGATATTGTGAAGAAATTCTTTACTGTGAAGGTGGTGAGACACTGTAACAGGTTGTCCAGAGAAGCTGTGGATGCCCCATCCCTGGAAGTGCTCAAAGCCAGGCTGGATGGTGCTCTGAGCAACCTGGTTTAGTCAGAGGTATCCCTGCCCATGGCAGGGGTATTGGGACTGAAGGATCTTTAAGGTCGCTTCCAACCCAAACGACTTCATGATTCTATGATCTTGTTTATAATATCAGCAGAAATTGAAGGAACGCATATTTAATGTATGGTTCAGAGAATGCCTTTCTGTTAAACAGGATATTAAAAAAAAGGAAAAAGAAAACAAATAGAGCAAAGATTTGAAAATAACTCAACACAAAGGAATTTTCCAAAATGATAGTGTTGCCAATTGTACTGCTGGCTGATGGCTGAGCTATCTAATGAGAAGAGAAATACGCTAACATAGCATGTCTATTTGGAGATAGCTTTGCAGACTCTCTTGGAAGAAGTTTTCACTATGAAATTTCAAGTTGGTCACAGACCAGACAGTTGAAAATTCCTAAAAGGTAATAATTTAAATTCTTTGTGGCCTCCTACTTTCAGGACTCCAAATAGTTTTGAAGAGACTGAGGATGGCTTAATCTACTCATACCTCCAATTGGTTTGGCACCACTGTCTTCTACCCCTCAATTCTGCTCATTTGACCATCTTTATCCCCTGTGCTACAGGGAGCTCTTTACACATTCATACACAAAAACTATTGGAAAAGGAATTAAAAATAACAAAAACTTACTGAAAACGTAGAATTATGCTTTGCCCCTAATTCTGGAGCATCCAAGAAATGCTCCAGACCATTAAGTACATTGATGAACTGTCCAGGGTCTGGCTGGCTGGAGAAGAAGTCCAACAAAGAGATGATTTACAAGGCTGAAGGGTTTGCTGAAATTTGCCCTTGCTGGACCCTTGAGCACATTTGTGCCTTTAGGTGTCACTCTTCACCTGTACCATGCCTCCTCCTCGCTGCAGGGAGCTGCGTCTGTGTCACATCAGCTGAGTGAAGAAAAAAAACCAAGGCTGCTCTGCCTTGCCACATTCAGAGGAGCAAGATGAGCGCAACCCTAACCTGAGATGAGGGATCTGATCTAACACAGAGCAGAAGCTGGGCTATCAATGGTTGTTTTCCTCCAGTAGCTTTAAAAAAAGACTCTGCACTGCACCCTCTGATTTTTCAGTTGGTTTTTTTTTTCCCCCTTGCCAGTTGCTGGATGGTTCTGTGAATTGGCTGCAACGCAGTGCAAATTTGATGTACAATCACAGTCCCACTGAATTTAGTGTCACACAACAGAGGTAGTGAATTTTTGCAGCACATGTGTGTGACAACTGCTTAGAAATCCAACACTAAAAGTGATGGACAGCTTTGTGATCCTGTCAGTTTGTTCATGCTAGTAATTATGGCCAAAAAGGAAATCAAAACTTCCTTCATATATTTCAGAAATCATGTGACAATGTTGGCAAATGAATTACTTTAGCAATACCTGCTGTAATTTTACTGCCATGTCCACTAACCCTGTCTTGTGCTTGTGACAAAATGTCAGAAAGCTCAAAGTGGTGAGTACAACTGTGCTGAAGCCTGGCCAGCACTCTCCCACTGACCCACCTGCAGTCAGCAGCATGGTATTGTGTTGCAGTGTTGGTCAAGACGTTACTTTTCTTCTTTCTGGTGAAAAAGATGAGAGGTCTGCACTTTGCCAGAAATTAGTGTTTTCCTTTATGCAGAGAATCATAATAATCCTTCAACTAACTGACATTTCAGCAAGGCATACACTAAAAACCTCGGAGTACTCCTGCTCTGAGAACATAGGTGTGATTTCTGATCTGTTACATGGCATTACGCTTCTGAAGATGAATTTGGACAACGTTCTGGCTGCTTGGGACTTTGAAATGCAGTGGTATTCAGCCATTAGGTTTGACTCCTGGACTATTTCTCATAATGTTCACTGAATTTAAAACCAGAGCTTCATCCTTCAGTCCACTCAGTGACATGCTGAACTCTACAGCATTTCCAATTTTACTGAAGAGAGCTTTTGCATACACTCTGAATTTGTGTTCAAATCCTATTAAGTCTGAATTGAGGCAGAGATTAAGAGTCTACATTGCCCCCTGAACACCCATATCCATAAATGTTTCCCTGAAAGGCAAACTGCTCCCTGGAAAACAGATGTGAGGTGGGCACATCTAACAGCACCCTGTGGTGACCTACCTCCAGGAGTTCCACTATTAGGACATTTTGGATAATTATTCATACTTAAAAAGGGAAGAATACCAAAAAATGAACATTTATTCTAGCTGTGATTTAGCATTCTGATGATACATTTAAAACATATCCTTTTCCTTCTAAGGTGATATAACTGAACTGAAAGGATAAGACTATTCCAAGAGCAGGAATATGATCTAGACAATGCTGAGGTCAAATCCATCAAAGCATAGGCATAAATGTATCTTGCAAGAAAAAAAAATTCCAGAGGTAATCCTTTTGAATGTTTGTTGATGGCAAATCAAGACTTAAAGACATTTTGATAGTATCTGCCATCAATTTGTTAATCACTATTATCTTAATCTTGTAACATCAGACATGTCTTTGCCTAGCTGGGATTAACAGCAGAAAGGGGTCATTGTACAGTGTTTTACCTCATCTACACCTTAAGCCACTAATTATTCTGGAAAATTGAAGGGGTATTTTGTTACACTGGCTGCTTCTTTGTAATTTCTGCCTCATGAGTTTGCAAGTATCAAAGATAATTTCCCTTATTCTCCAAGGATAGATGTGAAGTAGAGAAGGGAATAATTTCACACATTTTACATTTAGCCTGGAGGAATATTAAATGCCCCCATTGTTAGTGCCAGGCTTATGATGCAAGAAAGGCTAAAATCTTCCAGACAGCAACAACCAACCATTCTCCATGATGGGACTTACTTAACAAAAGCCCCTGTCTATCCACTAAATAGGCATATTCAGAAAGAGAGCTATTTTATCCAGCACCCTAATTTCTGCTTCATATATATCTGCTCCTGGAATGTGGACATGCTCACATGGAAGCATCAGGAGACAAACAACACTTACTCCTTCCCAGCAGTCAATTGCAAAATAAGACAATTACATTAGGAAATTGGTACTAATGTAACCAGCTTCCTCCCTGGCTCCTTACATTATGCTGACAATCATGTTTTCTTGGAGGTAGAGCATTTTTGCAATTCATGCTCTAAGCTATACCATTAACAGAGGGGTTGGAAGAGCAATATAATCTCAGTCTCTATCTGTACATACTTGAAGGGAGTCCCAGCCATGGGGCGGTGAACAGAGCCTGCAGAATCATTGCTTTCCAACCATCAGCACAAACATACAAACAGCGAAAACTGAGCAGCCTTCAGCAGAGGGTTCTGGGGAGAAGCAAAACTTCGGCTCTGCCCCCAAACCAGCAGGCGAGCCCCACGTGCGGATCACACAGCCACACGTACCGGGAGGGCACTGAGGGCTGCTCTCGGTGCATCCACGTGGGCCTCACGGCACCACGGGAAATGCTCACCAGCCGGAGCACAGGGCCGTTCACTGACCTTCATCCCCTTCGTTTGCCTCGAGCGGAGAGGGAGGGGGATTTTTCAGAGGCACTTCGATCTCCTTCCAGGCAGACGGTTCCATGGATCTGCTGCAGCCCTCAGCGTGCCACACGCACGGCCTCCCACCGCACACGGGGTGCTCAGGCTGCCACACGAGATCGTGGGGAGCTAAATCACAGCTACAGCTTCACATCTGGATTCAATGATGGATAAATCACTGAAATATGGCCATAAAAATTTTCACTCCTGAAAAGGGCAAACCCCTCAAAAAAAAGATGACTCTTCAATTGTTTCAAAAGGTACCCGGTAAAACAAAAAAAGTGGGTCCCTATATGAAATGGGTCCCCCCGTTTTGCACCAACAATTACAAAGCCAGAATTCCCCAGCCACTGCAAATCAGAGGTTTCTGTTAGATGTCGTAGCTTGGCCAATCTCTGCATATACAAACTGGGAGAAGAATAGACCTTGAAAATTGTCGTGTTTTAGCAAGTCAGAACAAGAGTACTAATGTGCATAGTAGGCTTGAAATGACATTCAAGTACCAACAACTGTAAGAACTTCTTTCTTTACAGTTCTTACAAGGTGTTTTAATTCATCCTTTTCTGCAGCTCCCCCCTTCAAATTGTTTTGACAGAAAGCCGTGGTTTTAATTTTCATCTCTACACATGACAAATCCAAATATAGTGTCCTTTGTGTATTATGGTTCGACTAGCTTGGAAATCTTATGGACCTAGATAGCTTGTGCAAGAATTGAAAAAAACAGCAATGTTTTCCAAACGGTAGCACCTCTCTCCTATTTGTTATTTTTTCATCTAGTGTGAAGTGTGTTTGACTTTCTGAAAAATCAGTCTCCAAAGAGTAACAGTGCAGTTGGTATGGTGGTTTGGGGCTTGGGTTTTTTGTTCATTTTCTTCTGGGTTTGTTGGTTTTGGCTTGATTTTGTTTTACATGTTTTAATGGGGGAAGAGATGGGAGGGGGACTAGCTTTCACTTGGCAGATTTTCTTCGTTCTGTCCAGTCTTGTCAGAACGACATTTCCCCCACCCCCTCCAATATTTTTAGGCAGTCAACCAGAGGAATAGAAAACTAGAGGAATAGACTCTAAAGCTACTCAAAGACAAAAAGTCTGACTCTCATGTTTCTTAAGATATGTTTACATATCTGTAGAGCTTCTTAAATGAAGCCCATCAGAAGGAGCACTAACTGAATTTAGTAATCCTGGCAACATCCACGTGTTTACAGCTTTATCTGTTTTCCCTAAAGAGGGCTGAAGGAAAAGAAACAAGAAGCCAGGAGAGCTGTAGGAGCATACTTTCCATCTTCTTCATTGATACCCTTCATGCCATTCAAATAGACTCCGGAATACACTACTTTAATTAGCAAAGCTTGTTTTAAAGTAAACAACACAAACACTCCTTATAGGACAGTCACAGTCTCCCCTGCTAGACATACAGGCTTTTTGGCAAGATCACATTCAAACAGCATGAAATTCACCCATGGGCATGGTCCCCAGAAGGCCCTTGCACCTCTTTAACTTCCATTTAGCTGCTCTGGATAGGAGCGAGTGGTTTGTGGGATAAGGACAGTTTTCCTCCAAAAAAAAAGATGGTCCAAATCCACATCTGTAAAGATCAGCAGTTTTACCACTATAAGGTCATAAAGGTGTAATATAGGCGTCATGCATAGAGTACATACCATATTTCCACTGAGTCCTGTCCCCGAGTGACTTTGAGCCCCTGTCAAAGTACAAAGCACAACGCGCCTGCAACGTTGCTGCATTTGCTGCGTCGTGCTGCTTACTGGGAACACTGCAAAGTCACTCAACTGACAGGAGTCAAGACAGCAGTGAGAAGAGTATCCTCATGAGGAAGCTCTGACAGGATTCCTTTTGACACATGGGAGAACATGAGAGTCCCATCTTAGTTCAGTAATTGCTAAACAAACAGAAATTGGAAATCATTAATGCGACATTGACCATAAAACACTGATCACTGAGGCCCTGTTCTCCCCTGTGCCACACACAGGGAACAACAGATGCTCAAAGTAAACAGGGTAAGAACAAAACAGTATGGATATAATGTTGGTTCCTTAACAAATGTCTTACTGTAGTCCATTTATGCTGACTGACACCGGTTGTTCTTTTCAGTTATAACTGCGCAACAAAATCAGACATGTCTCATCTTCCAGTCTTGATACTGAGCTGTTGCTGTTGTTGATTTTCTTTTGTTGGTCAAGTGTTTTCATTTTTCTTTTTTTTTTTCATTTTTCTTTTTCTTTTTTTTTTTTTGTTTACATCTACGTTTATCAACACTGATACATTACAGATCTTGTTAGTTATACTTTGAAGTCTGATCATGCAGAACTACAGGCAGGTGCAACTTAGATCTTATTACAGGATGGACATGGCAAGGTGAACAGTTGTTTTTGCTAGTTAAGATCTGGAGCTTTGTTACTGTTGTGGCTTAATGTATACTGGCCATAAGTCCCACTTACCCAATTTACTAAATATACATGATTCTATATGTACACTGAAACTTCCAGCACCCTCCTTTATCAGCACGTGACTGACTCAGGAGAAGGTCAGAGGTCAACCATATTTAGGCAAACAGCGGCCTTATTGTAAAAGATTTTAACAGAAATAGCACATTGGATTATTACATATTAGTTACAGAGGAAGGAAAAAAATAAATCAATACAACTATTTACATTATAAATATCTTGCTTTCCAGAAGACAAGAATGGCCCTGTTCAGTGAAAATTAGCAAAAGAGACCTGTCTGAAATGATAAGCATGGTAAGGATACATTTATTTTGCAAATTGACTGTGTCTTCCTTCAATATGTGCTTTTCAGCTTTTCGCTCTCAGGTAAAAAGGCACCATTAGCCTCAGTTGAAGTTTTTCAACATTCTTTTGTCGAATCAAACCCTCTTTAAAACTCAAACTTGCCATAGGTCAATGAGCCTGAACATGCATTAAGTTAAACATTTCACCTCTCGCAATCAATATTTGATTAAAAAATATCAAACCAACATCAAAAAGAATAAAAAAAATCAGGCCACACTGGCAAGTTCCTAATATACTGAGCAGACTCCACTAAATTCCACTGGACAGGTCTGTTTTCCAGCTCATTGGTGAAGATGACACATTCACCATTCCCCTGCCTCCCCCAAGCATCTTACTAATTAAGACATTACATATTCATATAATATTCAAACCTACTGCACAATTATTTTCTGTTTGTGTGTGTCTGTGTGTTTGTGTGTGTGTGAAGATCACCTTGAGCTTGCAATTAGTTAACTGTGTCCTTTGTAAAGTGGTGGAAGTCCAAATAAGCACAGTCATCAGATTCTTGAAGATGTGTGATTATGTTACAATTCCTTTCTTTATCCACACTGAGAACTTGGAACAAGTAAGAGTAGAACAGAGGTTCCAAAAATCACGTCCATGTGTACACCCTCTCTTTCCACACATACAGAAGCAAAGAAAAACAAAAGCCTAAACATAAAGCAAACCACTACCTCAGAGGTTTTTTTGCCAGACTATTAAAAGAAAACTAACTGTTCCCTGCAGGTTTTCTCTCATTGCTCTCCCTGGAAGCACAGAGTTTGTTGCAAAATGCCTTGTTTGTTTGCATGTTTGAATTCACACAAAATTTTAAATTCTAAATAAGCATGAAGAAAGAAATATAAATAAATAAATAAATCTGAATGAAAAGAAATAAATAGATCTGAAACTAAAATAATTTTTGATTCTTTGAAATACTGAAGCTTGCAATATCAATAAGCTAATACTGATCACTAAAAGTTATTTTGAATTAAAATATTCTAATTCCATTTTACAATAATTTTTTTTTTAAATAAAAAATATGTGAGATTTGCTGAAAGTAACTCTCTCAGCCAGTTCTAAAATTTACTATTAGTACATTTTTCATGAGAAAGTAAGTTGGTGGAATAGAAATCACTGATGCTCACTGATAAATTTAGAACACAATCCAAATGAATTAAGCAGCACTACCTTGGAAAATTCCCTGAAGGCACTGCAACAGGTCTAGTTTCTTCAGTATTGTTATCCCAAACTTTGAAGGTAAAGCAATATATATGAAGATAAAACCATATATATGAACCAAATTGCTTATAAATTTGGAAGAGTGACATAGTGACATGACCATCTGTCTTGTGTAACCTTTGGAGGCCAATGTCAGGCAGGAAGTGGTGATTTCCAGAGGAAAACCATCAGTGCATTAGGGCTTGGAAAATCTGATAATGTCTTCTCTGGCTTTTTTTTTTTTTTTTTTGGACACGCTACCATATTTGCACTCCAATTTAAGCTCCATTTTATATAATGCAAGCTCGCTAAGATTCCTGGATCTATTTGTGCCATGGAATTCTAGGAAGGGGGGTCGGAACATCAACCACAATGCAATTTGCATAAATTGCTGTGACCAACTCAAATATCTGAACTCTCTTGAAGATATATTTTAATGGAATGTAGTCAAAACTCACAGGATACTATTCCAGCTACCAAGTCAGTATCTAAAGACTGTTTTCAAAAATTACCAAAAAATTTTGGAATGAAAACATATATAATCTTGCATCAACTGGCAGTAAATCAATACCCCATCCTTATTTAAACTCAGCAGTGAGAAAGAAAATGGAGGAAGGGTCTTTTAAGAGCCATTCTGACTTTTTTCTTTTTTTTTTTCTCATACTATCCCAAAGTTCTCCATCTGAAAATAAAGCAGGAATCCTTTGCAGCAACTTCCCTCTCAACCCTCTCAATGCTATTCCTTGCAGCTAGTGCTTTGAGCAGTGATTGATAGTTAAGATGCTCCTGCCATTCTCCTCACCCTGCTGATGGCCATATACATGACTTCAGTAAGCCACTTGGGACAGAATTTCTTCAGGTATACAGGCACTTAAGATACCAATAGGCTCTTAGGCATATTTTCAACAATATCAAGGTGTCCAGCTGCCATTCAGGATGCTGTAAGTTATGCCACTTCTGGCATAAGCTCTCTGATACCTCTGATTACCCCTTTAGTGCCTAAATACCTTGGAATATCTGCCCTAGATCTCTGGCTTCCCAATGTCCTGCGTCTCTGCAGTGGTGGCAGTTATGCTTACAACTGCAAACCTCAGAGAATTAACTGAGAATTGTTGCCCAAGTACTATAGCTAGTGAAATTTTAAACAGAAGTAGATTTAAAAGACCAATGGCAAAAAAAAGAAAAGCATCTATCATTATCAAGCTGAATGAAATGTTGGAATAAAGGGGAACAGACTGGAAGAGGAGGGTAAACAAACTTCTAGAATCAGAAAAAAAAAATGGTTTCCCTTAAGACAGCCTCAGAACATCATCCCTACAATCTTTTATTCAAGAGTACATGCATTGTTGTAAGGTATCAGCTGACAGAACCAAATTCCTGGCACAAAGCAAAACAAAGGATGCTATTCCTGCTTGATGGTCGCTACTTCAGTCTGGACATACAAGGACCAGAACGGTAAAGAACTAACGCTTTTCTTCACTAATGGCTTTTTTTTCTAGTGTCCAATGTGGACAGCTCCAAGTCTCCTCCCCCAGACAGAGCTTCTCATAAAGGAGACTAATTTGAGGACAAAAAGAGATGCAGTAATTCTTTTAGGCCCCATTTCAGCAAGGCACTTCAGCACATGCTGATGTCGATCACTGCTGAGCAAAGGACAAAAGCACACGCTAGTTAAAATTTTGTAAGCATCCTACAGCCTCCATGAGATGGTTGAACAAGCACTGGTGCTTAGCAGAATCAGGGAATAAAGCTATGTAACTCCTGTGTTGTGAGGATACCTTCTCTGGTGACTGGTTCTCCACCCAGCACTCATGAACCCAAACAAGACTGAATTATACCATGGGACTGAGACTATGGGTTTTTGGCTTCAACAGATGCAATATGGGAGGTCTACAAGTCTCCATCTACTGTAAATGGCTTCTTTGCTGTTACCTGTGCCACATCTCCGTAATTTCACTGGCAATGAACTGGGATTACTCCAAGTTTCTGTGGTCTACACCGGTGGTATTTTTGCAGCTTCTCTTACAAACAGCTGTGCCTCTGTGAGACACTTTGCTTAGTTTTGATTAAATAACACACCCAAACCGTGCACGCTACGGAATGTAAAGTAGATATGAGTTACCTGAATATTATTAATATGTATCTATGGTGAATTAAATCTGGAGGTGATACTTTTCATTATTGCTAAGAAGTCACCCTTGGTGTTATTGCCTACATATCTACAGAGCTTTGCTGTTCACCTTTCAATACTTCTATGATCATTGGCTTTGAAGTGAGAGTTACATCACTCAATAATGACCTGATGCTTCATGGCTTAAGAGAGAATATTGCTAAATATATTTAGCAGTAGTAAATTATTGCTTTTAAAATTACTGCTCTGAGTTTTTAGAACATTATGAACCTAATTTTATTCTCAAAAAAATTTTGATAAAAATCTACCAAAAATATAACCAGGAAAAAACCCCACTTCCTACAGCAATTCTGATACAGCTCAGACTTACCAAGTCTGAAATTATTCTATATCCACTTAATTTTTATCTCCCCTCCTCTCCACCCTGGAGAGAGAAGTTTTTTCTTCCCTTTTTTCCCTTTAAAAAAAATCTGACTTGATACTCAATTTTTTTTTTCCTACCACAAAATGGCAGGCTTGTAAGTCACCCAATAGAACTGTCCTATTTTGGTAGAATTTTGAATACAAAAGAATTAGTGAATTTAAAATATCCACTAACATAGTCTAAACAGTTTCTCTCTCTGACATTTGGAAAAGCATTAGAGGAGGATTTAGCTCATTTCAGTTTACATGGCACACTTTGGTAAAAGGACAGATGACTTGGATTTTAGTTAATTTCCAACACAGATAATGATGACCTTGCAGTGGAAAATGCCAATTGCTCTTTTGCTTGGAAAAAGATTCAGTTGTTCTGAAATTCTGTGTGGGGTTTTGTCATTCTCTGATAAAAACGCTGTTAGTTACCACCAGAAATCCTGTGTATCATCACCTGGTAAATTCAATTTGATATTCAGTCACTGTTGGGTTCTTCAGAATGTGTCCAAACTGCCCAAAACCCCTGGCTGTGACCCTTCCAGCCCAGCTCACAAGCTGACTGATAACCTTTGCTAATACTTAGAGTAAAGGAAAACTGGACCCATGCACTCTGTGGTTCTTTTCCACGTAACACAGGCTGCTAAAACTTCCTGGGGAGCTCGAAGATTTGTCATGAGCAAATGAACAGCCAAAAGCACCTGGAGAAGGCCTGTTCTCTGAGTAGCAGAGGTGCCTGCAAGGGAATGGTTTAAAAGGAAAACAACCTCTATGCTGCAAACATACACTGAGAGGGGGTGGGCTGCGAAAATCCTTTCTCTAACCTAGGAAGGTCTAGACATAAAATAAAAACGAGTTGTTGCATGTCCTTCTGATCATAATCTGCTCCTTCCCCAACCCTGTCATACCCTCTAATTTACAAACATACATGTAATTCAAAATAGCGAGCCTATCCATGACCTAAGATGATAACTCACTTAACATTGACAGAAAAAGTTGCTTACTGATATCCTTCTGGGCTTAGACATGCATAAAAAACCTTCATTCTTGTTCCCTGTAGCTTGCAAAGATACATGTGCTTCCTTCTAACCCGGTCTTAGCTTCACATATCTGCTCTAAAAATCAGAACAACAAGTCTTAACATTCACAAACTAACATTTTTCTATGAAGCTCCGTGGCTTCTTCTTTCAATAAAACTGGTTATTATTTCAAAATATATATACAACTCTCAGCAGAAATTTGGTGCTACATCTTCAAGTGTCTGAGGGAGCCACAGTCCTGTGTGGTTATTTACACTTCCACAAGTCCTCATACAAGATATGCAACCTCATCAATGAGCAAACAAATAGAATATATACTGGTAATATCCCATATGTAGTTATGCAGTTCACCTGGAATGGGCCATTAATAGTTGTGGAGTGCACACCAAGTGCCTATGCAGATGTGCAGGCACACAGCTGCATGCACTGCCAGAATTCTGCTGGCACGTGTGTTTTTATGTGCTATTTGTGTATGAGGAAAAATGCGTGGAGATCCCTGTCTGCCTCACTGGGCAGATGACAGAACACAGAGTGAAGGCAGATACACACTCGTATGGTGGAGAGTGGCCACTGCACACCTTGTCATGCCAGTGTGAAAAAGACAGTTGCAGGTTGCTGGTTTTGCAGCCATTCATTTTACATCTTGTGGGGAGGGGGGTAAAAAAAGGATTTTTCAGTTCCTTTTTTTTTTCCCCCCCAGTAAGCATCACTGGAAGAAGACCAAAGCAGAGCAACTATAAGTTAAATATACACTTGAGCTTAGCTGCATTACATAACTCTGTAGGAGAAGCAGGCTGAAAAGATTTGCTTGTTTGTTTGTTTCGTTTAAATCTTTGTATTTTATTTCTCTCTCTTTTCATCTCTTAGCTCCCGTGAATGTTTTCCTCCTAGGTTCCATCATCCTCTGAAGAACGCTGGGTTTCGCAGGCAGGCGGCTAGTCACCTGCAACAACCGAGGGGTCCCGCAGAAGCTTCCAGGCTGCTGTCCGTGTCAGACGCCAGGGTTTGATCCGTGGACATGGATGAGATGTCGTTGACAGATGAGGATGGAGGGAGGCTCTCACTGCTGTTCACTGCTGCACCTGTGCTACGAAAACGAACACCAACGTGATTAAACCTGAAACCCCAGAATGTGCCACGTGCTAAAAAGCAAACGGTACTTACCCTGTGGCAACGGGCGTGGAAGGCCACAGACCATTTTACACAGTGGCAAACATTAGCAGATGATGGGCCACACAAACTTTAGACATTGGATAATATTAAATATTGCACCAGGAAATTCGCTCCCTCAACATTCTGTTTTGAAAAGTTACAGCTCGTATTATAGCGTCACCCCACTTTGTTCTGGCCTTCTTGCAGTTCCTAAACACCCAGCAGCCAGAGGCATGCTGGGATCATACAATGTGTGATCAAAACAAAGACAAACTCAACCCAATCCTCCATACTCTTCTCATAAAATTCCAGTTGTTCTATTGGCAATCTAGTAGAGTGGGTGGGATCAAATTACCCAGCAGCAATGCAGAGAGAAGCCATCTGTGTGGCAGGCAAGGCTGGTTTCTTCCTCTTAGTTAAGGTGACTAAGCCCAGGATTTCAGTTGTGACTGTATTTTTGTACATCCAAGTTTACCCTGCCTCTCTAAAACTATGATAGTACTAGATATTATCCAAAAAATCCCTTTGACTTTATGAAATGAGGAACGAACCTTCTTGAGGCCATCATTAATGCGACTGAACATTTATGACATCTGTGAATATTATCAGGAATTACCTGTCCTATAAATGCAGATAACAGAATGAGAAATACAGAGCCATGTAAAGAATGTATTTATTTTGCACCTATGACTGCTCAACTGTTACTGCCCATTAACCTCAGCTCAAACTAAAGTTCTCAAGGTAGCAAAAACCAGTTTGATTGGTATTTTTTTTCCACTGAACTTTCAGGCAATGCAATAAAAACATTACTTTGAGAAAACAAGCCACCCTACACTATCTCCAACCCTCTTCTATATTCCTCAACCTTTTATTTCCTTTATAGATATCCACTGTAAAGATGCACAAAACAGAGACAGATATGTTCACATTCAGAGCTCCAGATGGGGACTGCTTTCTGCTGTTCTAGTAGTACAAAGATATTATGGCATCAGAACCACCCTTAAATTACT
The DNA here is from genome assembly GCA_013397565.1 of Ptilonorhynchus violaceus. NCBI lineage: Eukaryota > Metazoa > Chordata > Aves > Passeriformes > Ptilonorhynchidae > Ptilonorhynchus > Ptilonorhynchus violaceus. The sequence continues at coordinate 850,665 of VZRJ01004331.1, forward strand.
CTCCTGACATATTTTGAAAATAAAACAGTTAATTTTGTAAGTGCTGCAAAAAGACACAGCAGTCTTAACAAAGTCTGACTGATGACTGCATGCAGCAATCATCCATCTTCTCTGCCAGAAAACATGTTTCTCAAATAATTATTTATATGTACCTCATCATCCAGTACAATACTGTTACTTCATGTTTACATGTTATTTAATCATGTGGCACTTTATGAAAATACTAATCAGTCAAGACAAGTGCATTTATGTGTAGTCAAAATATGACTGAATTTACATGAACAACCAAATAATATATTACCTTTCCAAATGTTTACCATGCTGGACAGAAGCCTGCCTTTAAGCCATGGATACTTTCCCAAGAATCAAATGGAAAGTATTCCAGCAGGTGCAATCAACTTTTGATCAAACTGTTGCTGTGCAGTTTCCTTTGATGAATAGGTACTCAACTTAGCTAGGCAAAATAACTGAAGAAATAGCTGCAGAAACTGCACAGGTGAGGGTTTTGTTATACTCTGTCTGATTCAGCTGAAGTCAATAAACCCTGCCATGTTCTTCTCAGCAAGTATCAACGCAGCCCATAAGTTTCTGGAAACTGCGTTTTTATGGCTATTCCTAGCTTTCAGCACAATTCCACAGGACACAACACACTATCATGACAGTTGCTGCTGCAGCCCCAAAGCACCCAGACAAAATAGCCACAAACCACACTAAACCTCAACGACAGAATTGAAGAATGCAGAGCACAAAGCAGCACTTAGGCAGTAACACTCAGAAACCCAACCAAAAGCTCTCCTAGTCAGTAAGAAATGCTTCATTTGCTGTGCTTAGTACCTGCCTGGTGCTACAACAGCTTATTCCTGGAGGGATGTGTGCCAGGTGAAACAGCATAGACATGACAGAGGTGCACTCAAAAGAGAAAAAGGGCCCCATTTACGAATTTGCTGTTTGACAGGAAGCTTTTCCCTGGCTGCAGGATTAAGGAAAAGAGCTAAAGGTTAGAGCGGGTGAGAAACAGCTCCTGGGACCTGTTCCTGGCTCTGCCATTGACTTGACAGCTTCTCTTTTAAGCCACACATCAGCTTCCATGCTGTAAAACAGGGATTCCTTCCTCAGAGGGCTCCTGGGAAGCACTATTAAATAGCACCAATGGAAGTGCCTCTGAGACTTCAGCTGTGAAGTGGTACAGATTTGGGGGTAAAAAAAAAAATAAATGGAAGGAGAACTGCAGTTTTTGCTGTTTCCAAAAAAAGCCCAGTGTCTGTTTTGGGGATTTGTTCAGCTTCTTACAAATTGTGAAAATAGCAGCTCTTGGTATTGAATGTTGCAGTGCTTGGCAAGTCCACCAGCTGCTTAATTTAGAGTTTGCACACGACAGAAAAGGGCCAGGAAAGGTATCCAGTAGTGCCTGGGTGATGGCAACAAAACGTACCGAATCAGACTGCAACTAAAAGCCAGGCAACTAAGAATAAAAGATCCATTTTCATCTAGAAAGAGAATGCTAAGGATAAACCACACTAAGATCTGTGCTGTTTACTATATTCTGTGCCCAGAAAGGAGAAGAGAGTTGAAAATGTTATGTATGAAACTACAGCTGGGTAGCGAAGGCTAGGGAAGAGTATGAGAGGAGGTTAGATAGTATGGACAGAACTTAGGTTTAGGTTAAATCTAAATAGTCTACAGCCTTGTATTAAACTTTTTTGTTTAATGAAAATACTGCTGTTTGATAATACCAGTCAGAAACACTTTTTTTTGGACAGGCAGAAGTAGCCTCAGCTGGGAACAATTTTAGACACTGTTGATGTTGTTCATTGAACGTGAGCATGAAGGGCAGGTACTGGAGTTTCCCTCCAAGCCCCATATTTCAAGCTTGTATGTTATGTTAACCAATTCTTCACAGAACAAGAGATTGACACCCTGGTACACAGGCACTCTAAGTAGCTCTATCAATGGGCAATTATTATCCCTGGTGCTGTCAGCTTCAGCAGTCTCCCCCAAAACTCTGATCAAGTAATCACGGAAACTAATCTCCAGCTTGCTTGCTGTGATTATTGACAGAGCACTAAATCTTAGCCTTCTGAATCCTTGCCAAGAACAACCACCAATGAGTAATGTGTGTGTAGTGTCTCCCTCATTTTCCTTATGCTCACAAATGGTGTTTTACCTCCTTCTTTCAGTATTTCATTCAGCTGAAAGCTGAAGTCAGGCACACAAAGTGAAAAACAGGAGATCTACTGTTTTAGAAAACTGTTTCATCTGAGAGCAGTTTTGAAATAGTTGCTAAACCTGTTGGTGCCTAACATTCCAAAAACAGTGAAAGGGAAATAGCAGAAGAAATACAGGTAAAAAAAATGAAAATTTTGTATGTTTGAAAACGTTTTGCATAAGCAATAAAAAACTTCCTCATAGGAAAAACAGAATATGAAATACACAAAGAAATCCCTGGTAGATAATGCCTGAAACAAGCAACTACAATGTTTCTTGATCATAAATCAGCCTGCAACCACAATTCTGTAGGGGAGAGATTTAAGAATGAGGATTTATCAGATAACTGGTAGGGCCCCAGATTTCTTTTCAGTGGTGGCACCATAGTTCTGTAAATTAAATCTGCAAGTCCTGTACTTTGTTTGCTACTTGGCAAAACCACATTGGATTGTTTCCAACATATTACTTCACTGATGTCAAAATCCAGGTGCAGTGCTAGTGCTCCAATAGCATCATCCAGCACTCTATTAACTCCCTTCATTGTTGCCATGTTTCCCCTTGTCCTGTCAGTTACTAATGATGCATTCTTGTCCTAACATAAGTTAGTTTTGCCCTTAAAGGCTGCTGGAACACTGTGCTCAAAATCTGGGCACTTCAAGTCTGCCAGTGAAAGCATACCTTCACAAATATGTATTTCTGTGTACTGGCAGCCACAGTTTGCATTCCTGTGAAAAGACTGCTGATGTGAATTTTTCTCAAAAAAATTTCAGGTGTGATTTTTTTGTGACAGGGCTTTAGGAATCAGTGGTTGAAGACAACTTTTCCTTCTCACTGAAGTGGCATCAAATCTTGTCAGCAAGCTGTTCTAATGTGATTGGACCCCAGAAAGGATAAACCACCAGATTAGGTACCAGACACCTACATGGGCTGGGTTGGGGTGTGGTGTGCAGTGTTGCGTGTCCAATAGATGAGTATGTGCTAACATGACCAATTTTGCTTATATCAACTAGCAAAGTATTAGTTCAGTTATCCACTCATAAGCAGTATGAAAGTATTACTGTGAGACAAATGTCCACACCCACAGGAATATAAACTGTAAACACAGACCTCTCCACAGAAAATACCAGGACAACTATCTCTCAAATAGAAAAAAAACCATTTTTAAAGTATTGCCGTGACACTGAACTGCAATTAATCAAGGTCAACCCATTAGTAGCACTAGATTTCATAAAAACTTCCTAACTGGTCTATACAACTGCAACTGCAGCCCAAGTGCTTCAGCTATCTCCATTCTCTTTTTGTTAGTACAGAAAACACACCAAAGTTATTCAATGGGGCTGAGTACCTGAAGGAGAAGGCTGTCCTTTTACTACGCCATTTTTAGTCTTTTCTTCAGAATTCATTACTTCTTTGTAGATGAGTTCTGGAAGAAAGAATTGTAACAGTCACAATCAGGGACCAGTGCCTGTGATCAGGAACAAAACAGCTCTCACCCAGTGTTGTAGCCCTGCCACAAGCTCCCTAGGTCTGCCCTGTCTTGACTTCCTGAGTCTGACAGCTCTACTTGCCTAAGACCTCTCTCTTCCATTCCCCTCCTCTCCTCTCATCTCCTTTTGGAGCTGGATTGAGACAAATGGGATTAAACTAGAGCATGTGAATTGTTCAATGCTGCACTATCTATAAGTGAAGCAGCACAATAATGCAACACTTTTTACTGTGGCTAAAATTCTGATGCATTGCCCTGCTGAACAGTATTCTGCTCTCCAGATGGTATCCCTAGATTTCAGTGAAGCACTGGAATCCATACCTCCTCTGTAAACATTAACCTGTGTAGATAATGATAAAGTTATATCCTGAAAGTCCTCTGGATATTTCTTATATTTTTGCTACATTTTTGCCATTTTGCCACTAAAATACCCCTTCCTATGTAATTCCAAGCTGCAATTACCTTTCCATTCCTCAATTGTATGTTCCCTTTCATCCAGCTGTTTATCATATATCTGAGGAGGAGGCTGCAGGAAAAAAAACAAAGCTGTTTAGTCAATTGTCTGTTATATGGTAAATAATTAGGAGTAATTACTTAAAGATAGTTTCTCTTCTCCCTCTTTGTACATCGTGTACATGCAAAAACACATGAAATACATTTGAATATTGAAGGGATTAACACTTCTGGAATTCAATGCCTTTTGTAGAAGAAATCACAGGAGGCATAGCTGCAGTTGAAATAAAACCCAGGTCAACAATGTCACCGTGATTGTACTGAGCCCAGAAACTCCACACACACATTGTTTTCACCAGCAGAGAAGTACTGTCAGAATACCAAACAAATACCAATCTTAGTTAATAGTACTAACATTAATACATTAATTTTTAAGTTGCTCTTTAGATTTGCTGCTATACAAACTTCCCCAAATAACTCTAATTTTGAAGTACATCTCCCTGCCACAGTTTCTAACCCATACTCCAAATTCCCAAGCTTTCCAGCACATGTGTTTTTAAGTAACTTTTCTTTGGAGAGAAAGATTTTTTTTTTTTTTTTTTTTTTTTTTAGTTGATGGGAACATCGCAGAACTGTCAGATCCTGGAGTTTACTGAGACAAAAGCACCTAGAGTTTCAGGGAGCCTGAATACCTGCTTTCATTGGGCAGCTAAGCCCCGTATTCACTGCCTTTCCTGGTGTTGGCTGCCAAATGCAGCAGCCAAGCAAGGTAGAAGACTTTCTCCTCCTTCCTTCTACCAAGAACCTTCACCATCCAAGGTAAGAGTATCTAATGAAGATGGAAACAAGATCTACAACACTTTTCTTGCTCCTATGTATTTTCTCTGACTTTCAGACAAGGGAATTAGGTGAAGTCCTGGATTGCCAAGTTCCATACCTGATAAGGTGCTAGGAAAACACGTACCAGGAGTCAGCATGAGTGTCAGGCCTCAGCAGGAGAACCTGATGTTTTGCTATACCAGCAAGGTAAGACACAACCCTCTAAGAGTCCGAGTCCAAAACCAAAGCAGCTGTTCTCTTATTCAGCATAATCCTTCTCCATCCTTTGCAGAGAGTCCTTATGCCACCAAGATCAGTGCAACCTCCATGGGGATTCCATGTTCCTGCTGACAGTGTTGTCAGGGAGCTGGATGCTACAAGAGTGCACTGAGCCTCACCACTGACCACCGGGATCTGATAAAATCTACTCCCCTGGCTGAGCCTGCTGGACTCCTGCTCAGCCACTCAACCAGCCCTGGAGCATGCATTTCCTATTGGGGAAGGCAGAGAAAGCTGGCCAAGACAAGGAAACAGGAGGTAGGAATTTACAGGAGCAGCAGGGGAGGCATTTGGCTGAGCCGTAGCTGAATCACAGTGACAGAACCACTGCTTCTCTGCAAGATGCAAAGAAACAGGCAAACCAAGTAGGACAAGAATAGCCTGGAAGTACCTTTCTTTCTAAAAGCTTCAGGGAGAGGCTTACAAAAAGCATAGGCTGTGGGTAAAATTGCTCCTATCAAGTATAAACACTCTTTTTACACCTTCCATAGGAAAACTTGTATTTCTCCCCCAGACAGAAATAAGAGGATAGATTCCAGTACTTCACTACTTCAATTCCCAAACACAGATTACAGACTCAGAAGAAAGAAGTGATCAGATGAACATACATGTTTTCAATTCACACAACCACAAAATCTTTGGTTTATGTCTCTTCTAATTTATTTCAGCTACATCTTAAGCTGGGGTAATTGGCTAATAGGCAACAAGAAAATCAGCAGTAATTATTCCCTAGATTAACACATTCTGGAAACAAAGGCATTTTCCAGGGAGAGAGCCCAGAATAACCTCACTCAGTACCAAGCTCCTATTTTTCTATGGAGTCTAACAAAGGAGAGCAACCAAACTTTACTTCACACACTGCAGGATGCCAGAAGCTGCACCTGCACTTCATTCTACTGCTGCATCAGTGTTTATATTGCAGAGCTTTATTTGTGAGTTAGCAGAACCCACAGCTATGGAGCATGGGTCTCGGCAGGAATGAGAGAGCCAAGGGTAACAAATATTCTGCAGGATAGGGATGTGAATAAATCCCTGCTCTTCACAGAGGCAGGATCTGTAACCTCTAAAACCTGTGCCGAGCATAGTTGAATGGAGCTCGGCTGAGAGGCCAGGCCAGCACTTCACACTGGGAGAACTGAAGCTTTCCCATCTAAATTCCATGATATGAGGAAACAAGCCCTTATCTTTTCATTGTTTCAAGGCACAGAGATGAGCTGAGAATACCACAACTATTTCAATAATCTATTTTCCCACAATTCTCGCTAATCCTAATGAGAACCACAAAGCTTCATACATTATTAACAACATAGATAATCCCCTCCAGGCTGACCACCCTTTTTCTGCTAACTTGTTTGTTCTGCGGGCTTTTTTTAAACCAATTTCTAAAATTAGAGGGAGGAAGAGAGGTTTTTAAGGACAATATACAAATGTTGTCACAGCAATGGAGCAATCAGAGCAGCTGCCATACCCGGGCCCTCCTTGGCACCTGTTTTCAGTCTCGGTGCAAAGCTTTGCCTAAAATTGATTTTGCTACCTAAATCAAACGTCTTAGAAACTGTCTGAGTTCATAATCATTAGTTCTCCATGTGGATGCAGCTGCAGTTCTATAGACATTCATATAAATTCTTCATACAGCACGTGCCAGCTGTGAGTTACATGCTTTAGTTTGTACAGGTTTCAGAAAGAGTATATAGTTAAAGTAGCATTAAATCAAGGCAGGGTGTGGAGCAATCCTATGGGTGGCAGCATCTAGCTTCAGTTTAAGGCAGCCATTTTCTCCCCAAACCAGACTGATTTGTAAGCAGTTGCATTGGCAAAAATAACAAAGACTAGAATCTATTTTTGGATGCGGAAGCAAAGGAATAAATTATATTTTTCCTGTAGATATTAAAAAATACCCTTGTTGTTTCAGTGGTTCTTGGCTTTTCCATTTTACTCCTTGAGATTTTCAAAATATTTTTGCATTAAATGTAACATTCATTGAACATAATAAAAATTACAAAATAAGCACAACAGAAAATATCTACATGGATCTTCTTCTGGAAAAAAAAAGGCAAAACAAACAAACAAATAAACAAGACCGATTAAAAAAACCAACAAACCAAAAAGCAAAACACACAAAAGACAGGGGTTTTTATGTGGTCAGATAAACAGCAGGAGACTGCTGGATTTGTTAAATACTTTTCTAATATCCAGGGAGGAGAAGCTTTTCACTAGAGAAAAAAGCAAAGCGTGTGTTGAGGCTGATGTATTCTCACTTTCCCAGAGAAACACAGCTTGGTTTGTGTGCCACTGCTAAAAAGCAAGGGGAACAGGCTGAAGCTCACACTTGAACAAATCCTGCCAGCTCTGTCCCTGCCTCTGCAGAGCTAGTGCCAGCACAGTGGAGACCTTGGGATGAGCTGTTTTTAGAAAGCTTGGCAGAGCAAGACTTGAGTCTGCATCTGTTCCCAGAATTGCAGGGTCCGGAGCAGTAGTTTTGGAGTGGCACAACAGGGCAGAGATAGAATTAGCAACATACAGATAAAAGAGGGACTGGAGGCTGTAAAAATCAATGGTGTGAGGTTAAACATTGTGTTAAATGGCTTAGATCCTCATTACAAGTGAATATAAAAATTCCTTTGTGTTTTGCTGCAACCTAAATTGTCTTACTGATCCCATTTATATATTTATTTTTGCAGTGCGAGCCCAAATACACCAGCATGTTTGTCACCAGAGGTCTGGCATCTCTTTATCTAGGAAGAGCTTGGGATTTCCCCCGGTATTGCCAAGGGATTCCACAGTGGGCTAGGCATGATCTCAGCTATGGATATGGAAGAAGAGATGACTTGGGCCCATTTTTTCCTTGGAGTCTCTGCAGAGACTTTTGGAAAACTCCACACATAGTGTGCATCAAAGAAGCTGTAGACTGAGCTGTTTCTGAACAGCTGGACCGTAAGGATGCCATGCAGCAGGAGTCAAGATTACTTGGCTACACACAGATGACTGAACAGCTTGCAGATACAACAAGCAAGCTGGAAAAAGATTAAGTTTGGTTTGAAAAAGAAAAAGAAGAAAAGAAATGCCTCTTTCTTCTCTAACCACTCCTCCTCACTGACATGAACAAAGATTTTTGTAGAAGCTGTGTTCAGCTTCCATAGTCAATCAGTCATAGAAGGATAGATGCTGTTGACTAGAGGAAATATCTGTGCTTGTGTACAAAGCAGAGCTGCACACCTCTTTTGTGAGACAACAGATGCACACCATCAATCTCTAAGCAGAAAACCAAGCCCTGTGACAGAGTGCTAAAAAATGTGTCAGCTCATCGAAGACTTTCGATACAACATCTATACACACAGAGGTGAGTGAGAGAAAAGCATACCAGAAGAGATGAACAACCCGAAAAAAGGCCTTGCTTTTGTCATGTATTGAAGGTGACACCTTCTTTGAAGTGTGTTTGCCAAGGCCACAGAGCTCTCCAGAAGTGCTTCTCCATCATAATGGATGTTCAGCATTCACAGGTAAAATAAGAGGTGGGTGATTTTTTTTTCTTCTGACAAACTGTGAAACTTGAAATGCATTTGAACAAATTGTATTTAATAGCTGGTCATAGATTGTTTATATAGGGCTAAGACAATACAGCAGCAGTTTCTGTCCTGGATCTCAGACTGGGAGCTGTAAACCAAATTCTCTTCATAGGCAACATAGGAAACAGCATCACATTAACAGAAGGTAACACACAGATTGGCCAGCACAGAAAAATGAATGGTAATCACAGCTCAGCCCCCTGTGGATGGTCCTAGATGCAAAAATACTCCAGTGAAATATAAATCCTATGAAAATAAAACCAGTAATGAGAGATGTGTGAGTTACAGTGAATAAATTCCACAAAATCTGTCACTGAAATTTGACTAAAAATTGTCGATTAAACTTCTGTCAACACAGACAAATGTTTAAAAGGAATATTTTTAACATCTGATCTTTCTGTTTCATGGAAATCTCTCTTCTCATGGATGGCATATATCAGATAAACAGATAAACCACAGGTACAGTAAAATCTAAGATAAATTTTGGAACCAGTTAAGAGAAAACATGATATAATAAACTATGCCAAATTCTGCCACTAGATTTGTTCCCATGAAATGGAACAATACTTTTCCCAAGTAGGAATCGATATGAGATCACATGTACATTCAAAAGGTTCCAAAATGGAATCCAAAATAAAATGAAGGGTTTCTTCAAATACATCAGTAACAAAAGGAAGAACTTCTTTACTATGCAAAGCATATGTCTAGGAATCCGTGTTGTTCACAATTTGAACATTTTGGGATGAAAACCAGTGACCTGCATACAGGCATAAACATTAGTGTAGGTATGAAAAATTAAATATCAGATTTGGGATTTATTCACAAATCATCCCAATGAAGGGTAAGAATGTATAGCAGCTTCAAACAAAAGGCAGCTGTGTAAATGAAAACAGTCTCAAGCCCAGCATTTTCAGACAGGAAAACAGGGAAACTAATATGTCATCAGGGAGATACTGAGATTATCTACAATAAACAGCACAGTCTGCATGTAGAGGCAAGAGGTTTTGGAAAGCTCTTCTTTCCTAAAAATAGAACAAGAGTAATTTGAGGGAGAAAAGGTATAGTGAGTGTCGTTTATTCATGATAACAATCCAAATGTTATATAGGTAAATATCGTAACATAAAGGTAATAAACATAATATTTGTTTTAAAGTGGATCTGAGACAGTTTTTTCATACAACTTCCAAGAAGAAGTCTTTAACTGAAATACGAAACAGAAGTAAGGTCTGTAGGTTCTTATTCTGATTTTACAATAGACTTCCCGTGTAAATAATAGTATTTTTTGTAATATAGTAAATAGTATTAAAATACTATGTACTATGTACTAATACTATGTACTAATACATATTAAAATATGTAAAATAGTAAATAATATTTTTGCCCTTTGAACTCTGGTTTCACTACATTTAAACCGAGTGTGGAGGTGGATAACAGATTTCAACAGTTCCCAAAATCTTGGAAACTCCAAACAACCAAAACCATACATTTTTTGTATGTTTATAATTGGTTGAATACAGAAATTATCTTAACTGTAACACTATTCCAAATAATTTAGATCAATATTGTGTGCTCTGGAGAACCTAACACTGTGACTCTCTTATCAAAGACACTACAGCAAGCTGAGTGCGCTTGAAAGAAGCTGGCAAACCACCTACGTTAGACATAAGGATTTCCTCTAAATCCAAAATCCACAGGTAAACTCAAAAACTGTGCAAGGCCTGTTTCTAACTGTGAGTGTGATGACTGTTTCAGAGCTGTTGAGGGCTTTGGTTGTGATTTGTTTAGGTGCAAAAGTCTGTGGGAGAGTCGCAGCACTGTTTGAATAACCTCCCATGGCTAGTGAATAGCAAGTCCCGCATCTAATAACAGATCATCTTCCTCTCTGTGTCAGGGAACCACACTTGGCATTTAAGGCCACCCAGAAGAGTTTAATGCTGTTACACCAAGCAGGGAAAAGGGTATTGCATTCCTCCCACTCCCCATTTGTGTGCAGTGTTTGCCTATTAGAAAGAGACATAACAGTTTTATTGCCCCTGTACAGTCTCTGAAAGACCATAAACTTATAATAGACTTATAAAAAGGACTGTAGCTGTCTCACTAGTCTGCTTTTTAACCGGGCAGAGCTGTTTTATCTGTTCCCCTCACATCTATAATGCTGTAAATCTGGGCAGACACAGAGGGTCGTTAACTCCAGGTTAAACCTTGACACCAAATTCTCTGCTTATTCCCTGAGCTGGCTTCAGTGCTCTTCATTGTCTACTCCAGCACATGCTGACATTTAACGACACTGCTACAGCTCACTTCAAAATTTGCTGCATTAAATGCTTTCAGTTACCTGTCTTCTTAGGCTTCTGAACGAAATTGTCACTGTACAACAGATGCCTGGCTGCTTTTGATGAAGCCATTTACTGTCTAACTAAACAGCAGAAGTTGCCTAATTCCCCCTTCCTCGGTACTATACTTCCTGAAAATATTGTCTTGTTTAATACCTCTGTATCCTAATTTTTATGTTATCCCTACTGTACAGGATTATTGATAGTGGGAGAAATCCTGCCTCATGTTACACTATGGAAGGAGAACCTAAAAACCCCCAAAACATCCCACAACCAAACCTTTAGCTACATGATGAAAGACCTCACTGTGTGTAAAAGTGCTTATCAAGTGCTACCAAGAGAAAGAACACAGTGAACACGGGCAGATGCAACACACTGCAGGTTTCTAAATCCCAGCGGAACAACCAGGAAAAATAGTGGGAAGTTAAGCACTATGCAAGTGACCAAATGCAACTTCATCACTAATTTTCCTATTGCTCTCTTGTCAAGTTCCCTGGCTGCACATTTGCAGGGCAGTCTGTGAAAAAGCAAAGCTGCTCCATAGAGCCTTGTCATGCTGCAAATCTAACATTAATGAGCCATTTTTAGGTTTTGAAATGTCATTCAAATACTGTTTCTTTGTTCAATTGTACCCTCTTATAACTTCTCTGGTTTTGTTCAGTATGGACAAATTCACAGAGTCAGATTATTAAGTGAATCAGCAAAAGTATCTATCTCTCAAAGAGCTAATTTGTTGGATGTTTTTAGATGCCTACTAACTCCCACCCCTGCTATAAATTTGGCAAGATCTAGCAAAAATACATGAGACAGTCATTTCCCCATTGCACAAGGCATGCTTAATGCATGCTTAACGCGTGGCATTAGGAAATGTGTGCTGAATTTGATCCTAACTTTTCTGCTACTGTAACAGGGCAGATGTCTCAGTGGAGTATTTGGTGGAGGACACTGTTGAGCAAGAATAGAAAATCACCAAACTCCCACAAAACTTTTTGAAGTTTTATCCAGAAAATGATCAGTAAATGATTCACAGCTAACCACTGAAGGTATGTCAGCATGAACAGATGGATATTTATAATTTTATAAACTGTTCACTGTGAAAAGAAAGTCTTCCAATTTAACTTTCCCTCTGCAAAGGAGACTGTCAAAACCGATCCCTATAAAGCACTCCTAAATAACATTCTCTGCAAAAAACCCATGAGCTTGAAATTTGATGGGGGTTTGTGCATTCCATTTACTTCTAAACTTTACTGCACTTTCAAGAACACAGACTGAATTGGAGAATACCACTAAACAGCAGTGATTTAATTTTGCAGGGTCTTAGCTTCCTATGGTGGCTAAGTAAGATTTCTAATCCTGTTGAAATACCGAGCTCTATTTTCATACAGAGTATTACAGAGCACCTCTCTGGAATTATACTTATACCTATTATATTATACCTATTACACCATGTCACTGGAGTGCTGACAGATTGCACTTATTCCTGCTAACACAGCTTCACCTAGGCATACAGATTATAAGAAAAAATCCATTTCTGTTTACATACAGTGTACATGATACTGTACATTGAACTGGAGCCCAGGAAAACACATGAGCCCCTGCTTCATTTTAAGGAAGAATTTATGTCCTGCTAGAATTTTTCTGAATCCTGACTTCAGGATTATTTTTTTTTCAGAATCCTGACTGTTGTTTTGCTTAAGTCTCCTCCTCTCCACATATATCCTTGAACACAAACACAGGAAGTCATGTTTGCTGTGTTCCGCAGGGAAAGGTTTGGAAACAAAGATAGTATCTTTTGCCAGATTGTGTTCTATAGCTAAAAAATAGGTGAGCTACTGAGTTCAAAATCCTTTCCAGAAGAGAGCAGAAAATGGCTTCACATGCTTCAAGTACATTTCCTTCTCCCATCTATTATCAGTTAATCTAATAATAAAGAGAGATATTCTGTCCCTACAGATCTCATTTCACATAAATCCCAAGACCACCGCAGTCACAGCATTGTTTCTTTATAGCATGCTCATTATTGTGCTGCTGTAAAGCAGCAGGAATCTATGAATCACATTTGAGTTTAGCATTCTGAAGGAAGGAGTCCTGCCCCACTTACCGCCTCCACTTCTGCTGGGTCATACCAGACATTAATGTATGGATGCTGTAAGGCTTCATCTACTGATATCCGCTTGGCTGGATCAATGACCAGCATCTTTGATAAGAGGTCCCTGGCTTGGCTGGCTGGAACAATGAAAGCAGAGAAACAGAGAGTTAGTACAAAACAACCACCCCCTCCAGAGGAGGGTTAATAGGGGTAGGAAAATAACAGCGGCACAACCCTTTTAGAGATTGTTTGTATGTACTTCTGCTCCCTTGCCTTCCCATAGCGAGAGTTCTTCAGTAATCATTTTAGGTCAGATTCATTAGAAAGGTGCCAACATCAAGGCTGATACCATAACTCCCCTAACAAACTTCAATGAGATTTTATGCACATGCAGATTCAATGTAGAGGGCTGAATAATACACCCAAGAAAAATGCGCTTGATGTAGCTGTGATTATTACCAGGATCAGAGAACAAAAGTTCACATAATGAAGTCTAAAATCATGGCATTACTAAATCAAAGCCTGAAACTTACACTGGCTCAGAAAAGCATCCACACTTCTCTGGATGTTTTAAAGTTTTTCACCTAGCCTGTGGTGAGGCATTAAATATTTTAATGAGGCATAGATACTAGGCTAATCTTAAAACATCCCCTTAGAAGCAATAATTTCAAATCTGTAGCCTTGGCACCATAGTGATTATGGAAGAGCCTTGGAACTGCCTAAGTCTTGTTTGTCCCACATAATGAAGTTTAAATCAGTGGGGCACATCATCCTCCACTACATATGCATATACTCACATTGAATTTTACATTGCAGCATTGATTTATTTTACCTGATAATATATCCCATTGTGCCTATCAGGCCACAAACTCATCTTTATATTACCCAAATGGTATTTTACTACTTAGAGTTTGCAAGAAATATAATACCATCTCAACCCACACACAAAAAGTATAGCAACATGTATTTCTATTATAATTATCCATATAGTATATCCATTCTAGTATTATTATCCATGTAGATCTAAGCTCTTCGAGTCTCGAAATTATTTGCTGTGTAAGTGAAAAAGACAATGAAAGGAAAAAAATTACAAAGAGCAAAAAGTGCAAAAATATTATTAGGCATCTCATCATACATGGGTGTGTAAAAGTAAAATGTAATTAAACCATTATCATTACATTATGGTGAAATATTCAGGCAGGGCATGGGATGATACCATGCTGCACAAGTAGGGGTTTTTGAATGCATTGTTTCTTGCTCCATGACTATATGTTAAAAACTGGTATTCAGGATGCTCAAATGTATGTGCTTTCTGTACCCAAAAGATAACAGCACTGTTTGACAGTCATTTCTATTCATTAGCTGCAAATCCAGGAAAATTCCATTATTCAATTGTGTTGTAGTAGGAGTATAAAATTCTGTGTATCCAAAAGCATCTGCTCAGACCTTCCACTTTGCTCCCAGAGCCAAGACAACAGCTTGGCTATGAAGCATTTGTTAATTGGAAGAAAATTCTGGGTCGTGTAATGACATGCAAATTGCAAGCCATTGGAAATCATTACATGCCACCGTAGCGAGTGGCTCCAAGTGCTGGAGTGGTGCAGAACCAACACACAGTACAAGTTTGCAGGGGCTCCAGAGCTGTGTACTAAACACACAGTAATTACTCCTTCCAATTGGAGGTCAAAGCCCTGCTCAAGTAAAAAAAAGACTTCAACGTATGATTAAAACCATTGCAGCTTTTCTTCTACAGGGGAATATCTAGTCACAGTGTAATGAAGTTAGTTTTCTACTTCACATATCCTAAGTGACTCACAGCATTTTTTTAAAAGATAGTGGATATTAAATCTCAGCTACACCATTTTGGCTGATGTTGCTAATACATTTCTATTTTCTAGTAAAGGTAGAGCTAAGAGGCAGGCATCTGGCTGAACTGGTATTTTTAACCTCAAACGAAACAGTGCAAGTGCTGAGGTCTCACAATGGAAGTTCTACAGTTCGTTTGTGTTACAATTCAAGAACAAGAGTAAAGGAACACCTCAATTCCTCATGGCACAGAATTGTCACACCGAACACCATGGGAATATGCTCAATGCATGAGTGATTATATTCCTTTGGCTGCCTAAGCACCATGATCTCCAAAAATCACTTCCAAAGCCTGCCTTTCAGCTGAACAAAACCCCTGCAGTGATTTGTCCTCAACTAACTGCATTAAATGGGAGTGCAACTAGAGAGAAGGAAAATTGGAAAAAAACCTTCATTGCACTGCAGCTGTTGCATGTGAACCACGTTCCTTTGTCAGACATACCTTTGAGTTTGTTGTGTTCCGAGTCAGCTGGGAAGAGAGAGTCTGGAAAAAGTTTGGGGAAAGTGAGGCCAGCATACTTGGGTCTGTTCTCGACGTAGTTCCGTACTGTTGGCTGCAGCTTCTTCATGAATTCTGGACAGGGTGTTCCCAGCTGCTCAATAACTTTATTCCACTGATCAATATCTGAACACCAGTAGTTAAGGGAAACAAAAGGCAAACCCCCGGGTAGCCTCCTGACATTTCTGTTTGTGTTCTCTGAGAATCCCCAGAGGTATTTAACTCCTTTCAGAATGTCTTACAGTTTCTATCTTTCCTTCTCTTCTCACTATTCCTCAAGGTCCTACAGCCTGCAAAGGGAAAAACTCTCTCAAGACTAAATTTACTTGAGGACACTGCGCAGTCCTAAAACCATGACCACCACAGGATAACACACAGATTCCTCTCTTTCGGTCAACACTTGTTAACACTTTTTTTTTTTTAAACTTGAAATCCAATGAGTTGCACTCCCTTTTTTTACATGCAGATAATTGCCACTACGTCACCTTGGAAGAACAATTTGGGCACTCACCCTCTCTATTCAGTCTGTGGAGAGTAAGACCCAGCTGGCTTAAAGAAGTCCTGGACAGGACAAAAATCTTCTCCAACTCATCTGCTTTGCACTTCTATGTTTGCTCTTTCCAATAACCTCATTGATGCTATTTTTTCCAATACCAGCCAACCAGCAACCCCTCAAAATCAATTCTTTTGATTTTATAAGACCACACTGGGACTTACTTTCTATAGACAAATGATGCACAGGTGTAGACAGATGTTTCTCTTTAACTGAAAATGTGACAGCTACATTGCTAAACTGACGTTGACTAATAAGAAACAGGTTCTAAAGCTTAAAAAGAAATTGTATTACATGCATTTTGTACTGAGCTTTTTTGTTGTTGTTGTTCTGGTATTGATTTTTTAGTTTTCTTCTGATAACAATTAGGCATCTGATAGGTGTTATGTAGCTCTTCCAGCCATGTTTGGTACAAAACTCACTGTGCCAAAAAAAGCAGATTATCAGTAGCATCTCTACATCACACTGTCTAATTCACAGAACTAAGACTCTGATGACTAAATGAAAAAAAAAAAGGAAGAGGACATGCAGCCATGGGTATATTCATGCTAAGAAATATGATGAAGAGAGATTTGTTAAGAACATACCAAAAAGAAAATGCTTTTAAAAGACAAACATTCAAAGCATTTCAGCACAGAGATTTTTTTTTTTTTAAACTATTCTTCTAAGTTATTATTGTTACGAGTGTCATAAGTGTGGAGGAGTTTCCCAAATACTAAAGACAGCCCCTCACAATCTAGGAGAGAAATCAGATCAACAGAATGAAGATAACAAGAAAAAATAAATAAAGTCAAGCAAAAACCAGTTCTTGGCTTTAGTAGCAATTTCAGATTTTAACAAAAGTGTATTATTTTAGGGAAATTGAAACATTCTTTTCACATACCTTGAAAAGTAAAGACAGACTTAATTCAGATTTACCTGAACTGTCTTATTTGAACAAAAAAATCAAATAACTCATTTAAAAATTGCAAGTTTACTAATCAAAAGTGTTTAAAGGAAGGAAAATTATTTAAATATATGCTTTAAGAATTCTAAAACAGTGTTTTGAATGGTTTTATTTTTCTGCTGAAAAAGGTTGCTAGAAATAGCAGCAGTCTGTAAAGATTTTTCTGAATAACTTTTATTTTTTAAACTAAAGTGAAGATTTATGTAGAAAAGCCCTTTCCACACACACACTCCATAGGCTGTATGTAGCTTATCTTGTGTTGTCAGTGAAAAATATCTTTTTCTCAAGAGAAAACCGAACAATTGCAATGACAATAAAGTTATCTAAGACTACAGCTGCTCAAAGAGTAGCCTGAATATTTCATTAAATGTTTTATTAGAAAATAAAGTGGTTTGGCATTTTAAACTCGTGTTCAAATTAACACACCTCATTGATTGTTGACTGGACTATTTCTGAAGCAGGTCTTTCTGAGGAACTTGAGAATATAGAGCACGTAAATGCTTTGCAGAGAAGAACAGAGAATGCAGAAATGAAGACGCTGTTAGTTGTGCCAAGAGAAGCTAAATGGGTGAGAAAGCCAAGCTATAAAATCATCACTGGAAGCATTACCTGTGCATGTTGGGTGAAGGCTGTTTGATAAACATTAAGGGCCAAACACAGGACTTGCTTCAAAGAAGGTTACCCTCGTACAGAGCAGGTGAACCAGCTCCCAGGCATTTAGTGAAGGCCAAAGAGAAAATAATCTTTGGCATTACAGACTTCTGTGGGACTCGTGAGAGAGAATATGTAGTAAAATGCCCTAGATGTGAGCAATAAGGGAAAAAGAGTACAAGTTCCCAGAGTAGGGCCTACGTGGTGGGAACCAGTGTCAGTGGTGATGGAGAGGGGAGAAGGAAAATCCACAGACAACAGGCCAGTGCCCACTGCATGCATTTCTTCTAAGCTTACAGAAAGGCTCTCACTAAGAAACAGCAGACAAGCAAACTCCCACCCATGGCTGGGAGATTTTAAGTGATCGAGTCATCAGTGCAAAACCAAGAGCCAAAGCCAGGGGAATTGCCAGAGCCACCACGTTCTGCTCCTTCACTAGACTTGACTTGCAGGACAGCACTGGACCTTTTGCAGTCCTGGCTCACACCGAGAGCCAGAAGGTCAGGCTTTATGTCACAGCAACTTCAGGGACTTGTTTTGAGTGACTGAATGATCTGAATGGGTAATTCTGCTTCTTTACTCTATTATTTCTCACTTATGTTGCTCATATACTGCCAAAACCCTTGAATAAAATACACTCATTTGGTCTTTAGATACATTTACATACAGACACACACACACAAATTGACATGATGGAGAACTCAGGACTGTTTTTGTCCTGATAATAGCAATAACAAAACCATGCCCAGTGGAAGCAGGTAGAGACAGACAAGTTTTTAGTCAGATGGACACACACATTTTCTCTCTAGTAGTGCTTCTCCACTTACCTAGACCTTACAAGCACTGGATTATATTCTGAGATCCAATACACGAGAATGTGCAAGAATGTAATAACGTTGTTGCTGAATGCTGCTCCAGCTCCATTTCAGTGTAATGTTTTACACAGTCACCGTTTGTGATGCATCTGTGATGCACCTGGCAATGGGAAGTTGTACCTGTTGTGGTACAAGATTTTTTTTTAAAAAATAGTCTTGGGGAAAAAAAAGCTGAGGTTTGCTTATCAAGGCAAAGAGAAGCAGCTTTCTCTAGCTGGCAGTCAGCATTAGCTGCAGCAATTCTGCAGGAAACAAATGTTACTACAGGAAAGTCCTGATGTGAATCACAATCTACAGTAGGTTACATTAACCAAAGAGAGACTATACTAAAGATGTTATTTGCACACCAATTAAAAAAATGGTAGAGTTAGTGATCACATAACTCTGACAGAAATTTCCCAGGCAAAAAAAGATTAACCTCTATCGGAGTGAAAAAAACTTCTCTATAGAATACAAACAGAAGACCCTGTTATTCCCCTGGAAATTAAGCAAATATTGGACAGACTGGGAGATGGAAAGAATTACAACCCAAAGCTCTGGAAAATGATTAAATGACTGCTTAAAAGCTATTTGAACCAGTTCAGCTGTCCTTTGCCCCAAGCAGGATCAAGGAAAATGTGTCAACTGCTCACAAAAGCATCTGTATGATTTAAGACAGAAGAAGGGATCTAACCTGGATTTATTAGCTTGCCTCTGGCACTAACACTGTAGCATTTAGGAACATTAAGATGGCCTTACAGCAAAGATTTAAGAAAATAGATCTAAAATGTGTATCTTTTGAATAAAGATTTATCATTGAGGCCTCAGGTTGCCTCAAGCTCACCAACCACCTCTTCTTTTCATACTCTCATACTATCCTAAGGATTGTTCGCCTTTGCTTTCTAAATACTTGTTTATTTATTTAGAAAATAACCAGAAGCTGAACTGCAGATGAAGATATATATCTTTCTAAAGCAAAGGCATAAAATTTCTAATAGGAAAAATTTCTATAGGAAAATAATATTCTGAATGAACAATAAAGTGTTTCTTTTCCAAAAATCAGATTCCCCAGTAAAGTCATCTATTTAGAGGTACTTTAGGCTCAAGGTTTACCAGGATTTGTGTTTCTATGTGCATTGATGCAATGTATTTCAAAAGTGTGAATTAAGAACCAGTGTTTTGTTCATTCAGTTGTCCTGTAAACTTCAGTTAAATTAAATTTCTGCAAATTTCCAAACAACAATAAGGAAATGGAGATGGCTCCAAGAGAAAATCTATACTACTTCTCCATCTCAATCAGAAAATATTAAAAGAATTTCTACAGTGTTCAAAGTAGTAGCTTGTGATTAAAAAATTAATTTAGACAAAAAATTATTGTCTTCCTACCTAGCCTCAAAATCACAATAATTTTTCTTTTTTCTTCTCGTGGTGTGTCTATGTAAATCATATGCTTTTTTTGAGTGAAGGATTATATTTCCTTATGTTCAACAGCAAGGTTTTGCAGGAGGAGTTACTGTTTGCCTTAGGATGTTTCAGTAGTACTGTGGTACAAATAATTTAATCACTCATGTTTGTTCTCCCGAAAAACGAGCCTTTTTCTAAAATCCTCCTCAAGCAGTATCTATGGACTGTGATGTGGAAAACACAAGAAATTCTGTCAAAATGCCTGCTTATAGCAGAGCTTTTGGAATTGTGCAGGATGCTGGTGGGAAGCACGCTTCCCTGTCCAGCACACTTGACTGCACTTTCTACACCTATTAAGCAGCACATCTGCAGCAGCTTTACTGCACTGGGGCAGGATTTGCTCTTTCTGGCTAAATGTGCTGCTTCTGGAGAAAGTTAGAACTAGGGCATGTCGAATCTTCTTTTGTTAAGGTAGGCAAAACAAAAACAAAACAGGCACAGGACGTTTCATTTGTAACGGACAGACAGGGGAAGTTCATCTCCTTTCAATCTCAAAATCTTGGGAACCACCTTTCTAACAGTTTTCTCCTTAAATCTGCCTGTTCCACCAACAAAAACTGTGCTGCTTCAGGCAATTTTTTGACGCCCCTAACTTGTCAAAATTAGAATAATTACTATGAGCAGCTCTGCATTTCCCCCCCTCAACACCAAATTGTGGCAACAACTGCAAAGTTAACAGCTCAACTAATTTTTATATTTTTTTAATTGAACCTTTATTTTTAAATAAAACTGTTAAAAAACAAATTAACCAGCTTCACTGTGGGAGATATCTGTGTCACATTCATATTTTTCCCACAGTCCCACAATTTACATACTGATGCCAACACAGTTTACAAAAAAAAAAAAACCACCCTCATGAAAGAAATTGCAAAGGCTACCATCTGACAAGACAGTAACTGTAGAGCATTTTCTGTTCCAAGGTGAATGCTTTGAGGAGAATGTGACATTTGTAAAAATTAAACTGCAACAGAAAATACTGTGCAACGTTCAGAATAGGAATTGCTATTTATGTGGCATAATGGAACATGTGGTGATAACAAAAATAACATGTAGCACAAATAAGTTACTTCAGAAGATTACTGTTGATCATTCAGAAGTTAGGAGAGAGCAGTGTTGGCTGGGCACGTCCTCAACCTTTTGGATGCACATCTATGACAACACCTTAACTAAAAGTTTCAAGCAGTATTATTTTTAGCTGTCATTTCATTCAGTTGCTGAGCATCTGTGCTTACACAGCAGCAAGCAAATCACAGAATCAGAATGGTTTGGGTTGGAAGGTACCTTAAAGACCATCCTGTTCCAACCCCCTGCCATGGGCAGGGACACCTTTCACTAGACCAGGTTGCTCTGAGCCCCATCCAACTTGGCCTTGAACACTTCCAGGGATGGGGCATCCACAAGTGCTACAACACAAGTGTTGAAAGTGTTTATAAGAGTCACCTAGGAGTCTGTATAGGAAGTAGGATCTGAGTGACACAGCACAATCCTAAAATAATTGTTCCTGTTGTCACTCTCAGCGAAGTTGGTACGGCTTCAATCAGTGCTTCCAAGAACACAGTTTGCTTCTGTATCTCAGGTGTACCTGCAACAACTTGGATATGAAATCAAGAATAGACTCCTCGAGCTCAAAGTATAGAAAACGAGTTCCTGGAAACTATAGGGTCGCTCCTGTTTCTGAATCAGGAGAATAGTTATTCAAAAGCTCCTTTGTCCCTTTCCAAATGAGTTTTTTACAACAGTTAACAGTTACTCAACTTCTCAGTGTTTAATCAAAGACTAATTTTAGCCTTGAAGTTCTGCAAGAATATTCAATTACATACACCATTCTATACATTCATCTACCAGTCTAAATCATCAGAGTCAACTCCAGCAACATTCGTCTCAGTCTTACTGTACCTGTCTTTTACAATAATTCTACCTCTACATTTCCTCTGACTTCCAAGAAGCCAAAGCTGTACACATCACTCAAAGATGGGAAGTCAGCAAAGAGAAAAGGCTAAATGAAGAGGGAAATAAAACATTTCCACAAGAAAATACAATAAATATGCAATAGGCCAGTTATCAAAAAGATAATTTCCCGCAATAGGAAAACATATTAAGACTATTTCAGATGAAGAATACCCATCTATCCAACCCATGAGAACTTGCTTCAACATTCCTACATATTCAGGATTGATTAAATCTAGTGTTTTCTGCAGTTCTGAAACTGTTCTGCTAGGGAAGTGATTGAAAACTTGGCTGCATAGCATCTGGTTCTGAAACCTCTCTCATCTATAGCATACTTCCTTGGCAAATGCATGAACTGAGTTACAATGTTGGACAGGAGCAAGTGTTCTCATTTTCCTTATATTTACATACAGATGGCAGTTTTCCAAAGAGAAAATTATAAGCTGCTGGTACACTGTCAAAGGTCAAACAATTTGTGTTTAGCACAAACATTTCTAACAGAGTTACACTGCTGTATTGAAAATACTTAAGCAGACATTGGGCAATCTTTCATCTATTTAATAGTGCTGGGAGTCGTTTTTCACAGCTTGGGCACTCATTTTTTTTTTGTGGTTTCTCCACGCACATCACTGTTTCCATGGAACCACTGCTCATTGAGCATGGATGCTCACAGAAAAACCACACCAAAAAAATTACTTCTCAAACAGAGTATAATTCTCATCTCAAATTTGAAGCAGAATTGATTTATTGTGCAAATACACAAAGCTGCTTTTCCTAAGGAGTTTATGATTTCTAACTGCCAATAATACCCTGAAAATCACAAAATGCTATTTCATTTACTGTTGTAACCAAGAAATCTGTACTTGTTCTAACAGGTAAGACTACTGTGCAAAATTTCTGCAGTCTCTGTATCTTTTTCCATCAGTTCAGATTTCCTGACAAAGAAAAGGTACCCAGAAATTTGTTCTTAGAAGGTTTGCTAGAACAGTTTCCTATAACCTGTTCTCTTCTTATATTGTCAGAACTGTCCCTGCATCTTCTGCATAAAACAGAGAAAGCCTTATGGGAATTATTGAGATCTTCTCTGATGCCTGCAAAAAATAAATTTCTCCACTCATCCTAGAAAGTATAAACCCACCTCTTAAAAAGAGATTATGGTCAGTGCTATAATGACTTGTGTACATACATCTGGACTTTGAAGATCATTCTGACTCAATACAGCACCTCTTTTTTTTATGGAACCTAGACAAAGTTATTAGGCAAAATATATATATTAAAAAGTATTTTCAGAAACTACTTAAATTTTTCTCCTCTGCATTTCACTAGCAATTCAGATCATTTTTATATGAAATTTGTAAGTAAATTAACTCCAGGCCTGAAAAGAATCTGTCAAAAGGTGGAACTATTTTTTCAGAATATGGGTCTCGAAAAACATTGTTCTGTTTTTATTGAAATGAAATGGCCAGCAGTGTAGATTTTTTAAAAAAAGGAGTCCTTCAAGGGTACTGATGGCTTACAGTATTTCTGTCTATTTTCTTCATCTCACACTGGTCCTGTTGTTCCATTTCTGAGCACTGAGTCCCAACACAAGGTCTGAGGGAGTGAGTTTTAACTCTGTGAGAATCTTTAATGATCTTGGCTGTCTTCTGAAATTTAGTTGTCTTTTCTGAGCTCAGAAAGGCCCTGTTTATGTTCAGAATTCCACAATATGGCTTTGAAGCTCTGTCAAGCATTTTTTCAGCAGCTCAGCTCAAGTATAAGCTCATCAAATCTGTTGATGGCTTGACGACTTCCTCTACAAACACTTCTGCTGCTGCACCTGGCACTGGCTGAAGATTTCAAGAGCTCTGGTAAGACTGATGCTAGCAACTTCTGGGAGAAATTTCATAGAATCATAGAATTGTTGAGGTTGGAAAAGACCTCTAGGATCATCAAGACCAACAGTTAACCCTGCACTGGCAAGACACAATGAAAGTCCACTGAAGGTGGCTTGGGCTGCAGTGATCATGCACTGGTGGAGTTTGCAGTCCTGAGGGATAGGAGTCAGGTGAAGAGTAAAGTCAGGATCCTGAATTGTTGGAAAGCAAAATTCCAGTTGCTCAAGGAGTTAGCCAATAGGACTCCCTGGGAAACTGCCCTCAGGGACAAGGGAGCAGAACAGAGCTGGCACACCCTTAAGGACATTTCTCATAGAGCACAAGAGCTGGCAAACCCCTTATATCCCAATCTCTACAACATGCATGGCATGCTTGCAGTGGTAGAATAAGGTAGAATAAGGCTAGCCAAACTTGTACAAACATAGAGTAAGAGATGCTGAAATCACATCTCTCCACTGAATATACACTTGTGTCCCCAAGCTTTTCCAGCTACAGGATTTAAAGGCACATTCATCCTTGCCTGCCCAAAATGCCTGCAGCAGTTAAAAAAAAGGCGTAACCACCACTTTCATAGCTCACCAGAGGACTGAGGGCACCTTCTTCACTCCCCCAGATCATTTATGCAGCGATGAGAAAAGAGTAACAGTCTCCCTCATAAAATCTTGAGGAGAACACGTGGAACAAGCGTCAGCTCACAGGTACAGCCAGCTTGTCACATTGCTCCTGAGGCAACACAACACACCATGTCACTACATTCTCCTTGTTCGAGGCACAAGTATAGCCAAACTTCATGATAATTGGTTTTTTTGAAAGCAGAGCTACTGTTGTCAACATTGAAATGAAGTTTCATATGGAATTTAAAAAAAGAAAAAAAGGAAAAGCTTTAGCTAACAATTAACTGTATCACATGCATACACCAAAATGGTACTACAAAATAGTAAAATCTCACGGATTTGGAAGATCATCCTTCACAACTGGGAATTTAAAAGAGAATAGAGTTCTGTTCTCAGCTTCACCCAAGTGATTTCAGTGAATTCAAATGGATTACAGGAGTAGAATAGAGCTGCAGCCTGGTTAAGCACTCCTCTCTGCACTAACTCGGAGGCATTTTCTGCTTTTCTGCTTATGAATTTTGCTACAGAAATTTTTTAAGTTAGCTGAATGGACTATTTAGTTGTGTAGACAGTAACAGTATCAAATGACCTACACTCCTTAACCACTGGAAAATGGCAAATAGTAAATTTTGCAGTCAAATATATGACTGACAGTGTATTTCTCATGAATATTCAATTTTTCAGCTTCAAAACTGCTTTTCATGGTTATTTATGCATAAAAATTGACACAAATTAGTATTAAATACTCTTCAAATCACAGTGTGGATGTGAAATGAAGCACTGCCTGTTAAGAAAAAATTGCTGATAGCAGATTCTGGTACAGTGCCAGGCTTAACCCATTTTTCACCCATTTTCTGTGGAAGAGGAAACTTTTTTAAAGAAACGGATGTTTAATTACTCTTGCTCCTGCACTTAAATACATCCTTAAGTATGCTGCCCTCGAGCTCTGAGGGCTTGTAGTCCCTGCTGATGGAATTATCCAGCTGCCCAACTCCATCATTCGGCTGAAGAAATAATCTTTTTTACAGCAAGGCTAAGCATTTTCTGTGCAGGTTTAAGGCAGAAGATGCCACGAGGTCATCAATCTCAGCAGGCTGGGCCGGACCTTGCAGCTTCCTGACTGGTTTTCAGCTGCACAGATGGACAGAGGAGCCAGGAGTGCTGAACCCCTGCTAGTGGCTGCTCAGCAGCAGGGAAGGGGGGGGGGGCGGGGGGGGGGATTTGCAGAAGAGATGGCTTTGAGGAAGAGTGCTCAGCAGCCTGAAGGAAAGCAGTGGCATCGTTGTCTGTTCACGGAATAGGCACTCATGGAACAGCAGAAGAAAAGCAGAGCAATACAGAAAACACAGAGCAAGTTTAGTGACGTATTATAAATAAAAATGAAGAACGTGAACTCGATTGCAGGCCAATCCCAAAGAAATCAGCAGCTGGTAAGGACAATTTCTGTGGAGTTGTTGCAATAATAGACAGCACACAATGGTTTAATTATAGAGGCTTTGCGCAAGTTCTTTTGAACAAGCATGCAGCTGTGTCAAAGAAACCAGTTTTTGTAGTGCTATTTAAGACATATTCAATTCTTTTTGGGCTTATTTGGGGATATCTTTAAATGCTATCTTATAAAATGTAAATCAATGAACATAAAACCAGTTCTGACTACAACACTGGGGGATGCTCACCCCTACACTCAAATGTCTTACTCCACATTCACAGGAAAGAGAAGCACAGCGTGGGCCAAATCTGGAGCACAAATAGGTGCCAATGATTTCATTAACACACAGAAGGGAAAGGTTTACTGTCACATATGCAGAGGAGATGTGCTCCAGATCACATGAAAACACAAGGAAAGTGTATTGCTCATTTCAGTATGGGTGTGCTCACCCAGCATTTTGGACAAAACACAAATTAGAATCTTACTAGACAAGGCTGTGAGAATATTAATGATATAATTACCTACTTTCATTTCTTTAATGCTCTTCAGATAATGCTTTTTCCATATTCTGATCAAAATATTGAACCCTTCAATGTGTGAACGAGGCCAAGAGGGAAGTGCTGAAGTGAACTGGTAAGTATGTGTATACACACACACACATAAGTGTACATGCACACATATTCAGAGAAAGTTAGATAAAAATGAATAATGCCTGGAAATTCCTCCGTCATCTAAGTACAGAATTTAAATTCAAAGGAAAACTTGCACACAGGTCATTTCCATTTCTCATTTTCCTGATCCTATGGATAATGAATGACTGGAGTTAGACCAAGCATGCACTGAGCTCAGTTGCTATTGTGCACAAGAAAGTGTTCCACAATATGAAAAATAACAAAGTACATATCAAAGTTTTAATAAAGCATCGAACAAATTAGGAAATATGGCTGCCTCAACCCTGAATGTAGAACAGTGTCTAAGGAATACATACACTTATCCACTGATTTAATGGGCTTATCTATAAATCACTTCTTGTTGATGTCAAGAAAACATTCTGCTTTCAAGTAATAGCTCCATGTACTTAAATAAAGACCCAAATCCACCACAACAGTTTCCCAAGAAACTTCCAGACTTCTCAGTCATCAAACTGCTACAAAGTGATAACTTTAGTCTTGGGAAGAAGAAGTTGTGCCCAAACTGAAGCCATTTCTTACTTTTCTACTTTAATACCCCTTGCAGAGCAACTGAACAAAGTAATAAGCATTTCTGTGAGTCGTGTCTGAGTTAATCAGAGATGCAGAAATGCACGTAACACGCAGAACCTCTTACATGTCATCCTGAGGTAAGCAGTGACCTGTGCCTAGCCTGCTACAACCTTTCAAAAACCCTCTCATTTATGAAATGCACCCCTCCCCCCCACCATCAAATTAATAAAGAGACATTCATAACAACAGAACTGTGGTCTCTGGCTGCAGAAAGCGATTCTGATGAACCATGGAGGATGTTGTTTTCCACCTCCTTGTGCTGTACTTACTGTGGTTTCCAGCTAAAGCTTTTGCTGAGAGGCAGTAATGGTTTGTTGACATTTTGGTTTGCAGGGATTTTGCAGTGGGACTTAACCCAGCTCTTTAGGTACAGTACAGAGGTATGGCAGCACTAGTCTAGCGGGAAAGGGCTGGAAGGGAAAGGGTTGGAAGTACCTACTGGGGCCAGAATGGCTGCTAGGAAGGATACGATCAGTGCCAGGAAACAACACAGCACCTTTAATCATTTCTCCCATGATGCACCCTACTGACCACATGTCAACTGAAAACAAAAATGAAATGAAGGTAAACAAGAAAACAGGAACAGAACAACAAACAAATGAGAAGACTTATCCAGTCATGCTATAGCACAGCGCCTGCAGACACAGACCTGCCTTTCGCTCTCGGCGGGTGCTTTTCTGCCTGAGCACACAAGTTTCATGACAGCATAGCAGGTCTGAGAAAAAAAAAATCAACTCAAACAGTTTCCTTTACCCCAGAGTGGATGAAAGACAATGCTATTAAATACAGAAACCCAAGTGAGACCCGCGGCTGGCTACTGTGTCATAATACAACTTTGTAATTAAAATTTACCAATTAATTTTGTCTTTTTCAAGTTTTCATTTGTATTCATTACCTAGGTTTATGCTGCTTTGTCTTGTAAATGAATGCTGGTCTCTGTATTCAATAAGGATATGCAAATTGCTTTTCCTTTATCATTCCAGCTACCAGAGATCCATGCATATTTTCACAAGCTGAACCGCCAGAAGCCACAAAAGGAACTCGGGTCCTTGTGAAGACATATCCACCTCTTATTCAGGGGCATGAATAGAATTTTTTGAGATCATTCAACTCCAGCAACGCTTGCTTTAGGGCCTGTTGGCTCACTTCCACCAAATCTCAGTGAAGCCAGCAGTCCATCACAGGGATCTTGAGAATCTCATAAGATTTCCATTTGCCATGATCGGAAATGGTGATTTCTAAATAGGCCAGTTGAGACACAGAAGCACCAAGGTGTACCTTCTGCAGTGAAACTCTGAGCAAACTGGGGGCCTGTTTACCTCTTACAGGGAAGAGCAGTTCAGCTGGGCAAACAAAGCTCACCACAATTTACACTGGAGCACAAGATGAAAATCAGACTCCTTATATCCAGCACAGGATTAAGGTGGCATTTTCCCCCATACCAATACCATGTAACCACATTACCTCTGCTGTCCTTGCTCTATGATAAGTCATAGGGCATGAAAGCAGGCACAGGGACAGGCTGGTCTTTCAGGGCTAGAAACTGGGGAAAAATATGAAAGCATCATGCTGCTTGGTTAAATTTACTCTTACAATTTCATACTGAGCAATAGTTTAAAGTGCATTTGACTTGGAAGGCAAATGTCCTATCTGTGGAAATCTTAACATGCCTGGGTCTAAGGTTCCCTGTTGCTTTATTTAGCGTATGAAAAGCTTCGACACTACACAATAAATAAATCAATAAACAAAACCAAAAGAACTAAATAAAAGGCTACTTGTTTGGAAGCAATAAGCAGACCTAGAGATGCAAATTATTGCTGCTTTCATCACAAGCTAAATAGCATGCAAAATATCAGGAAAAGATAGAGCAAGCAGTTGTTTGTTCGTCTGTTATTAATTCCTTTTTATTTTCAGAGGCTGCCTCCTGACATCACTGCTCTATTCTATGCTCCAGAGCGCACACACAGAAGCTGAACTAGTGACTTACTAAACTGCAAACTGTGTGAAATCAGAGATGATTATTCCCCTCTACCCCTGAGGTTTTGGCAAGGAAGCCCTTTGAAAATTTCAAAATTAGAAGCGGCAAAGCTAAACACCTGAATATAACCAACGTCCCAAGAGCCTTCTTGACTGCTGCCTCTTTTTTACCTCCTAAGCCAGTTAGAGATAAGTCAAAGTGGAACCAGGGTTTGGCTGCATGTTTAGGAGTAGTTGGTTGGAGGTTAGGAATTTCTGCATATACAGCAGCAGCTGCCAGAAGCCCCAGCTAAGGCACTGAGACTTGTGCAAAGCTCCAGAAAGGACTGCAGCACAGAGACCTATGCCTCCATCCTCTGCCTCATTTAGTCCAACATCAATCCAGATGTTGTAGTTTAAGTCATTTCACTCGTACAAGCATCAGAAAAAAAACAAGCACACCACAATCTCTGAACATCTGCACTCAGCTCCAAAGCACTGGAAATTTACACCTGGTGCAATGGTTTTTTTTTTTCAAATGCAAGATATTCACAAAGGCTGGCAATGCTACACCAAGGCATGGAACATCCCTAATCTTTAATCAAGTCCAGGCTAACTCCTGGTAAAAGACCTCTGCATGACTCTAGGTAAAGCTTCAGTTTAGCAACTCTTTGCCCTGATGTTTTAAGATCACATGAAACAGTGTTAAGGAATTCAACCTACAACTTTTCAAGACTCTCTGTAGTGAAACTGCTGAGATTTGGGTAACCCTTGATGAGAAACACATTCTCCATTAGAATATCCATGTCCTGGATTACTAAGAATGGGGGATTTTTATTTTGTTCAAAGTCTCTACAAACCAGATTATTGCACAGAGCTGCTCTGAAATGCGTTCTTGAATGTGCACACATGCCTCAAAATGTGAGTAAGCTTTGCAAGGACACCAAATGCCTCCCTGGCATAGTCAGCTTGGATAAATGATCACCAGAAAACACATGCAAGTGTCTTCCTGAACAATAAAAACATTTTACTCATACAGCAAATCTTCACTGGGCCACCTCCTGGTTCTGATTCCCCACCAAACAGGTGCTTCCTGACCCAAATGAGTGCTTGCTCATCCTTCCAGGTTTCAGATGCCCTCCAGCAAAACTGCAGAAGGATCAGGAATTGCAGGATTAGCCAAAGATGTTTCTATATGGAAAGGATTCAAATCAACCTTCTGTAGACACTTCCCTGGTAACTCTACATTCTCCTCCTGCCAAACTGTAGGTTCTCTGGGGCTTCACAAAACACAAAGAGAGGGAGTCCACAGGGAAAATCTGTAACTGCCTTTGCTAAAACTCCCACTGAGGTGGCTCTACAGCCCTGCCCTCAGTAAGGTCCAGCTGTCATTCAATGAAAATCATGACATTCAAATTAAAACTCATTAAATGCATGCCACGGGAAACTCCAGAGACGGAGGCACAGCTGAATGAGCTTTGCTATCTTTTCCAACCTCATGGGCTAGTTCACACTTTCTGCCCAGAGCACTACAGAGAATGCCAAACATTCACATTTGTAATAGCTCCTGTTTTAGTGACGCAGAAATCGCCCCTCTGCAAGCTGAAAAGAGATGTTCATGTCCTCAAAACTGACTGAGCAAGACTATGATAGACATATTAACGAAGCCTCAATTCTGGCTAAGTCACGGCAAACTCCCAGCTTTGTGACATTCCAATCTCAGGACCTTGCTGAGGTACCAAAACCTTTCCCTTTGTGCTTGTATCTATTAAATGCATGGATTTCAACGTGTTTTAACAAGTGCTCAGCACAGTATCAGGTCATTCCACTAATGTTTCCTGAGAAAGTTTTTCCTTTCTAATTTGAAACACCACTTTTCACATGATGTTATGAATACCTTAATATTTCTCAGTAACAAGAATAAGGTTCCCAAGTGTTTGAATAACTGCCTCTAATTTGCTTCCCGCATAAACATGGTGGAATACAGCTACTCTCCTGACACATGCTATATGGAACCAAAATGGAATTGCCACCATTTGAAGTGGCATGAAGTGTAAGGCTTCAAAACAGCCTATGAATTTCTCCCATTTTTTAAACTTGCTGTGACCCTGTGGGAAGCCTGCACTGGAGCAGGCTCCTGGCAGGACCTGCAGACCCATGGAGAGAGGAGCCCACACTGGAGCAGGTTTTCCGGCAAGACTTGTGACCCTGTGGGGGACCCACGCTGGATCAGTCTGTTCCTGAAGGACTGCATCCTGTGGAAAGGGACCCACGCTGGAGCAGTTTGTGAAGAACTGTAGCTCGTGGGAAGAGCTCACACTGGAGAAGTTCAAGGAGGACTGTCTCCTGTGGGAGGGACCCCATACTTGGAGCAGAAAATGACTCCTCTCCCTGAGGAGGAAGCAGCAGCAGAAACAACATGTGATGAACTGGCTGTAACTCCCATTCCCTGTCTCCCTGCATCACTGGGAGCAGGAAGAGGTAGAGAATCAGGAATAAAGTTGAGTCAGAGAAGGAGGGAAGGATGGAGGGAAGGTACTTTAAAGATTTGTTTTTCTTCTGACTAACCAACTCTGATTTTGATTGGTAATAATATTCGCAACTAATTTCCTGAAGTTGAGTCTGTTTTGCCCNGTCAGAGAAGGAGGGAAGGATGGAGGGAAGGTACTTTAAAGATTTGTTTTTCTTCTGACTAACCAACTCTGATTTTGATTGGTAATAAATGCAACTAATTTCCTGAAGTTGAGTCTGTTTTGCCCACAATGGTGAGCAGTTTGTGACCTCTTCCTGTCCACACCACAATTCATTCATTTTTCGTTGTATTTTCTTTCTCCTTTCCGGTTGAGGAGGGGAGTGACAGAGTGGCTTTGGCGGGTACCTGGCATTCAGCCAGGGTCAACCCACCACAGTGCCAGAGCCTGGCCCATCTGGAAAAATGCAGAAGGAGGTGGGAATCACATCCAAATCTGTGCTCTCCCTCAGAGGTTGGCCCTTAGGTTGGAGTGCCAAACAAGTGCTAAAAATGACAGCTAAAAAATGACTGAAAAGGCTATGGGAATCCTGAGCTGCAAGCTCAAGAATGAGTGGAGGCACGAGGGATGACTCACACCCTTCCCTTTCTCCCATTTTCTTTTGGATATAACTGCATAAAAATATCATCACAGTAAGAGATACCCACAGAGAATCTTGCCAAGGGACGTGAAACAAACTATGCTGCGTCTAACAGACGGTAACATTTAAAACCTGTTCTGCAGATCCTGCATTTGCCAGCTTCAGGTCCTCTTTTTAGCTTAATTTACATTTTGACTTTGAAGTATCTCTTCCCAGGTGTCAAAGAATATTCAAGTACACTTTTGTTACCTCTTCCAGTAGGAAACCCACAGGTAGTCTCTCTTGCTACAATACAAACAGATTAGCATGTCATTTGAGTCATTTGAGTATACTTTCATATCTGGGATAGGAACTGCAGAATAGAATCACAGAATACGCTGAGTTGGAAGCACCCATCAGGATCACTGAGTCCAACTCCTGGCCCTGCACAGGACACGCCAAGAGTCACATCATATGCTTGAGAGTGTTGTCCAAATGCTCCTTGAACTCTGACAGGTTTGGTGCTGTGGCCACTCTCTATGGAGCCCGTTCTAGTGCCCAACCACTCTCTGGGTGAAAAACCTTTTCCTGACATCAACCTAAACTTCCCCTGACTCAGCTGCATGTGATTTTGAGTGTGTTCCAGTTCTTTACTTTGTTCCCGACCAAACACCTACATGCTCTTGACAAAAGGCACTTCAAAACTTTCTGTTTTGTCCACAAGTTCTAAATTCTCTGCTCAACTGCACCAGGGAATCTCAGCTCAAATTAGCAGCTGCCATCACGAAAAAGCTGATAAATGGCACTGAAAAAATTCCCAAAACATTTGAGACCATCCAATTTTCATAGGTGCCAGAAAAAGCAACTAACTTGCCTCAGCTGAAATTCATACAAGGCAGCAATGGGTGCTGAAAATCTTTAAGGTGAGTGATGGGAAACAAGCAATGGATCATCTTCACTGTAGCACCTGGGATCCACTCCAAAAGCCACATAGATGACAGACAGCACGATGGGCTCATGCTAAGTGCAAATTAAACTCTAAACTGTTAGAGGATGCATATCTGAATCAAAAAAAAGAGAAGAATGGCAACAGTCAAATCACCATCACATCTACTCTGAGGTCTCTTTGAGACAGACCTCATCTCATATGAGCAAACTTTAAGAAAAATCCTGAGTCCAAAACCAAATACCAAATACCCGGGGAGGAATAATCCAGGTCATCAAAATCCAAACTTAGCTGTCAGTGCCATCATAGCTAAAACACACTTAAGCAGCAGGCTAACACGTGCCAGATGACTCTACCTGGAAAGCCAGGCCAGTCATGCTTAATAGTATCTTTCAAATAATCCTGGTGCTAGTTACCGGTTTTTGGTTTTGTTGTTGTTTATTTTTTTAAGACAAAACAAGCCTTAAGAAAATACTAGCCAGAACAAGAAAAACAACAGACTGCACTGAACAAAAGTGCAGAAGTTTTGTTATACTATAGTTTAAGAAACCCCCAAATATACACTCAAAACACTAAAATTACACCCACTAATTAGTGCAGATCACATTGCAAATGCAAAGATAAATTCTGTTAATGACTGGTGGAAAGGCAGCACCTTTTCCTAAAAGACTTTCTTGATTCAATTTTTTTTCCCTAAGGCAACAGAACACTCTCTGTCGGATGTCAGAGAGCATCTCTGAATCCCACCACTCTCCAAGACAGCTGGTGGGCAAAGGAATTTTTGAAAATCTGGCTACAAAAAACATTAACTTCATCTGTTAGTGCTGACTTTTCTTCACAATCCATTTTGGATGTTCATAATTACATAGAATAAAGTTGGAATTTTTCTTTCTTGCTATCTTAGCAGTATTTTCTCTTCTGACTGTCTTAGACTTTAAGCTATTTCCAGTAAGAATTCTCTTCTCCATATGCACCACAGAAATTCAGGCCCAGCCAAACTTAAGACACTTGGCTGTCATCACAATATATTTCTATAACTAAATCACTGTTTTCCCTTTGATCTGCTGAAGGACTCACACATGAACTTGCTATAGTACCATCCTCTACATGCCTCCTTCTTTTCAGTACTGCTCTGACTGCTTTATTTTCCCCACTAAGTCATGTGTTCCTATAGGACATCACTGTGGTCTTGGCAGCTCAGATCTTAATAAATCTGTCTCACCTAAAATAATTCATTTTAAGTTTTCCCTTCTTTTCAAACAAAAAACCATCAATTCATTTCCAATCCTTAAATTGAAATCTTATGAGATTTTGAAGATGTTATTACTTAGAGCTGAACACAGCTTTGGGGAAAGCCCTGGGATTTTCTAACATATTTCCAATGGCATCCAAGAGTTTGGGCAGTTTTTAGTTGCTCACATTCTTTCTGCTTTAGCTGAGGCAAAAGTGGAATAAGCATCAAAGAAACACTGAGCAAGAAACTCAGAAGTGGACTACAAAAGCTTATCAGAACTTGCCAGGAATATTTTGGTCTGCAAATACATCCAGAAACGGATTGAAAAGTGGATTTCTTCTTAAGAGAGTCTGATTTCTGCCTAGGAAGTCTCCCTGAGAGTATTTTGAAATGTCTGCTTTAGCTGAATGACAAGGAACGAAGGTACCTGCTGCACATTTTCTACCCAGTACACCCCAGGACACTGGAGGCTGTTCTCATTTGTCTGAAAACCAGCTGTAATCAATCCAGATTTCAGAGCTTTCTCATAGCAGCTTAGGAGAGAGTTTCTTATCTATGTAGATGAGATGTTCTGAGATTAATCTTCTCCATGTTTTAATTTCCATGAAGACTTTAAAAATGAAATTTCATTGCAAGTCAGCAGCACCTATGTGCAATGGTAACTCAGTGGGATGGTTTAGGTAAGATTAACTTTTAAAATATTGTCTTTCCATAAAACTTGGCAGCAGCTGTGAAATTTTTCTTAGATGTATACTGTGCCATACACAAATCTTCCTACTCCAGACTAGAAATGAGTAAGCTTATACTGATAGCAAGTGCACACAATAGACAGTCTTCTGAACGATTAAAAGGAACTGATTTTTTCCATTTCTATACAGACTTGCCTCTTTCAGCTGGAAAACTCTCTGCTGGAAAGCCTTAAGTAGCCCAAGGCAAGTATTGTAATGTCCTTCTGTGAAGTTTACCTGCAGCTGCAAAAATGCTTCTCCAGCTCTTCCTGCTCCTGGGTGGGAAACTAGATCTGCTCATCAACAGCCACGGAGGGGTGGGAAATAGTATGGGAAATAGTATGGACCCATACACAAACCAGTCTTTCCAACAATGACAACTCATTCATGGGGTCAAACCGGTAAACAAACGAGTACTGACTTCAAAATGAATGTACAGATTTTTTTTTTCTTCTTTTCTTGTTTTTAAATTTTTTTTTTTTGAAACTTCCAGCTCACCTGAGTAAACTCACCATTAAAACATGGTAGCAGTTGTGACTCGGGCCACATTCATTCTATTTCAGGATATGGGATTTCTAATGATTTAAAAAGTAGGACTATCCCACAATTTACACAATGTTTGCTGCATTTGTTCAAAAATTCAGTTGCTATTTTCAACTGATATTGAAATTTCAAAAAGTATTTTAAAGATAATCTATTGCTATCCATGAATATCACAGTGTCATAAGAGACTGTTGTCACAGCCAGACAGAAACAAAGTAATTCTTATGTTTGAACGATTTTTTAAAAAGCTACACTGTTTAAATTTTATAGCATTAATTTTTTTTTCTAGAAATGGGCAGAAGAACATGACTCTGAATTTGTTGTTGAAAAAGGAGAGCAACCCATTAACCACGCTGCTATGCTTTTACCCTGAAACCATTCTTTGTATGAATCCTAGCTGCTTATCAACTAAAACTTCAGACTTCTCTGTGAAAAGATTAAATGGAAATATCCTCAGTATTTACACCTGAACCTCAAATGTATTAGAGATAATTTAGTTTTTCTTTGATTTTTTTTTAATAGAGGAAAAGAGTGCATTATTTGGAGGAAGAGTTATGATTTCACACCCTGAAACCTCAGGGTTTCTGAGGTGGTGTTGCCACTGAAACACAGCACAACTACCACACTGACTTACAGGTCTTGGGAATGGTGGGAGCTGCTCTGCACTTTCAGGTTACAGCCCGGGGTGGATGTGCAGCCTGCTCCTCATGCTGCAGGGAAAGCTCAGCACCTTTAGAGTGACATCTCAACTCTACCCACTAACAATAAACCCCATCATTTTTTACTTCACTGTCATGTTTTGCATCCACTAACTTTCCAGTCCCTCTTCCTATAAGACTAGAAGCCAGTACAAGGCTGCTGTTTCCCTGCCCAGCAGACAGGAGGTACCTGCTGTCCTTTCACCTGTTAGTGAAGTAGAACTGCACCTTCACTGGGCTACCAAGCAGAGCTCAGCTTTCAGAGAGAGTTGACAGAGCTGTGAAAATAGGACAGCCAGGACCCAACTCTGACAAACATGACAGGAATTACTCAAGAGTCAGCAAAAAAATAATTGTTTCCATGGCTATGTATCTGTGAAAGCTGGGTTTTCTTCACACCAACTGCCAGTGGCTGCTGATGCCAGATTTTTATGGTGCCTTTCTGCCAACTTGCTGAAAATAATATGCCTTTTTGTTTCCGAAAGTGAAGACATGGTATGTTGCTGAATTTTATCCTGATGGGCAAAATACACACTACTTACATTTCCAAGCCACCATGGGCAGGTTGCCTGGCTTAGCCTGTGATAAACATGAGGCTGAGTAGACACCTCCTCTTTTGTTTTCATTTTCTAATATTGCTTTCACCACCTTGGAAGTGGTAAAAATAATATCACCCAAGACAAGTAGAACAAGATGGGAGGGAAATACAGTTTAATTAACAACACAGACCTCATGCAAGTAAAGGGAAGTCCATTTTTAAATCAAGAGAATCTGATTTCAGGCCAATTTGGAAACCCCAGCAGATAAACGGTTGCCTTAAACTGGGTGAGTCAAATTCTTCATTTTGTCTTAAAGAAAAAAAAAAAAAGTTGTATTGACTCAACACTGAGCCCATACAGCATTAAGATGAATCCAAAACC
The DNA here is from genome assembly GCA_013397565.1 of Ptilonorhynchus violaceus. Taxonomy (NCBI): domain Eukaryota; kingdom Metazoa; phylum Chordata; class Aves; order Passeriformes; family Ptilonorhynchidae; genus Ptilonorhynchus; species Ptilonorhynchus violaceus. Next base: position 887,972 of record VZRJ01004331.1, read on the forward strand.
ATGATGCATTAGCAAGCAAAAGATTATGATGTCACCACAAATGTTATGAAGTCAATATTTCCAAAACATAAAAGCAGAAAAACAGATTTACAGGAATAAGATGGGCCAAGTCAGGACTCTTTTCTTTTTGCTTATTTTTCCTTTGAAGAGTAGTAAATAAAGCTATCCAATTTGTAATAATAATGTTTGTTTTCTATAGTGCTTATTGACATGACATAAATACTATATAAAATGGAATGATTACAGGTTTTAAAGTAACTTAATTGACTGAAATAATTCTGTGCATCTGTTTTTCATTTTCAATTTTGTTCATATCAGTCGAGCACTGTTTTCATTTAGCCATACCTCTGGGATTCAACTTTTTGCTTCTATTTTTACAGTCCTGGTATAGTCATTTTATGGTAAAAGGGATGGGGTGGAGGAGAGGAACAAATAATAGGTGAAGCTGCAGCAAATGGCACAAGGATACAGTCCCTTCCTGGAAAGAGGATTTTGTGGCGAACCATTTCTCCCATAATGCATCCCACAGACCATATATCCACTAGAACAGCAGAGACAGGGAAGTGAAGAAGGAGGAAAAAAAAGCAAAGTTAACTACGACATTTCACTCCTAAAGGAGGGGAAAAAGAGCAGGTTGATCAGAACTGTACAGTTTGTTTTGTGGTTTTGTTGGGTTTCTTTTTCATGTCTCACCAAAAGCTAAAATAAATGACTAAATAAATAAAAGCTGTGTCAGTCAGCTCAACAATAGTTAGTAACAACAGTGGAAAAAATTAAAATCAACATTTTGGGTAAAAGCCCAGGGCTAGCAAGTAAAGATCAAGTAACAACTGCACAGACCCATGGTATATACCGAATTTATGGTGAAAAAACAACTCCTTTTTTTTCCCCCAGAGGAAAAAACAGACCCAGATAATGATAATCTGGAGTAAATCCTACTTTCAGCCAGGCAGTTTCTAGACTTTATCCTGCAGCACTGAGTAAGGTATACCTGTCTAGGTATATATGTCTGTATCCACATACCTGGAGAGCTTGACCTGAGTGGACTCTGTTTTGTACTGTGTAGGTACTCAAAATAAATGCTAAAACAAAAGCTCCATGGGATGGAACAAGTACCAACAAGACTATGAGCATTTCCTATTCCTGATCCTGCCTTCAGCTTTGAGATGCAATATGCATAGTTACTTTATCTGCTTGATTTGGATGGGGGGGTCTTTGCCCTTTAAGTCTTACAAGAAAAAAGGCTGGGTAGTGACACTATGCACAGAAAAAAAACCCCCTGTATTCCATGTGAAGAGGAAAAAACTGCTTTGAAATGCTTTAAAAGACTATGTTGTTTCTCAGCTTTAAAATTAATTTTGTGGCTGTGTTTGACCCACATAACCAGTTTTCTCCTCTTTTTCTTCCCCTTTCTTATCCTTCAGAAGCAATCCAAAACAAACCAAAGAAACAAACAAACAACTCATTTCTTGGTAAAACAAAATAAAGGTGAAATGTTCCATTTGGGAAAAGGAGGGTACAGGTATCAGGGGCATGGGACAGCAAAAGCATGCCTGAGGCAGTGGCAGAGTTTTCTTCATAGTGACAATTTTGGGACCTTCCATAGAAGTGCAGCAAACTGGCGATAATTATGCATCTTTAGCCAACCAAGTGCACAAAGAAAATGAAAGCAGTGAACAGTCCTTATACAGGCAGTGTACATAGTTAGAGGGGGAAAAAATGTAGGGGAGCTTCAGTAATGTGACAGCATAGGCCAGAGCAGGGAAGCAAAGAACAACCCTTTCTGTTGACTTCCTTGGGAGCTGGATCAGAGCCTCCAAGCAGACCAGCTCCTCCAACAGCTGACCCTAATTTTCAAATATTTTATTTTCTTCCTCTGTTTAGTTTATTTTGGCTTTGTGCAAGTAAGACAAGATCATTCATCTTAAGCCAGATTCATTGCCCAGGGAAGTCAAAGGAAGTCTCTATGTTAACTTCAATGGGCGTTTCATCAGGACCTTTGGATGTGGCAAACATTCTCAGAACCTTCCCAGCTGTGTACTTCATCACAAAAGTGTGTCTAACTTTTTCTTGGTGCAGTTTTAATCATGTGAAAAGCAAATGCTCTCTCTGTCCTTTCAGGGACAATTACAACAACAATGGTAATCATCTACTAAATGTCTGGAGGAAAAAAACCCACAAAAATTCATTGACAATAGAAGGAACTCTGGATATTGACTAGGGAACTAAGAGCATGTTCAGGCTAGTTCTAATTTCTAATGGTACTTAGCAAAAATTTCAAACAAAATACTTTGAGGAATATTATTTCTTTTTCAGAAATTATTCTCTATACTTAGACTCTGCTTAATTCTCTACTTTTTAGACTTTTATATTAAAATGTATACTTTAAATTCATAAACATTACAAATAATTCATACACTAATTTCAGACTAGGTTGTGTGATTATGCTTTTGTAGTGCTTAAGTAACAGAATCAGCTCCCAAAATCAGTTTGACTGCCCTTTACAGGATGCAGCTGGCAGTTATTGTAAGTTCTTCCACAGGTTAGCTATCTTCCTCAACATAAGTTAAGTAGGACACATTTTAATAAACTCCTGGTCTTGACATTTGCTGTATTTGCCATCGAAAAGTCTCCTCATCAAACAAACAAGTGGTACATTTGGCAGCAGAATCTGAGTTATAGTGTATTCCCTCCTTTCCTTCCTAGTCTACCTGGCACTCAGATGCAATTCTCAGTTTTGTCACAAAATGAGAATCACTCACAGGGTTTTCCCCTTATCTCATGCAAAATGTCAGTTCTTCCTTATCTGCTTCTCTATAGCAAGCACCCCCACCTGCTTTTCACAATCTTTCCAGGGACCAAGATCTCTCACAGACTATTTAGAGCAAAGTCCTATTTACTTCTAGGGAGATTGCATACAAATTATATGTGGGGGTGTTATTTAGCCTCAGCTTTTTCCTCTTCTCTGCAACTCTACTTTCCATTAAAAAAAAAAGAAAAAAAAGACTCAAACTGCAAAATTTATACTTAGATCTTGACCACACGAAACCTGTCAGCAAAACCTGGGACTTTCATTAAATCTACCACAAAGGAGATCATTCCTGAAATTCAGATCTAGCTCTGGATTTGGAGAAATTCTGGAAGTGCTAGGATTTGCTATTTCAGCTTGTACCTCTTCTTCTTCCCTCAAACAATTCAGAGACCCAGACTCAAATTTAGAGCACATCACTCATTCAGCAGCTCCAGTGGTTCCCACTGTTTCACAGCCACAAAAGCCAGAGATATCCTGGTCAGGACGAGCTAACTGTATTTGTTGAGTTCAACCATAACTAAGAACAAGTTCCTTATTGCTCTGCAACCCCACACTGATAAATCCACCAGCAGTGCATCCCAAATACATTCTGCAGTACACAGCAGTGAGAAACTGCTCTGGTTCAAGATGTCATTTCCCATTATGTTTCCTCTCCCTCCTTCGGGGGCCCCTTACAGTGGCTGAAGCAGACCTTGCCCTTGAGGTCACACCGTGCAATGACACTGCAGCCCTACCGTTCTCCTTGTAGCCCATTCCCAGGATGACCTCTGGTGCTCTGTAGTACCGTGTCACCACGTATGGAGTCATCATGAAGCTAGTGCCTGCTGTCCTGGCCAGTCCAAAGTCCAAGATCTTCAACGTGCAGTCAGATTTTACTACAATATTACTTGGTTTTAAATCCTGCAAAAAAAGAGATGTGACTGTCCTTTACAAAGCAAGGGACAGCTGTGATACAGGCTGAGACTTTGGGTCATCCTTCAAATACTCTTTCACTCTCCTGACCCAATTACTCTCAGAAATACTTGTAAGTACACAGCAAAACCTGTTTCTCTAGCAAACTGTTGTGGAAGTTGCTCTACCTCGGCATACTGTGGGGCTTTACCTGGATGGCAAGAGCCTACTGGTGTTAAATTAATTGCATTTAGCAGATCAGAAACTAGGATTAGTATCAGAGTACTGTTTTGATTAGATTATTTCCTTTTAATGCTGTGAGCCTAATAGAGACATTCCAACTGTACATGTGGAGATACTTTAAAGCTACATTTATAATAATTCAACTCCTCCTTTGCTGGATGACTGTCTGAAAGCCAAATCTATCATCCTTTGCTAAACACATGACACCGCAGGAAAGGAGACCTTTGCGTACGGTAGAGCAACATCCGCTTTGTAACCCATTTTATTAGTCCTTCTTTTATTTAAGGAAACATTTTTGGATTTATTTGGCGTTTTTCCATGGAAATCCCAAATTAGTAAAAGCACATTTCAATAAAGAAGCTAACTCAAGGTATTTTTAATCCATTGAGAACTCCCTCCTGCTCACAGTGACACGAACTGATCCCCTCTGCTATCAGCTATCACACAGAGTGCTGCCTCTGGCATTCACAGCCAGGAAGCACATCCTTACCAGGCACAGTACTCTGATGTGGAAAAGCAAAATGACAGGATGCACTCCATGGAGACTCAGCAGTGTTTCCATTTGTTTTAGAATACATATAAATGATGGCAAATGCCAATTCCACATCCCCTATATTCTGACTGTTGCTCTTACATTTATAGTCACTGTAAGGGAGACAGGGCATTGATCCACAATACACGAGACAGTCAAGTGGTATTTAAATTCATCGTGATCATTTCGTATGCTACCTTATGTTTTAAACCAAAGGCTCCTCACCCTGTGAATAATTCCTGCAGAGTGAAGATGCTTGATACCACAGAGCATTTGGTACAGTAGGTAAGACATTCTCTCGTGGTCTAGCTCCATCTGGATGACCTGGCACAGATTGGCATCCATTAGCTCCATTACCAGGTAACTGAATGGAAAAGAAAAACCACAGGGTTATTCTTTGTGTTGAAGACAAATCCCAGCATCATCTCAAATAAGCAACAGTGCCTTTTCTTGCTTCAAAATTCACTTTATTTCTGATGACTGGGAGTAACACAGCTGGAGACTGGGCCCACTAACAGCAGTACCATCAATGGTGGTGCTTGTATCCCACAGCAGAGACACCACTCATTTAGCATCCCAGCAAGACTGGTGGATTATTTGCTCTTTCTTGGTGCATTCTCCATGACAGAGGCTACATCCTACATGGGCAATCAGGCAGCACAACACAGAAATGTAAAAAACCCAAAAGACCCACAAGCAACATATGACATAACACTTGGCCTTTGACCATTGCAAGGATGGCTACCACAGTACACGTAGGAATCTGAGAGAAACAGAGATGTCTGAGAGGCTAAAATATGCATCCCTATGCAAAATGCCTCCAAAAATCCTCCTAAGGCTGCATGACTTCCCAAAATTCTCATTACAATCAGTTGGTTACCGCTGGTGCCACACTACAGAATAGGAACGCTTTTCCATACAATGTATACGGAATATGGGAAAGACAGGAAGACAAAAGGTGAACAACTATGTAAAATACAGACTATTTAAAACTTCATTCACAGCAGGTTCATACTAGGCACAGTAGTGGTTGTGCTATAGGGCAAAGTTCCAGCAGAGATGCTGCTTGTCTTCTACGCCTACCCCTAGTTCCCCACGCAAATGATTTTACTCAGTCCAAGATCATATCAAAACAAATACAAAACGTGGTATTTTTCACCTTAAATTGTCAAGAGCTCTAAATATGGGCATTCAGAATATTTTTCTACCCACTAAACTCATACAGTCTTTTTTACAGGGACTTATAACCTTTGTATTTTGCTGAGTTATTGCAATCAAGGTACTCTATAATACCCCACACATCTCTAAAGCTTTAGCTTAATTACCGCCTCTGTTACTTACACATCCTGGAACTCCTCCAGAGATTTCTGTGGTGTGAAGACATTTAATAAACTGATAATCTGAAAAGCAAAGTAAGACAAAAGAATAAAGAGAAGTGATATACATGATGAGTTGAACCCATTTTGAAGTGTGTTAAAGGATAAACTGTTTTTTCACTGCTCAATTCACATTAACACTTCTCACTTTGTGGAGCACTAAAAGAATTGGCAACATGCAAAATAAAATACCACAGATCTCTCAGATTTCTTCTATATGCACTTGAAATTATCTGAAAGGAAACCCAGTGACAGACCAAAGAACTAAGGGTGAGACAGTCCTCCAAATTTTGAAGTTACAGTTTCAAAGACGAACTTCGCCTCAATCTAGCATAGCAGTCCTTGTGCTACAGCCAGAAATTTCTCCTTTATGAGGAGACATGTCTCCTTTTGAGGGGATAAATAATCAAGGACCATCTTATTAAACAGTAGTCCTTCCTTCTCTCTGACATGTCCTCAATTCCTTTGAGGGCACATACACACACACCCTGACCGACACAAATCCCAGTATGACAGGTACTGCTTTTCACTGGAAGCACTTTAAAACAGTACACACATCCTGAGCAAAGAATAACACTCTTGCTGCAGCATGGGAATATTTTCAGTCATTATGGATGCCCAATGATATACAATAGATAGTTGGTGCAAAAAGCAGGAAAGTCTAGAACAACCCTCTTGGGCTGTTTGGCACAGCCTTTAAATAAGCACGTGGAATATCCTCACTCTCTCAAGTGGGCATATCAGACCAGACAGAGCGTAGCCCTTGAGCATAATTTAACTTCTTCCGTTTTAAAAAGGAGACCAACGAAACAATTTCCTTTCTAACAAAGCAATAAACATACCACTTCTCTGGTTTCCTGCTGAAAACTTACGTTTTTATGATTCACACACTTCATGAGGACCAGCTCCCTGTAAGCTCTCTTGGCATGAGTTTGGTTCTGAAATGGTCTGCTGAGCTTCTTAATGGCCACGTTTCTGTCAAGGACGGCATCATATGCAGCACTGCAGTGATTACAAACACAGGGGTTACGCATCTCAGAGGGCATCCAGCATTTCCCACGGCAAATTCCTGAGCTTCAAGTCTACCATTTCCTTTTTTTCCACTGAGAAAAATACTGGGGCAAAAGAAGGAGAGTTACTAGTAAGATAGGATTAGAGCATGGGTAAAACGAAGAGGCTTTTGCTTTTTCTGTCAAAACTAAGAACACCTTTACCAAGGCTCAATGAACAAGTGCCCACTTATCCAGAATGAAGTTTGTGTTTTCCTTATGATATTTCTAATGGAATCAAGTTATTTAGTCATTCTTTGAGAACATATCATCCAATACCAATAACGTATCTAGAAAAGAACCATTTCACAAGGGTTTTTTACCAGTTCCTGAAAATGAAAAGATTTGTTACATGTCTACAACTTTTAAAAACATGAAGAAATACATTGTTGTTTTCAAAGTGGGCTTTTAAACCTAGGGTCTTAAAATTCTCCTTAAACTTTTAAATATTTTGTACAAACTTCAGCTATTTTTACAGTCGTTACCTCCTATGAATTTGAACCACTTATTTTGGTGGTTCAAATCTGACTACATAAATTCTGACTTCTAAATTCCACAAAGCATACTAAGTCCTAGAAACATTCCCAAATGGACAGCGTTCTCAGACCCTCTTCCTGATTTTTCCTTTTACCAAGAATGAAGAAAGGCGTGACACAAGTTTTCTGCTAGTCCATGAAAAGCAAGTGTAGTTCCCAAGAGATAAATCAACCAAATCACTAGTTGTTCTAAAAATTGCCTTCTTGAGCATAAAGTAAATATTCAGAATCCTGCAAGCTTTTTCCTTATTAACTCTTGCTTACTGCAGACATTCAGTGACAGAGGCTAACTAACCAAGTACAGAGCAGAAAGTGTGCATGCATCAGAAGCTTAATCACAAAGCCAACAAAAAGGTACAGCTGTTCAAAATAGGTAAAAAAGTGTTGGCAATGTTTGGGAGAAAGAGATGTTTGAGAAAAATGTTTGAGAAAAAACATGGGAGAAGAATCAGAAGTATTGCAATTACTCTACTTCTGCATAAATAACACACTGAATACATCCCACAGAAGAGAATAATTGCTTGCTAAATGTGATGAGGAGTTTTCCAAATAATACTTTTAGGATTCATTTAGGAAGACTCTTGAGAGCGAGTCAAGGGAAGTGATCCTTCCACACCGCTCAGTGCTTCCAAGGCCATGTCTGGAATTCTGGGTCCTGCTCCAGGCTCCCTAGCATGAGAAAGATAAGGACTGGAGCAATTCCACTGATGAGCCATGAAGACAATTAGGGACTGAACATCCATCACACAGGGAGCAGCTGATTGAGCCGGAGTTGTTTAGCCTAGAGAAGGCTTAGGGTGGATATTATCACTGCTCTTAAGTATTTGGTGGGAGGAGTAAAGAAGCTAGAGCCAGATTCTTCCTGAGCAATCTGCTCTAGTTGACTCTTCTTTGAACAGGTGGGTTGGACCAGGTGCTCTCCAGCATCATCCATTCTGTCATTTGGTAACAACTCTTTATTCTCCTATTCATGAGTAAGGTATATAACTTTTATGACCCAGCTAATATCATGCTAATCACATGCATAAACAAAGATACTGCACTCACCAGTTAAACCATATAAGCAGCATCTTAGCTGATAAGGCTATCAAAGATCCAGTCTGACTTGGTTCCCCTCTGGCCACAGAATCTCACCCAACTAAACCTTGTGTTAGGAGGAACGTGATGTGTGATTTACAGCCTAACAGCACGTAGCAGAAAGCAAACCTCCTGTAGCAGCTGCCAGAATCACGTCTCTCATTCTGATTTGGTTCAGCCACAACAGGGCATCATAAAGGCCGTAACTAAAATACCCCTCAATTCCATTAATAAAGTATTGAACAAATAAAATGCAAAGCTCAAGGATTTAAAAAAACAGGATCTTTCAACTGCTAAATATTTTGTCCCTATTGTTCATGGATATATACTGCAAATATACTTCAGCAGACAAATCTCTCAGCTAATCCATATTACTTGATCATCCAACTTCTTTTAAGATAAAAAAGCCTACATGAGACTCATCTGAGCTATGTAAGAATGTTGTGAATCGTTTTAATGATCTTTTCTCATATTTTAATCTCATTAGATGCATCATAAAATTCCTGACTAGGAATTAGAAAGCACCAAAAGTTTGTCTGGGCAAACATTTTCTTCAGGTTTTGACCTCTGTTTGCTTTTCCAAATTTTCTTTCTCTGTCAAAGCAACAAGACAAAAGCATCAATCTAAAATCAGAAAACCAAAGGCTTCTAAAACCTTTGGCTTTTTCAATTCCCAGTCCTATACATACCATGGAGGAACTAAATTAATCCTTTGTACAGGGATATTTACTTTGAGACACAAGGATCTTGACTGCAGTTCTATCATGGTCTTCTGTCTAATGGAAGGTGTCCAACTACTTGAAGAAGTCAATATGTAAATTCATTGCACTGGGTAAATTCATAGCCCTGGTGGTTTTTTTTCCTCTATTCACCAGAGAGAAGCTTTTGTTTACAGGCAGCCAACTCTGCACTTTACTACAATGAAATTACAGATACCACATGTAGGTCCTCTCTCTGGTGCCTGCTACACAAAATCCTTGCCTTGGAACACCAAGGTTAGTATTGATGATAAGCCTTCCTAAGACAAACTGCAATCACTGGCAGGAGAGTGGCTGTATAAACAGGTGGCTCAAGGGAGCAGGAATAAGAGAGAGAGTAATGAGTGTCTGCGAACTGTGATGAAAAGGCTGAGTGTGAAAGTCTCTCTAGAACTCAAATAAGAGACTGGACCTGCATCTAAAAGAGTTTCTCTGGAAGCTCTATCATAACACCTCTCGCTCAACCATGAATTTATTTTTTAATTTATGCAGTTCCCTGTTTTTGCAGCAAAGACTCTAAATCACCCCTGGTCTTGTAACAAAATGATAGCTTTACTGCAACATGAGCTCGGAAAAATCTTCAAAGTTTACTACCATATCTCTGGCAGTTATACAGACAGAAAAGGCAGTAAATAAACTCTTTCCCTATAAATCCTGTTTACAGCTAGTTTGACATGGTAAATGTTAGTGCTAAAAATGTCTTTTAAAACTGTAAATAATTTGAAACAAACCTATTTAGCAGAGATAAAAAATTTTAGCCAGATGCAAATATAAATTCAGGACTACCAAGAGATATATGTAATTATAGCTATTTAACAAGGCTCTTTGCTGACTTTGGCAGGAAAAAAGTGAAACTCCTTCTAGTCAGATTAACACAAACCTAGGTCATCATTTACCACTAATATTGTATGTGAGTTCAGACTGTAGTGATCAATGAGCAATGCTCTGTTGTCATACACTTGATGGACCAGGCATTCATTTTTATACCTATTACAAAAAGCAAAGGAAAGCATTCTAGTTGCATGTCCAAGTTTCTATTTCAATAGACACTTACCAAGTAAATACTTAAAATTATTCCTTCCATACAGGAATAACTCTTTTCATCACCAACGAAACTTCAAGATTTATCAATTCCATTACATTCTACCTCAGAATAGATTGTCAAACCTATGGAAAATGTGTATTTTCTTAAATCAATTCTTGGAGATGGGTTCTTAGAATAACAAAGGACAATTTTTGGCAGTCTTTAATTTCAAGATTTTTTGGATGGGGCACACACATCCTTTTCAAGGTGCTTACCCTATCTCAAGCCACTAATTCATTAAAGTACTATTACTAGCTCTCAGACAACAGATCAGAAGCCCACAAGAGGAAGGGAAGCTCCCATCCTCCAGTCTTCCCAGGCAGGCTGTGAAATGGAGGCTCTGGGCAATCTCAGCAAACAGTTTTTTATACTAAGGAAGTCTCTTCACTGAATGTTGTAGAAATCCAAGGGACCCTAAACATTCCCCTTCCCTATTATTACATGTAAATATTGTGACAAATACAGTGGTAACATTTTTCTGAAAAGCCACTTAATATTACACCTATTTTCTAAAGTGACAAACTTCGGTCATCTTTGCCTTCCTCCAAAACGACTTCAGTTACAATTCCGTTTATTACAAATCACTGCTATTTATATCTGCATTACTTGATCCTCCTAAGCAAGCTAATTTTACTGCTGTCATTTGCATTTTGTCTTATTTCCTTCATCCCAGCACAGCAAGGGGGAAGAGAGTTGAAACTGATCTTGTTAAACAAAGTGGTGATCTGTGTACTTGAAACATCCTTATTATTTAGTGCTGAGATCTCCATCAGTGGACAGACATCCAAATGTATATGCACATATAGATAAAAGGAAAAGCATAGATAGATGCATATATAAATCCTTTTCACAGTAATTTCTCTGTCTTCAAAGCCCTTGGATTCAGATAACTATCAATATTGCACTTCCTGAAGAAATCATTTTTAGGAATGTCAAAAGACAAATATTTTTCCTGTATCAAGCAAAATTTCTGTAAAAGTGGTTTATGAAACTTTAACCATAAAATATTTTAAGTGCTTTGTGTTCTCGCTACTTAAGGTCCCCTTTCAGATAAGTACTCTAACAAAAAAGAGTGAAAAATGTAATTTGTTTTAAGAAAGCGTTCATAAGTGTATCTTAGTAGGGGGGTTTTGGAGGGTTTTTCTGTTTGGTTGGTTTGTTTGTTTGCTGTTTATGTTGACCTCACTTATCAGTCCAAACTTTAGAATGAAATTAGACTTTCTCATTCTTTTTTCTTTTCTTCTTGACATACAACTTCTGAGTTTCTAGAGGCAGACACTCATACAAATAGTGCATATTCCTCTCTTCAATAATTACTCTTTAAGAGAAAAAAAAATTATTTTTTCAGTGAAAACTTCTCTCCAAAAGTATATTTAAATATAATGAATGTTTTCCATGAAAGTGGTGCAAAAGAAAAGAATTCCATGCATGCACCAGCATGCAGAAAGTTTGCCCCAAGCAGTACAAGCCAAAGGCTGCTGTAACAAACAAGAGCCTTTCAATGTCCTTATTAGGTTTGGACTCAAGCCTGTGTGCTAAAAATCCAAAAAATATCCAGTATGACCCTACTGAAGAGTGGCAGACCTATTGTCTGGAATGGCTACTATACCCTCTGGATCACCTCTATTTCTCCTCAAAATGCACAGAAATTGAGACAATATTTAGAGCTGATGGTAAAGGAGACCAATACAGCTTCATAATGGATGACTGCTGCACTTTTCTTGTTAGCATTTATGGTTCCACCTTTTTCTTTTTTGTTTCCATCAGCTCACAGCTCTTTGCAATCAGATGGAAACAGCTGGATTAGAAAATACCATCATGCTGCTGCCCCAGCTGCAACACAAGTCACTATTTTTTTACTATCACCATGGATGCTTCACAGGATAAATAAATCAGTGGCCAAGACCTTCCATGAGCTTCCTCATCACCACAGAAATTACTGATTGTGCTGAAAACGTTCCTGCCTGCACTGCACAGCAACACGTGATCTCTTATCCTGTGTTGGAATGAAGTAACATGAGAGAGGACTGAAGTGCCTGAATCGTTTGGGATTATCATCCCAGTCTGTGATTAATGGTGAATTCTGTAGCATTTACACTTGAAACGTGTATCATCAAAACTGGAGCATTTTAAGACAAAAGCTCAAAATGTGTGGCTCTATTTTTACACTTCAGCCTTTTATCAGGAAAGACAGCTGGTCTCACCACAGTGGAGAAAAGGGGCAGAATCCCCTCCCTCGCCCTGCTGGCCACGCTGCTTTGGATGCAGCCCAGGATACTACTGGCTTTCTGGGCACATTGCCAGTTCATGTTCAGCCTCTCATCCACCAGCACGCCCCAAGTCCTTCTGGGTAGGGCTGCTCTGAATCTGTTCATCCCCCAGCCTGTGCTGATACCAGGGATTGCCCTGACCCTTGCCCTTAGTCCCGTTAAACCTCATGAGATTCCCATGGGCTCACTTCTTGAGCTTGTCCAGGTCCCTCTGGATGACATCCCATCTTTCAGGTGTGTCAACTGCACCACTCAGCTTCGGTTTGCTGAGGGTGCCTTCAATCCCTTCGTTTGTGTCATTAATGAAGATACTAAACAATATTGGTCCTATGACAGGCCCCTGAGGGACACCACTTGTCACTGACGTCCATTGGGATTCTGAGTCCTTGACTACTACACTCTGGATGTGCCCATCCAGTTCCTTATCCATCTACCAGTCCACCCATTGAATCAATTTCCTTCCAGTTTGGAGAGCAGGATGTTGTGGGGGACTCTCTCAAAGGCTTTACAGCAATCCAGATAAATGACATCTGTAACTCCTCCCTTGTCCACTGATGGAGCCACTCCATCACAGAAGATCACTGGGTTGGTCAGGCAGGAATTGCCCTTGGTGAAGCCGTGCTGGCTGTCCTGAATCGCCTCCCTGTCCTCCACGTGCCTTAGCACAGCTCCTCGGAGGATCCGTTCCATAATCTTCCCAGGCACAGAGGTGAGGCTGACAGGTCAGCAGTTCCCAGAGTTCTCCTTTCTAAAGATGGGTCCAATGTTTCCCTTTTTCCAGTCACCTGGGGCTTCACCTGACTGCCATGGCTTTTCAAATACCATGGAGAGGGGCTTGGCAACTACATCTGCCAATTCCCTCAGGACTCTGGGTTGCATGTCATCAGGTTCCATAGACTTCTGTGCATTCAGGTTCCTCAGTGGTCATGAACCTGATCCTTGTTTACAGTGGGAGGGACTTTGCTCCCCCAGTCCCCATCCTGCTGTCCATCCACTCGAGAGGTGTGGGAAGAGAGGCCACTGAAGACTGAAGCAAAAATTTGTTGAGTATCTCAGCCTTCTCCTCTCTGGTAGGGGTGTCTATCACCTGGCTCAATAGCTTACATGCAAACGCAAAGTCCAAGCCCACAATTCATCCAGTCCCTTTACTGTAACCCATAAAGGATTAAATAGTGTCATTGTCATGTCCATAACTGCAATTTTGAATTTGGATTGCTTGTTCTTTTTCAACTACTACAGTCGTTGCCTAAAATGTCAAAACCAAGCAGCCCTTTACAGCAGAGATAAACTGGGAAGCAGAATTCATTCACATTTCTAAGGACAACTAGATCTGAAAACTTTTCTGTGAAATCTGTTTCAAGGTTCTGTCACGCTGTGACAGCTTTTATTTGCCACACTTGCAGATGGGTGGTCACGAAGGAAGGTGTTTGAGCCATGTAAATGTGTTTGAGACAATGCAAAAGAAGTTGTAGAGATAAAAAAGATTGGAACACTTACTTTTAGTAAATATATTTACAATTAAAGTTAGTTATCTTTCTAACTGTATGAGCTGGTGATGCCCTAACAAGAACCATTTTGAAATCCACCAATCAGTTCTGTATATTGATGCAAGATAAAACTCTTCCCACAGTTACGTTACCCTCACTCACGAAGACGGTGCAGGGATACAGTAGGAAAGGCAATGTGGAAGCAGCTATATGGTTCACACATTGCCTGGCACACCACTCATAATGGGTGCTGTTTCGGTTTGCCTGGAGACCAAAATATTCATGAGGATGCTGAGTATGAAGTATGTTTACATATTTCTCATCTGTATATGCCCCGCTAATTCTTTATACTTGGCTCTGAAAGCAACTTGGCTATTTAATACTTTCCTGAACAGAACTGTAAAACCACTACTTTCTGGTCCTGCCTGTCTCTTGTCACTAACTCACTACACAGTCTGCTAGATGAAAGTAGCTTTTGTTAGATGCCAGCCTAGGAAATTCAACCTGGGCAGTGAAAAGAGCCAAGTTTCTTTTTCATTCTGCTTTAAAAGGGCTCTAGATCAATATGCTTTCTCTTACATGTGACACATGCAAGAGATGACAAGCACGTGGCTTCCAGAGTATGCTACACTACTCACTCTTTATATGTCCAAGGATTTACCAAAGCCAGGTACAAAACTGAAAAATAGACCAGAGCTAGGGGTTCCTATCAATATTCAGTGGCAGAAAACACATGGGCAAAAGAAGCTTAAGTGTGATTTGTAGTTAAAACATATTAAGTAGATGTTTGCCCAACATCTGCCCAACTGAATCTGGCAAAGAGATCTCACATTTAGTGCTCTGAACTGTCAGTGGGGAATATAAACTTTGGACAGTTTTCAAGATTGTTAAGCAGCAAAGCCAGAAAAAGTCCAGCTTCATTGTTTAACAGCAATTTACAAGACTAGGGAAACAGTGGCACCAAGGCAGAGTCTGTGCACCTGGCAGAAGCTGAGTACCTACCACGTTCAAACTGTCAGTCACATGATAGATCTGCTATTTTTTGGATGTACAAACTGGAATACACACCAGCTACTATCTTCCATAATCCCCTCACAACCACAATTTAAAAGACTTGCTGGCTCGCCTGACAAACAGAACAAAAGCTGTCATCTTTTGGTGAATAAGAAATGCTATTTCACAACGTTTCTTGCTGCATTTCTTAACTGATTAAAACTCAAAATTCAAGCAAGGAATAAAAGTGTACTGATAGCAAGCCTTCACTTACAATGTGATAACCATGGGAGAAAAAAAAAGTAAAAAGGTGAACCCTAAAAGGCTACTCAAATCCTAGTTTTCTAAAACTAACCCTGCCATTCCCACCAGCCTGTTCTAAGCAGACCGAAACCTTACCTGCTGCATAACAAGCCAAAATGTCTTTATTCAACAGGAACAAAACGAAAAGTGTCTTAGGTTTTTGAGTTGCCCTGTTACACCAGAAATTTCAAGATGTAGATGTGTAGACAGAATTTTAAAACACGATATTTTTTTGAATCAGAAATTCTACCCCATTCTGTGGCTCACGGTGAGTTAGTGACCACAGAGATACAAAACCTATTTCCTGTTTGTAAATGGCCACAAACCAATTTTGGATGAAGTGTAACACCATGAATCCAGAAAAGAATAAAAGAAACTAAGAAAAACACAGAAAAAGAAAAAGGAAAAACAAAGAAACAAACAAAACCAAAAAACACCATAAAATCCTACAACCCACCTCAATGTCCTGCTTGCCTCTTGCAAAGGAACTCCTGTCTTTGAGTCTTTCTGCTTCCCTTCCTGTCTCTCTCTCTTTATTGCAGACTCTTGCCCATCCTGGTAAGTTTTTCCACTAGTGTCATGCCAGACATGTCTCCCATTGTTCACAAACTTCACCCAGGCTTCACACAGAATATCTTGTTTCATATCATCTTTCTATTTTGCCCAACTTCTGTTTTCGTTTCTGGGCTGTCACTGTTTTCTATGATTGTCTAAGGACAAGTCTTGGGACAAAGGACATTTTTCTTTCTGTAAAGCACTGCAAAAATCTGTAGACTACATTAACATCAGAGAATAAATATCAACAATACATGCTGACAAAGAAAATTGAATTATCTGAGCTGCATTTCCTTCCAGACTGGCTCTAGTTTTTCTATTTCTGGTTCCACTGCTTCTTTGTTTTGATGCCTGCCTTTTTATTTAGGTGCTTTGTCCTATAGCCTTACCTCCCTGATTCCATATGGTCACAGCTGTTCTCCTATCATAGGAGAAATCCCTTGATCCTAAGAGTGAACAGAAATGTTTTGTGCAATTGGTCTCATGTGAAACCCATGGTGATCAGTGATAATGATGCAACAGTGTTCATTTCAGTGGGGACAGGATTTCAGGTGAATGACAGAATAAGCCTGAAGTCTATTAAGGAACAGCTGCAATGCACTGACAGTAGTTAATTCCAACCCTGGTTTTCTAGGAGAAGCAACGAGAGTCTTGAAAAAATCCATCCAGTAAGTTGGATTGTAGTAGTGACACAGCACAAATGTGAGAAAAAGGAGATCTGTCAGTGACCAAAAGGAAGCTTTTGACAGTGCAGGAGCAGCTAAGTACCCAGCATCCCTAAAGAGAGTTATAAAACAGCACTGTCTGATAGCAAAAAGAGTAAATTAAATGGGGTTTCTAACAAGCACAGAAAGTTTAAATTTCACAATCATCAGTTACTTCTCTGCAGACACAGAATTTACAAACAGCTGATATGTTTTTTAATGGCTCCAAGAGGCTCACAGATCCAGCCATAGCTATGAATAAACCTGTTGTATGCCTAAGAGTTGTACCAATCCAACTGAAAATCCTGGCTGCCAACACTCAAATGAGCCTGACCATGCCTTTACAGAACTGAATTTGTGACCAGGTAAAGTGAGCATTGCTGTTAGGGTTCACAAAAACAGATTGCACAGAGGTAGTTTCCTCACAAACTTATTTATTTCTTTCCCCATAAACTTGCAGAGTATAAATATGGAATCGATTTTGCTTGCTTAACTATTGTAGTCATGGAAACCACATAGGTTCTTTAAGGAGAAAGGAAGAAAAAAAGGACATAGAAATATAGGCTGTGTATTTTAAAGACAGAAGGCATGACTTTTTTTGCTAGGAAAGAATACTGTTGCATGTTTTATTACATACCCTTGGTGTATATCATTACATTTTAGATTTTAGATTTCTGTGTACAAGCAAAGGGAAATGAAACAAAAGAAGACAAACATGAAATAGTGGTGATGTCCTGCCTACCAGGAATCTCTGCAGCTAGGTAAAAAAAGGACATTACAAAAAAAAATTAAGAAATATTTATTTTGCAAAGTAATTAAATGTCAAACCTTTAAAAAAAAGATGCAATAATTATTCTTGTACAAACATTACATCTCAGATTCCCCTGTCATATAAAAATGGGTCTTCATCCTGCCTCAAGGAGCCTTCAATCACTCCTAGATATAAACCTTTTTTTTGCTTCTTTCTCACTTGTATTATAGATAGTAGTAGTAGAGAGAAGTTGCAAGAATCAAAGCAAGCAAGGACTGTTAAAGACAATCCACTTGTCTGATTTTTTAGGCGTCATGTATAGGTTGTCACATGGCCACAGTTCTCTGTGATCCTAACACCAGTTTCCTCCATATCCAAGCTCAGTTCTTTATTGCAAGACATGGCCTCTTCCTCTCACTCCACAGGCAAGCAAACTGTCTCTGGATATGTGTTAATACGCAAATTCTAATAACATCAGCTTCAGAAACACAAATCTGTCCACCTTAAGTAAGCACCTCCACTCAACATTCTGCAGCTCAAATACAGAGAGATACTCAGCCTTTGCTGTACCCATTGGGAGACTCTGAGCACGTCAAAATTCACATGCTGGTGATCCACATTCCAAATGCAGTTGGGGGATTTGCCATCTTTCTCAAGAATCAAGGCATAGAGATATCAGAACCACAAAGCAGGATGTGCTGTTTCAGATGTAGACCAGATGGTGGTCAATGGGCAAACAAATATATGCGGTTAAGTTTTTGGTGTTTCAGAGCAATGACATGCAAGAAAATCCAAAGAATACTCCAGTGTGAATCCAAATGGGAGCTGGGGGAAAATCCTGCAATGTACGAATGAATGAGTGAGGTTTGAAACTTGTTGTGAGTTTTACTAATGGAATTTTAACAAGAACTTCCCAAAATGAAAAAAAAAAATAAAAATCTGGAAATAGTTTAAACCACTTGTTCTCAGAAGAAAAAAAATTTTTAAATCACCACGTGTTGCCATTGTACAGGATGGTATTAGCACTGGGAAACACGGGAAAGGTTGTTCAGATTGACATGCTTATTTCACTAACAGTACAGCAATAGTTCCCAGTGCAAACTGAGAGCTATTTCCTACCTTTCTCTTGCAGAACACACTCGCAAAGCTCTCTAAAGGTTGTCTTCAAAAACCTCCTCAGGAGCAGGATGTGAAAGCACATCAGCCGAGCACACAACAGCGTGAGGAAGGGAACACTAGCTGAACTAATGGACACAATTTGAAGAACCTTTAACAGAACAGGATAAATCTGCAGCGCCAGCAAGCAGAATGTTAAGCAACAAAAGTCTGCAGGATGAGACTGTGTAACTGGAATGAAAGTAACCAGATTTGGGACATACGCTCAGTTCTGATCCACAGGAGACACTGGGGCTGACAAAATTCACACTGCCACTTCCTGCAGGGCCACTGAAGTTCTAGTCCTATCTGAGTACCTGGTTCACTCCATTTTGCCTCTGAATGACATGTATTCTTTGTCCTCCTCTTCTGAGGAAAATTAGTGATCAATGCCACGGAGAGATTACCTCCAAATTTCAATGGAACTATGCCAGTTTATACATGCACAAATGCTGATCTCTGCCAAGGAATACAGTATTTCAATTCACTGACAAAGAAATCAAGACAGTATTACTTGGATAGCAGGACCATGATGGAGTAACATATTCATGTCACAAGAACTTTAACAGGCGGGTGTCCAGCTAAATGATTCAAATAAGGTTGCACATTAATTGTCAGACACTGAGATGACCACTATTCCCTGTGGTTTTTAAACTGCACCATAGCAAAAGTGCAGTTTTGCTACATAATACACACTCGGAATTGATTATGGTCAGAAGCATCAACTCCTCTTTTCTATGGCTTTTACCAGTATTCCCATTGCAATATCACTTTAGATCCTTATGCCCAGACCAGGAGTCAGCGGTGCTACACAAAACCAGAATTGCAGGATAATCCTTGCACAAAAAAGCCCAAGTGTTTTTGCATCTTGTAGCAGATGATACCCGTCACATTTCTCCTCCGGCCTTTCAAATCTATGGGAAGCGGCTGAGTCATCACCCCTGGAGATATTAAAAAAGAGGTGCAGATGTGGCACTTGGGGACATGGTTTAGTGATGGACCTGGCAGTGCTGGGTGAGTGGTTGGAAACCATGATTTTAAGGGTCTTTTCCAACCTAAATGATTCCATGGTCCTGAGATTACTTTAGGGAATGAATCAGCAGTTTTATAAGCTACAAGCACCACCATCACCACACGCTGATTTAAAAGAACTCTGCACTCCTTGAGATTCAACCACCGAATTACAATTAAATTAGCAAAGGAGAACCTACAGTAATCTTAATCCACACAGCAACCTATATATCTTGCTGGCTCTACCTATTACAGGGAGCACAAAAAACTTCTACCACCTCCTTTATGTTCAGGCTTAAAAATACCATCAAACCACTAATTCAAAGAAAAAAACTTGCAACATATTCCAAATTTACTCCTTCAGGAATATATTTACAGCCTCCTCTATATCTGCAGATGAGGTGTCTTTCTAAATTTATAATGCATTCATCGAAAAGATATAAGCTCTCTATAAAAGCATAATTCCTGCTCCCATATCCTCCACTCAAACATTACTCACACAGAAGCTTTCTGCATCAGTGAGACAGCAAAAAGCACTTCCCAGCCATCCCCCCCAGTCCAGCTGACACATCATTAGACCTCATCTCAACATCATGCAGCATGAAAGCTTGTCTTCACTTTTAAGAAAAAACAAGATAAAGGATTTCAGCTGAGAGGCATCATCAGACCAATTTACTTGATGTTCACCCAGACAACTTTGTTTTCAAAGCTAACACTTTCTCCTGATAATGCACACAGGTATAGGCATCAATGTGGTCAAAAACCAGGCCAAATGTCTTCATAAGCTACTCCTAAGATTTTAATTACTTGTATCCTCAAGCCTGTAAGTGATGTCTTCCTTTTCTGCCTTGGAAACCTGGACTTCACCCTTGCTTCTATCCTAAATTCAAAACCTGTCAGAGCCCCTTCAAATTGCTTTTGAAATATTTCCGTACAACACCATTTTTCTAGACATCACAGACAGTATCAAAAATATCACAGGGAACATAAAAAATGATAGCTTGCAAACCACAGCAGAAAACCTACAGATCAATTACCGTGCTTCCAGGCAAAAAGCACTCATTTAAAACATAAAGAAACACCCACTCCAACATCAGCATATTTCTGTTGATTTTATGGAACATGAGAATTCCTCTCTATCCACCATCACCTAAACCATGCACAAACCCAAGCTGAAAGTGATCTGTCTCTCTCTCTCAGTCCCCCTTGCAAAATAAAGAAGTTGCCAACTCCCTTCTAACATTGCAGAGGGGTATCAGCTACTTCTTCTCTCAGCAGTTGAAGTGGCATATATCTCATAAAACTCAGAAATCTGTTTTCTGTTTCTATCACAGACTCGAAGATTAACTACTGTGGTTAAAAGCCTTCACAGTTTTTACAACTACAGCTTGGTCTAATAAACTACAAGCTCTGTTTCAGTGATGCCCCATTGTCATTATGCCTGTAATAACAACATGATAATTATATGCAAACACATCCTAGATAATCTTTCTCACAGATGTCAGTGTGATGTACAGTGGGCAAACAGCCTACACTGCCATAAAGACTAGTTTTTGCAGGGTGAAGAGAAACTTCCCTGCTCAAGAGATTCCAAGCAGCTTTTTTTCTTTCTTTGTTTTGGCTGGCAAAAATAATTTTCTGAACACAGTTAAAAAAAAAACCCATTGAAAGATCCCAAAGATTAATTTCCAAAGATACTGTTTGTACTATGTCTATATCCAATACCATTTCCTTGCCAAATTTATAATTATTTCACATGGGCACAATTATAACAATCACACCATTTGGTTTTCTCTTTTTCACCTAAGTTACTAAATTATCATCTCCTGAAGACGTTAATATCTTTAATGCTTCCATATCAAGAAAATAATTTTTTCTTCGATGGAATTAGCATAATAATCAAGTAAAATCAAGTCCCCACTTCTTTCATAACCACATTCCTTGCTTCCTGTGCCTGCTTCTGTTCTACAATGTAAATTATTTTCCACTGAAATTCTCCTGTTTATAGAAGTGCATGAGAAAAATTTCAGTACTCTGTGGCTTTTCCTATGAACCCTGCAACACCTGCTTCCAGGGCAGCCTGAAAACCATCAGGTCTCTCCTCCTAAGGGTCATTAGCATTCACCAGTCCATCATTCCATAAAACCAAGTCACTAGGCACACTAAGGTTGCCTCCAGCAGCTGGGTAGCCAGTCACTCCAGTCTGACAAGAGGTGGTGTCCTTCTGCCTGCAGTTATCCTGAAGGAAAATCCAGAAACTGTACAAGCTATGAGAAGACTGAGCCTAAACCCCTCTGTGCCATCCTACCTGTGTCTGCCCTTGGTAGAGGGAACAGTCAGAAATCACCCATTTGGCTTCTACACTTCTAATTCTGGCACTGAGGGACAGAGTTGCACATCCCAGACCTGTGGCACTTATTGGACAAGTCATTGAGTATAAACAGAACCACTGGATTTAGGTTTTTCCCGCTATTTTCATAGAGTTACTTCCCATGGCTATTCTTTGCAACAGAACAGGACAAGAAACACAAAGTACTTCCCCCACCAGCATAAAGCAGCACTGCACAAGTTTTCAGGTTTTTTTTTCTTAATCAGCTTTTTCTGGATGTAATTCTACACCCATCGAAATACCTATAGTTTCTAAACAGTATCATTTTCTATAGTAGAAAGTTATTCTATTAAAATTTACTGTGTAAGCTTATTAATACTATCTAATTATTATTATTAGGCAACTAGAAACTGAAGATGTTTTTCATCATGTATTATTTTCTCTTAGCTAAACTACAAATATTTATCTCACAATTGTTTTTTCAGTAATTAATCACTTCACCACTGATTCTTCATGCTTTGCTCATAGGCGGTTGCTGTATTTCTGGTTAATTATGATTACAATGTGACACAAACCAAGAAATAATTCTCATTATCTTCCCCTTTTATCATGTAATACTTCTATATCTGTATAATCAAAAAAAAAAGCCTTTTATGACCTCTCTATGCTACTCAGCCATTTCAGGGGATTTGTGTTAACTTTGACTTGAACTTACTTGTCTTCTGATTTGATTCTCTTTCTTGAGAAATTCTTAGTTTTTGCTGTCAACTCTCGGTATGAAAGTAAAATTCATGGTATGTTTTTGATTTTACTTAGCTTAACTTCTATGTTTTTTGCTGTTCATAATTGATCATTACAGCAATTCAGTTGCAAAGATGTTCAACAAAAACTGATTTTCCACTAAAACAAGCAGAGGATAGTAAGTAGGAAGAAAAAACATCTTTTCTATATATGGAATTGGACAAATAGTGCAAAATTAATATTACTAGTAGTCAACACAAAATATGCTTCTTTCCAAAAGCTGATTTTAAAGTAACCTTTAGTCCTTTGGTGTTTAAGATACAAAATAAGGTATTTGACCATTTAGATCAATTTCTGGACTTGTGTGATCTCAAAGTATACTAAACATGAGAAGTGATGGACTGAGATCTAAGGATGTGTTGTTACACTGTCAGTTCTAGCGCCAGTGCCAAGAATCCATGGAAACCCACTGGCCACTGGATTAAAGGAACCTCTTGCTTTACCACTGCCTGCACCTGTAAGGTAACACACACTACAAAGTCAGGAAAAAGCAGTGATAGAGATGACAGACTGAATTAAGACTTCTTCTCTGACCAAGTTATAGACAAAAGATTGTTTTAGTTACCCTAATGCCTCATAATTAAACAGTTAACAGAAGCCTGCACAGAGATGTTTAAATATAAGCCACAGAAATTTAAAAGCCATGTCTAAAAAAGCAGAGGTAAAAGCCAACCAGGATATCACAACTCTTGAACATGCTAAATTCGAATTGCATTATTTAGGAGAGCTACTGAATTTGTCTTTTGTTCACATTATTCACATCACTGAAACATCACTTTTAAGAAATAAAGGAAGCATTAGCAGTTACCCAGACTTGTAAGGCTTCCACTCAGAATACTTGAGAATGCTATGTGGTGTGACAAGTTTCTATATTGCTCTCAGTGACTTTTACTGTACAAAGACTAAAATTACAGGGTTTACTTGGGATATTATTTGCACTGCCTCTGGAAATAGTGCCACAGTTGTCAATTATGATAAGATCTCCCTCCCGCTTTCTTCCTAGTTCCATTTTGCTGTGTGGAGAAACAAACCCAGCGCTATCACTCTCACCAGCCGGGGAATTTATTAGCAAACCACTGGGCTCCTTCTGCCTCGGGATGTCTGTTGCCTGATGACTGCTATTTCTGCAATTTCAGACAACGTCCGTGGCTGGCAAACTGTGAAGAAATGCAAAACGCAAACCCCGCTTCAAAGCACAGGAGAAACTGCTGATACTCACCAAACTATTCCCTGAGCCCCAGAGCCAATAGGTTTCAAGTTCTGGTAGCGTTTGAGAACTGTGAAGGTTGAGTCACCTACTTCCACGCTGTAGAACTGGTTGTCAACTTTGCTTTTGCTCATGTTGTAATGTTTGGCAATATACGACACATCCACTTGTTTCCCAAATCCCTGTTGTACAGAAGAAGGGAAGGGGAGAGGGAGTGGTAAAAACAGAGAAAGCAAAGCTGGTAAAACATAAGAATACTGATGAGGCACTATCAGCCTAATTTTTCAGTATAAATTCTTGTCATTTTTGGCTCATTTTCACAGATCTACATGAATTTTCAGATATTCTTAAAGACTGTATTCAAACCATCTTTCATGCTGAAAGTCATCATAAAACCCCACTGATTAAAGAAAACTAGTGAATTCTACAGCTGATGTTTGTGACACAGCTACTGTCAACTACTGGTCTCTGCTTGCCATCACTGCTGCTTTTTGACTACTGGCTTATTGTGTTCATGTTGATTCCGCCCTCGTTTGTATTGCAATAAATACCTTACTCTAAAATAAGATGACTTTCATCACTGTAGAAGTGGAACAAGAGACATAGGAATTGGGCTCTTCATCATGGATCAGACAGAGACAAAATAAGTGTATTCACATGAGTGCTAAAACTTTCCCTGAGCACATGATAAAGGCCTTGAGAACCCTTCAACAGGAGTTGCAAAAGAAACAGAGCAGTTTATGATACAAGCTGTGACTCAACAACAGCTCAGTATCACGAGGAGTTATCCAGGGGAGGAGGACCCCCCTGGAGGTCTGGTTGGGTTCTAGATTCCTAAGGATAGAAGAACTGCTCTCATGACCTAACAAATGCATTAGTACTAAGCAAACACCAATTTTCACGACACAAAACCAAGTTTATGCTTGCACTGTAGCTAGCAGTGCAGAGCAGTGCTCCTCCCCTAAAACTGTAAAATTTAAAACCATTAATTTTTACAAAGCTGAAAAAAGACTGCCTCAAAAATGTAAAATTACTATTTAGAAAGTTACACTATAGCCACTTTATGACTACTAGAGAGCAAAGTTTATAGTAATTTAAGATAAAAATCAGAATTAGCTGCTTGTAATTTAGGATTCTATACTACATGATGCCGAGCACAGGATGCAAAAGTTCAACATATTACCATAGTTCTGTCCTCAAAGAGTCAACAATTCAGTTATGGAAGTCAAGACATTCCCAAATGCCTTTTATAAAGAACAGCGAAAACCAAATATGCCTCTCTCTGTGCATTTATTTAGCTGTGCTCCCAAACACAGCTTCTAAATTTTCTTATTTGCTCGATTATAAATTTCTTTGTCCCCAAAAATCTGAATAATCAATCATGTTATGTGATTATGGACTGCTAAGCTGAAATTTGATTGAGCCAGGAAAAAAGTAAAGTTGATTTTGATTATATTACTCTATCAATTGAAAAGGACATCATTCCAGTGTTCCACAAAGCTGATCATTAAAAACAGATTACTGACCTTGCTGAGAACTCATATTCTCAGGTTTGCCTTAGGACAATTAATGTTATTTTTCTCTTCATTATCTCGCTGGAAGGCCCTTTGGAACTGGACTGCATTACCCTAACCACCTAATTTAGAGACTTTCAAACATATTAACACATGTATCTCTTCATTCAAACACAAAGTCTCATCTCAGAAGACCAGTTGGAAACTTTACATTTACTTCTTAATGAGATATTGCGAGTGGGGAGGAGAGGGGAGGCCTTGCCCCAATACAGAAAGTGAGAGTTTTATGGACACTGACACAGTGCTAAATTGAAGCTTACAGAGAGAGAAATTATTCCAGAAGAGGTTTGAATTTTTCTCACTGGAAGACAGACAGACTGCATCTGATTCACACAGTGTAGCCTTAGTCTTAGAACTTCCAGGAGGTGAAAAGATATGCATAAACTTGGCTATTCAGCTCAGCTACTCATACCAGACCTGGAACTGAGAGGCTTTTTTTTTTAATAACATGGTCCTGACTGACAAGAATCTCACAGCTCCCTCTGGCTAGACAAATGCACTTGGAGAGGGGTTTGTGCTTTTTTTATGTCATTATCAGAACAACGCAGGACATATTCAGCATTAACATCCATTACTCTGAGACCACTGTATATATATAAAGTGTCAGCATAAAAATTGCATTCCTTAGTGAGCCTGACTCATAGCCAGCTCCTCTGGAAGTACAGATACAGAGAATTTTTTAAACAAATTGGATGACTGTGTTAAGGCTCGGATGAGCCAGGCCTGCCACAACTTGTTTGCATCCTCACTCCCAAGCTGACAGCTCGTTGTGTGGTATGGCGCTACACGGGAATGGATATTTTACCACTCTGTGTTTAGAATCAAAATTACTTGCTTTTACCTTGGCCTGACCGTGCGAACTACTAGCCTGGGAAACTCATGCTGTCTTACAGTGGGATTTCTGAACTAATGCAGTTTCAGCAGCTGGTTATTTTAAATCCAGAAATGTCTTAAAAATCAATTAAAGCTCAGAAGAATCACTCCGTAGTACCTCAGCTGTGTGCATAATTAACGTATCCAATTGCTTCAGTCAGCAGAAATTAAAGTCGTGGGACACAGAAGATCACAACTGCTAAGAAAACACAAATGTCCTGATGAGCAGCTCTCCTCTGAGTAACACTGACAATCTGCTCCTCACTGTGTGTGAGTAGGAAAGGTAAAGACTGTTTTATTTTTCCTGGAATCACTTTTTCTTTTTAGATTAATATTTTTCTGTCTCCTTAAAAATCTGTTCCCCATAAGGTTTTTGGTAGAAAACAAACACCAAGCATTACTTGTACAATTGAAGACAGGCTGATTTGAGGTTCAGTTCAAGCAGAATGCCTCCTCCGAGTGGCAAACAATTCAGCTTTGTGGCAAACAGCCTCCAGGTCATCTACTAAGTTGCCTCCTCACTTCAAACCCTGCTGAAAACTATACTGCTAAAACACTACAGAAAAAAATCCTACTCTATATTTTCCGATTTTTACCAAAGCCTAAACAAGCAAAACAAAATCACAGTAAGCCTACTGCATAAGCCCAATGCACTGCTTACTTTCATAACAACCATCAGGAGATGAATGATATAACTATCCTTGTCATGATCCTAACTTAAATCCCTAAATCAATGAATGAACAGCCTTATTGGATTAATCACATTTGATCAGATCCCCAAACCAAGATGACACATAATCAAGAACCATCTCTAAGTTGATTCAACAGCCACTTCCTAATGAGGACAAGGAAATGGCAGTTTTGTTTCAGTCTAAAATTAAGGTTAAAAGCTTTTTCCCATTAGCAAGGAAATTCATACTCTTTATAGAGCATGTCAATTTTAATTTTAGTTTCAAACCCTGATGAAAATGTTCTCCAAATCTCCAGATTCAGACAGCTCATCTTAAAGAAACCTACACACTACATTTTGGTCTTGTTCTGTTGTGTTCTCAGTGCTCACTCAAACCCCTCCCAGAAGCCTTGGTGTTGGTACAGCTATCAATATTCCCCCAGCTGTACCCATCTACACCACTAAG
This sequence comes from Ptilonorhynchus violaceus, assembly GCA_013397565.1. NCBI lineage: Eukaryota > Metazoa > Chordata > Aves > Passeriformes > Ptilonorhynchidae > Ptilonorhynchus > Ptilonorhynchus violaceus. Next base: position 915,479 of record VZRJ01004331.1, read on the forward strand.
CTATTTCAGATTCAGGTTTTGCTGCATAATGCTTTCCAGTTCCATACTGGCAGCTCAAGTTACAGCTTTCATTATGTGGCATCAAAAAGGAACCCAGGAATTTCCAGCCTACACCCTTTTGTATATGCACCTAAACCATAAACTTCTTTCAAATGCGATTGAGACTGACATCGTAAGAAAATAGGAATTAGCATTTCATCAAAAAATAGATGAGGGAAAGAAGTTTATAGATACACATGGCAATCAGGTTTGCTTCTTAGGATATCATAGTAAAAATGTATAGGTCTCATGTAGTAAAGTGAATTCCAGTAGGTTAATAAATTTTCAGGTGAACTTCAAATGAACTCAGGCAAGCTACAATACTGGGGCCCCAAAATAATAGTAAACATTGCAGGTGTGAAACAAAAACAAATTTCTCCATCCTTTTCACTCTGAACAAAACACATCTACATTTCTCAGACCTCTGTGGAAGATGAAAGATTATTCCTCAGAGACAAAGTACGCATGGGAGTGCCATTTGTTTTTAGTTTCCACAAATATTTGGACAATGAAATTACATTGCTTCTACAGTGATAGGAACTTAGCTTTCATTTCATATGTAAAAAAATGTATGCACCATTATTTTCTCTTTTCAGTACCTAATTGAAAACTTCTAACACACATACATATACACACACATTCTCTCTCTCTCTCCCCAATGCCATTCTCTTTCCTCCATACTGAGAGATTTGAGAGTAAGAGAAGTGAAAGATTTTCAGCCCTGAAAACATAGCTATCCCTGTGGTTCACTCATACACATATGTGCAATGATGTTTGCCCAGTATCCCAAAAATTGAGGAGGAGAAGGAAACAAAATAAACTGTCAAGACTCAAGCATTTAAGATGAAGGAAAAAGATAGTCTCACCATTACTAACCGTTTAGAGAGCATATATTTTGCTTTCAAAGGATAAGTATTTAAAAATTCAGTGAAAGTAATAACTCAGAGCTACAAATTTTACTCTTTTCCTTTTTTTTTTCAGAGCACACAGAGCAAGAAAGTTAAAAGCCCAACTGATATAAAATGATGTTATTTTCTATATTATTAGGTAAATTGCTTCCTGATATCCCATTTTATTTGTCCATTTCTATCCTACAAAAGAACTATACTTATTATATTCCAATGACAGACCTTTGTTTCTGAACATCATTCTCTCTTTTACCGATGAGCCTTAAATATGGCAATTTCTTACAGCTCATACATTTCAGGTTTTATAAATACAACCCATGCTAGCAGCAATTTAAGACAAATTGCTCTCCTTGGCATCTCCAAGATGATGAGTGCTGTCACAGAGTCTGTTGGGGCTCATCAGCACAGGCAAAACTTTACCTCCATCTTTCCCAGTCTTCCCACAGAAATCCCAGCAGGGACACCCTTTGGAGGGTGCCATGGCGCAAGGCTACTGAAATCAGCAGGATTTCCAGAAATCCTATAGGATTTCACGTGTGTAAATGCAGGTGAGCAGAAGAATCAGATGGAAGACTGAAAGGCTGACTCCTAATTTGCAGTTGGCACAGAGCCCAGAGGTGAGCAGGATGAAGCAGAGAGGATGTTCTGAGCCAGGTATCCCAATGGCTCCCCAGTGGCCCCCACATCTCCACCCCACCTCAGATAAAGAGACTGGTACAAACAACAGCACATTTCAGAGGTGGATGCCTTTGGTTCCCTCAGGATCCAACGGGAAGATATCTTAAAGCTACAATTTAAGCAGTTGGATGCTGAGATTGTACAGATTGAAATTTGCAAGTATGGTAAAATGCTCAGTCTTCTTGCCAGTTCTGAAAATGCACATAGAGGAAAGCCCTGCTCACCTGGGTGCATCTGCTAAGTCAACAGGACTATTAATTTAATGGTTATCCTCCCACTTGTACAGCTGTAATTTTTACAGAAGTTTCAAGTGCCAGAATTCTGTCATGAACATGCATTTACCGAGCCCTCTGCTTCAAATTTTATGGTCACAGATTCTGCTGTGTTAATTTGAATGGCCACAGAAGCTGTCACTTGGGAAATACAGAGTACTAAATTATTTTTAATTGTGTATTCTGTATATGCCACATTTATGGCAGAAATTATATCTACTTCTCTCACCATAAAGCCAGACTCTCACTTATTCTGGCTCTCCCTGAACTCAAAAGTTCACAGATAGTGATCAAACCTCCTACAAAAAGTAGGTTTTTCATCTTGTGTCTGTGTGTGTGTGTGGTTGGATGTACCATTACAGATTTTGGTGTTACCAGCCACATCACACCACAGTTCTACGTCCTTCCACGTCATTCTCATCCTGTAAGGATTATATTAGTCACCCAGTCTTCCTGACTTTAGTATGTTTCGAGTGGGATTTAAAAGTTAATTCTTGGCCGTCTTTTAATCTCTCTCCAGCAGTCTTTCATAAGACAGGGGGGCTTTATGCAGTTATCCTTTCAAGCAGCCACCTGACCCCTGCAACCAACTCAACCTTGATTGAATAGTCATTGATCTTTTTATCTTTCCTTTGTTCACTCTATTTTAACACATCATATTAAAACATCTTATTAAACGGAGTACAGTATTTCTAAGTGCTGGTTGGGTGGGGTTTTTTAGTTTGGTTGGTGTTTTTTGGTTTGGTTGGTGTTTTTTGTTTGGTTGGTGTTTTTTGTTTGGTTGGTGTTTTTTGTTTGGTTGGTGTTCTTGGTTTTTCATTTTTTTTTTGTTTTGTTTAAACACAGTCCTTGTTTAACTCTTCTGAGATACCAAAGCCCCATCAGCTTACCTAGTTCTGATTACTCACAAAGCAGCAGGTCTGCCTTCTTCTCAAAACATGAAGCAAAGAGCTATTTACTTATTCTTCACTTGCCCTCCATATGTTCACTGAGCTTGAACTACTTTGAATTCCTTCTTTCTTACAGGCACAAAATTTTCATAGCTCATTTATAAATGTGGAATCACGTATTGCTCGGAAGTCACTGTGTCCCAAAGGTGTTTCCTTCATTCCGGGTGAGACTTCTAACAGATGAACAATAAGTCTGCACAACAAAACAACTAATCCAAATGATTCCTCACTCCCCTGATGCCTGAAGAGGTCAGTGCTGACACACAGGTGACATCCAGCCCTGGTCATTGTACCAAAGAAGGTTAAAAGGACTGATCAAGAAACACTGAGAGAAAAGGTTCCTCGAGACCGAGGTTTCTTTATGGACAGGAACTAAATCAGTGATCCAAATGAAAAATGTAGCCGAAGGTATAGGAGACAAAGTAGATTTCTCAGTACAACTATATAATTACAGTATCCGATGTGAGGAAAATAGCTAATGAAAATATTCTCCATTTTCTAAATAAAGACTATACAGGGCCATATAATCACAGCTTTAGCTAGAAATAGACAGATATTGACCCTATGAAGTATCATTTTACTCATAGAAATCTAATATGTCACTTGTTGATATATTCTTGTTGATAGCTTATGAATACCCACTAATATGGAGGAAGAAGTCAGTATCCTTTAGGCATTGATAGATATTATTAATATATTAGCATTAAAATTTAATGTCCTATTCTACTCACGATACACTACTCTGCATTACCTTGTGCTTTAATAAAAATGTGTTGGGTCCTACAGACAAAAGCTTGTTGGTGATACCAGCCTTACAAAAGTCTAATGAAATTCTGTAGGCCTTCTTGCCCTACTTTCTTATTATGACAGAAAAGCAGATGTCCTTTTCCTCAGCCTTAAAAAAGATGGCTGTTTCAGAACATGAATTGGCTACCCATGTCCAGTAATTCTAGAATCAGGTGGTTTTGTACTGTAAACGGGGTGAAGGGGTGGGGAGGTATTTATTTACCCTACTTATGCTACTGAGTATTTCTCAGAAAGGGCCTTTCTTTTTTCCCTGAAGTTGGAAATCCTTAAAATTCTATTCCTGCTGAATTAGCATTTCATCTTCCAAAACTAATATGCTCAGTGACATAAGCTCTATGTCAACAGAAAGAGCCTATAATTATGTATATGTCACTTTTTTTCAGAGCACATAAAGCTATGCCTTTTTAGGCCGCAAATATGTTCCAAGAAAAATATGCCCTGAATACTAAAAATAATTGGAGTACTCTTCAATATTGCAGCTTTATGAAAGGCACGTCAGCACAACTCTTAAGTTTTGTAGAAAGTCTGCAGCGATGCACAAATTTCAAATGGAAGCAGGAATAAGAACAGAATAAACAATTTTACTACCTGGACACTATTCCTAGTCTCTAAAGATCTCAATGTTTGGACCAAGTACTACCAGGACAGAGACATAACCCCCATCCCACCTTAAGCAATACATGTGAACAGCACCCAAGACAGGTCCTAATGCAACGGGACACTTAATTTAGGGACTGTTCTTGTTCATAATTCTAGCTGTTATTTGGATCAGAGCCTATCTTCATGGAGAGAACAAACTAACATGAAGCTTAAACCAGCTTTTATCCTCAAGAGAATCAATCTGAAGATCTGAAGACTTTGAAAAGGGATTTATGTGGTAAGCGCTTGAAGGATGGAATCCTGTATCCTACAATGTCAAAATACTATCTCTTTGTGTGTATATATTGGATGACTCCTCTCTGGGTACCTGCTGCAGCCATTAAATAAGAATCAATTTTATTCAGTGATAAAAATGCATCCAAAATGGTCTAAGTAAAAAAGGAGAGGCAAGTCAGCAGTAGAGCTATGCAAAAAACTCTATTCTGCACAGCGAAAGTAACTTTTTCTTCAACAACACTTTTCTCATGCAATCTGAGAAGAAAAAAACCTTTTTTGCAATTTTTGCAATTTTTTTTCTTGGAAGCGAACTCTGTCAAAGCATTACAAAAATACTATGTTTCACAAAGTTGCTTCTCTCCAAAACAGTGGAAGAATTAAGCCAGTTAAACACATGCACATGAAGCACAGGAGATAAAGAGCAGACAGTTAAGCAGATTACCAAACTGAATAGACAAGACCCATCCCAGAGCTGATGATTCCTAAGTCCAGATCCAAGTTAAAAAACACAAAGCAAACCTTCCAACACTGTTTTGTGTTAAATCCTTACACATAAGTAAGAGGCCTTTCTTTTTTACAATTGTGCCTTTACTTGGACTCCATACATAATATTAAAAAACGAAATCAGTGGTTATCAAAAATTCATTTCTAAGAATGCAGCATTGTTCTCAGCCCCAAAAAGTGAAGAATGTCCCTAATATCCCCCCAGTTAGTTAGGCTACTGGTGTCCAATCTCACAAAACACCCACCAAAACTATGCAGAGACAGAATTCAAGCACAAAAACCTGTTTGGAAGTGGGGAAAAAAAAGCCATCTTTCATTCACAAAGGAAAACTATGCACACAGATTTATGAATCATATATATGTTAACTAACTTAATCAAGAGACCCAAAACCTGAACAAATCAATAAGCTTTTTCTTTGCATCACATATTTAGTTCCAGCCTTTGGACTTCCACGCATTGTGATCAAACAATGTCAAAGGCAATGTAGAAATATAGAAGTGGCCATAGGGCAGTCTCACAGCCTCAAGAACCTGCATTGCACATGGTGTTCAATGAGAGGCAAGACAAACACCACAATTTTAAATACCCTCCCTTCACTTCCAGCAAAGGTAAACAGAAAGTTATAGTCACAGGCTACAATGCAAAAGGGTCTGCCTCAGGAAAACACAGGCTAAGAAAAAATAGTTTTAATTTGCATGTTTTCTGTTTGAAAATTGCACCATTATTTTTTCACTAAAAACCCCTCAAAACATTAACTGATATTTTAGCAAAACAAAATAAAAAAATCATTAAGACTAAACTACAAAATAAACTTAAAAGCCAATAGGAAAGTAATTTTTGTGATGCATTTTTCTACTTTTGGTGTTTATTTTCATTCTAATCACCAGCTACTCCCAGTAAGCTGCTGAAACCCACTTCTCTATTTCTTTTACTATAGCGTGTATTGCAAAAATGAAGTACAAGTATATACTGTACCTTGTTTTACCTGTAAGGAACACACACCTGACAAAAGGCAATCTTCACATCCAGAGTAGGTTCACCACAATAATACAAGAAATGGCGGCTCATAAATACCTGCAATTAAAGAAAAGTAGACATAGAAATCTTGTCTGGCTACTGATGTTTAAGTAATATGCAGCTCTAGCTACATTTGGATTCTAAAACCAACCTGAGTTGCTACCCAGCTTGTGAACAACAGAAATGTTGTAACACTGAACTGTAAATAGGCTTTAAATTCTTTCTGATGCTTGTCAAGGTTATGGCCTCAAATATGACCTGGTCACATCTGCAAAACTTTACAGTAACTGATGCCATTGCCTCAAAGTTTATCATGTCACTTGCATATTCCTGCACCAACAAAAATAAAAATCAGGTCAATAATGCTCTAAACAATGTGAGAATGGAAGACAATTATTATTATGGGGACAAAAGAAACAAGTCCTAAATTAACAACTATTAGGAAAGTCATTGAAAGGGAAAGACTAATTACATTACTGTATAAATTCATGGCACAATCACTTTATGAATATCACATGTAGTTCTGGTTCTCATCTTAACGTTCTACAACTAGAAAAGCTACAGGAAAGGGCAGTAATAAAACAACTGCACAGACTGGAAATACTTTTTCTAGCCTCGAAAGGAGCTGAGTGGAAATACGCTGGAGATCCACAAAACGAGTGGCATACTGAAAAATGAGAAAGAAAACACTCTCCCTTTTTAAATTTTTTTTACTGAAAGAAATATGTGGCACCAGGTTATGCTATCAAACAGATCTAGAATCAACAATAGGAGAGAATTCTGCATATACTGTTCCGTCACTGTGAAACTGCCTATCTCATGTTGCTGCGGAAGTCAGAAGCTAACATAAGCACTAATATGATTAGGCAAATTCACATAAGGAAAAATCTGCTGAAGGCTATTAACCTCGAAACTATCACCCCTGACTCAAGACGACCCTGAGTCACAGTCTGCCACTACGTGCTCAGCCTATTTTTAGATTCTTTCACAGGCATCTCATACTGGCCCACGGAGCCATATACTAGACTAGACAGGCCTCCCTGTGCACCCTTTTCCAGCTGTTTTAACTTCATTCCACAGCACCACACTCAGCTCTGACTAAGCAATCCTTCTCTAGCTACATTCTAGCATGGCACATCAATGAAAAAGCCCCCACAGCAATGCTGTTAGGCTCAGATAGGAAGCTATGTCCCAAGACTTTGGAGCACACCAAATTTTCTGTATGACTCCAGAAAAACCCAAAAAATCAAATCAAACACTCAAAACAACAACAAAAAACTTTTAACAGCATAATTAAAAACCTAACAACTTTCAGGTAAAATTAGATAAATAATATAGAACTTCATGTTTTTCTTTTAAATATAAGCTCATTGTAAAGACTTAAAAAGGAAAACAAAACAATCATCCAGCCATCACTCCATAAAGTCATGGTTCTGAAACATTATGTTTCAGCTACTTATGGCACTTGACTTCAACAGGAACCTTCAGGTATAAATGGCAGTAAATAAGGCAGGACTTAATTTGGAGTAACTGCAACTCACACCAACTGATCAGGAGTAAAGAAAGTATTTCTTTAAAGAAAGTATTCACCAACACTTTCCAACTTCAATGCATCATGTGCTCCCACATGTGTTTAATTTTTAATGAATGAATGTATGAATAATCCTGTTATGAAAGCAAGTTTATGACCTTTTCTGCATCACATTACAGTGTCTGAGATTGCTGTCTTATTGCCCAGTGAGTCATTAGCAGAGTCTCACATTCCACAGAGGGCTTATATTAGTTTATATGAAAACAAAAAGAAGAAAGCAAGCTCTTTTTTTTAAAGAAAAAAGCTTTTAAGATTAGCCATACTGTCAATGACTTCTGGAAAGCCAGCAGGTAATTACACTGTCATGTTGCAGATATATACACTGGCTGTATGCATTATATTGCTGAAATAATCAATGACTGAAATGTCAGCAGCCATGACACACCACGTTCAAGACAGAGACTAACAGTGGAAAGTGAAGAAAGGAAGGGAAGGAAATTGGGGGAATTTGGTTTCTCTCTCAATTTGCTGCGAGGCTCTACTGAGAAGACACACTCTGTATTATATATGCATTACGAGTCATACCCAGCCCCTCAGCTGTCCACAGGAACTACTGGAACTGTTAATAGTCACCTTGGGCAGAACAATAGACTGGTGACTTTCATGAACTGGAATACATTTTACAGTTTATTATGTTGTCCTTGTATGCAGTTAATGCTTACAAAATAATAGAAGCATGATACATTTTAATGGCCTAGATCAATACTCATATTCCTCTGTACATGAGATATATGAAATGAATCATTACCGAGATGAGTCCCTCCAATTCTACAACAGCAATGAATGCCACCTTTCTGTGGCACAGAGGTCTCTAAGACTGTGTACCCAGGGCAAAACAGGCTTGAGTTCAGGTTTTACACAGTGTGTATTGAATTCATACAAGGTTCCCTTCAGTAATCACACGTGTATATAACTTCTAATTCCTCCACGCAGAAAATGCATTCACACTCAGCTGCGTAAATCTCCTTGATCACATCTCCTCTGGTGTGAGCTGACACCACATCACCGGAGGTGTTTAAGTGTCAGAATAAAGAACCGGCCTGATGCTGAGATAATTGTGTTACAACGTAAGGCAGCTACAAAACAAGAAGGTACTGAGACAAACAGCATCACTCAGCAGGGAACGCAGCCGTACGTGAGAGCGTAAGCATCCAATACTTCTTTACCCCACTTCTGACACTTTAGCTTTTCAACACTGAGTGAAATCACCCAGTGTGGGAAGAGCTGGGAGAACGGAACAGTGCTGATACAATAAAACACTCTGGGAAGCCAGAGATTGCAGTAGCAACACAGGGAGAAAACCTGTCTGTGAAACACCAACACCACAATTGGATCTCAAATCTTCATCATGATCAAGGCATCTGTATGCCAAAACCTGCAAAAACATGCAAGACTCAGCAGCAAACACATGATCTACTTTCAGGCAAAGCAAAACTAGGAGGCACTAAAATTAGGAGGAGAAAAGAAGATGTGAATGCAAGATAAAGAAAGCCCTGAAAAATACCCCGAGCTGTTGAATGACACAGTCCCCAAGGGAATTGCTGCCTGGAACTGTGAAGATACCGCTGAGGCTTGGCCTCTACCTAGCCTGCTGCTTTGTCATCCTCTTTTTCACTCCACTCTCCTCCCTTACAAAAAGCTATCTTCAAAACAGAACGTGGACTAAAGACATGTCCCAATTTCAGGCATGAACTTCCCTTTACCTGCAGTGCTGCTCTCAAATCTGCCTTTACTGGACAAGGACTTCTTATTTTTAAGAATGGTTATCTGTCTCTCCAGGGGTCAGGAGGATTATCTCATTATTATTCAAACAGCTCTTTGAAGACTGAAAGGATTAAATCTATTAGTATAATTACTGAGACCAGAAAGGAAACCATGCAATGAGAGTAGTTAAAACAGACCAAAACCAATAGTAGCTGTACTTCTCAAATATAGCCTCCCACACTAAATCTTTCTGCTCGTCCTTGAATTCCTTCCTCGCCCTCAGTGCTGTATGCTATTGGTACCCAGGGAACGTCTGGGCAATTTGGCCCAGTCAGATTAAATCTTTTGGCCTAGGGAGTCTTGTCTTCCTGCCCAGACTGCACTACTGTCCAGATAAATGGCTCCTGGATCATGGAGAGGGAGGCTGTGTTTACCTTAAGCCTAACAGATGCAAACTTCGAGTCTGAGGGGTCTGGGCTGTTGCTGTGCTGGTCCAAGAAGAGCCTAAGCACTTCCAACCACCATGTTGCCTCTAAGCTGCCTCTCTAGCTGACATTTAAGGAGCTCTCTGGTCTGGAAAAAGCATCACAGCCACTATTTTAAGAAAATACCTTCATGATGGTTTCTCATCCTTGCATCTCCTAACTAAAAGGCAAATCCCTCATGCCCAATTGATGTTGATTCGGCCCGTCCCAGTATGTTTAAAGCTTTTTGTGAAAATTCAGAAGGCAAAGGTCAGTCCTCAAGAAAGTTCCATGCAACTTTTTAGTTCAGACAGATGAAGGAGCCAGCTAAGAATCCTTGGACATTCCTCAACAACAATCTATAATCTACACCCAGTCCCATAAATTGTGATAATCTCAATCCTAAAGGGGAGCAATATATATTCATATCAAGTGCCAAATCCAGCATTTCTGCTTATTTGATATTACTACCCAAGCACATGGCATGTGCACAATGGGTACAGCAAATGTGCTCCCCATCTTCACATGTAGTTCTGTACTTGTGCTGCAAAAGGAGAATTGAAGGATTTATTACTGCCTCATTATATTCCATTCATGAACATAAAGATTCAGGGCATGAAAAAAATTAATTAAATAGCGTCATCATTTAAAGTTATTTAAGAAAACCATCCTGTCCTAATTCAATGAGAGGGGCCAATTGATCAATTCAGTTGTCACTTAAAAACCTTCTTGAAAAACACTAACGTTCAAAGATTAACACTTATGAATTATTAATGCTTCGTGTTTTCAAAATGTGTTTGAATAATTTCCTGCATTTCCAGTACTGGAATTCCTTTCTCCTTCATCTGAAAATACATATTCTCACCACAGTATCTTATAAATTCTCTAAAGCCTTCAGTAATGCTCTCACTCCTGTAACTGTATTTTTCTTTTACTGAAATTCAGCTATTCTGCTCTGCATAAACAACAAGAAGAATGTGGAAAATAATGAAGTGTACCAGCAGGAAATGGCAATGTCTGATCCCCAAACTCCTACAGAATTTCAAACACAGGCTCTGTCATCTTTAACACACTGGATCAAGAAAGAAGTCCTGCAATTTGCCCACATTTTTCATATAATTGCTGCCAGTTATAATAGGGATATGTATGTCCAAATATGCTCTCAAACTGGTCTTCACTTCGGAGACCAAATCTTTAAGCTTACCAGCAGTTTTTTTATAACTTTTTTCTTTCAGATCTTAACTTACAGCACTGCACCAGGAGACTCACTGCTTAGCAAGAAGCTTCAAGATACATCAGAGGATAAATATGAACCAAAATTTGCAAGTGAATTAATAATAGTCAAGGAGAGTGTTTCTACTGCAAAAGAGTGCTTTTCTGTTGTGTCTATGCTCCCACTTTAATTATTCTTGGACTAACCAGGGAAAGCAATGTGTGAACAGTGTAATTACTAATGTCAAATCCCAGCAGAAACAGATCATCTTCCACTGGTATAAGTGAAGGCATGTAAAAATTCACAAAAGTCACGCAAATTGCTCTAAAACTGAGCTGCTGAAAGAAAAGAGGGTGGTCAAGAAAGAATATAGGAACAGCACTGAAAAGGAAATATGTACAAAATAAAAAAGAACAAACAAACTGAGAAGACAAAGGACTAATAACAAGATATTCATAATGATCTCAGCTGATGTGTAGAAGACAGGAACAGATGAGCTCTCTCTGGCCTTGCTACCAGCTTCTCGTCTTTTCTCCAGTCAGTTATTATGAGTCAGGATTCCTGACAGTATTTGGTCTGAATGCCCAAGTTACAACAGTCCAAGATATCACATACAGAGGTAACACTTACTTTTATGAACAGGTACTATCTGAAAAAGCGCCTACTCCTGCAAGATGCTGCAGCAGATTAATTAGTCAAAGTTTTTGATGATCTTGTCACAATCTCTCATACCATCTTCTCATTTGCAGCTGAATATCTTCACTGCCTCAATAAATTCTAGCCACTTCCTAGAGGCATTAAATTAAACTTTGATGTTGGAAACAGCTCTGAATTCGCATAGGAGGAACCTGCAGCAGTAAGTGTGTGAGATGATGGCTATCACTGTCGGCAAAAAATTAAGCTAATTGCAGAGAGATGAGCACAGTAAAACACTACCTGCCAGACACAAGACAACAACCTTTACCATAATGGTAAAAGAAAGATATTTTTTGGGGGGGATGCATTTTTTTTTCTGTTGTGGTACCTGATTTTAATCTGCTTTCTCTTATTGGGGAAAAAACCAAAAAGATAAAAAAATTGAGATAACCATCTCAGCACAGCTGAGTGAAAAATTCTGCCCTCTCAGAAATTTGTTTTTCTCTATTAAAAAAAAAAAAAAATCAATATAAAGCTGTTCCTTAGATAAATGTCAGTGGCAGAGCTGCCTGAAGGTATGTACTGAATCACATCAAAACTATTTTTAATACACTCCCAAGTCAAATCTCCAAACCTAATTCAAATTCAGTTACATTTGCTTCCAACATAGATGTCCCTGGCATTTCATGACTGATGAAAATGACCTATATTTTACAGAATACACAGAGAAAAATACTTCATTATTGTCTGCACCAAGCAGTATTAAGAAAATTAATAGATTTGAATAAATTATATATTTGAAGTTTGAATAGTTTGGAATTAATTTCTGATAAGTTGAACTGTATGTTATTGGATGTCATTCTTACTGGGCTGCTCTGTTATGCTTGTAAACCACCCCATTAACAAAGGGTGCATGCAAAAATAGTGAATTTCTCAGTTAAAAGCAAAATTCTAACTTTGGGGGAAATCTGTGAAAGGCCAGGGCTCTTAGATCCTGATATAGATCCTGTTTCAGGGTTCCTTCATTATGTGGCACTGTAATAAACAGCAATTTCTGTAACAATTTCATTCAATTTAGGAGAAAAACTGATGGGTTTGGTCACTTAAGAGGAATAAATTATGCAACCAAGATACTCTTTAGCCATGTTTTTACTTACTTGATAAAAATTGTATTACATTCTACCTATGCTCCTCTTTCCTGTATCAAAGTACGTATGATGGAGATACGAAAAGCTATGGAATAAGTTGCTCAACTGCAACATCTGTATTAATCATCATAACTTGAAAAGAACTGTGTAATTGGCTACTGAACTGTGCCAGCTAATTTACACCTCCCTGTTATTCAGGAGCAGAATCAAAAAATCACTCACACTGGAAGGGACCTTGGTACGGCTATTATCCAACCTCTCTAATCAAAAGAGGGACAAACAAACAAAAAACCTCTCTAAACAAAACAAGTTGCTTCAGTTGTTTGTAAAGTTAGGATGCTCAATCCCTGCCTTGGTTTGTATTTACATATCAATACAGTAGCCACACAACTAAAAATACTATTACTCTAAAAAACGTAAGAGGCTTAGTTCTGGAGTGCAAGGCTGTGGCCATGAGCAGATTACTCTGTAAATTCTGCAGCTACAAAACAGCTTATTTCTCAGACAACTAAAATACAGATTCATTCACTTCTGAAAAGCTTTTCCCCCTTCTAAGCTTTAACATTTGCAAATTTTAATTACTCCCATAACAAAACACTACTAGAACTACTCGTCTCCAGGATGCAAGCAGGATTTATTGCAATACCTCTGCAAGCTGTTAATATCGAATGGCAGTTACACATTGTTTTACAAAACACAGAAAATATTTTGATACTTTCTGGCTTCTTTTGATTAAAACTCTAAATAGATGAGAAAAAAAAATTCTTAATGGAATAAGAAAAGGCCCTGTGTTTCTGATGCTCAATCTAATGTGATGCAAGATGGAAAGATCAGCTTGTCTGCTGCTGGACTGTGGCCATTCACCTGTGCTGCTGTTTAGAATGTGTCATGCTAGTGCAAAATGGCTAAAGAAAGACTCCTTTCGAGTTAGGCAGATACTAACCCAGTAATGGTGGGTGTTTCCTTGCTCCAGTCCAGCTGTAGTTAATGCTGGGTAAAAGCTCTTCAAAGCATGATTGGCTTTGTGCTAAATAAAATACCAGCACAGAGTGATTTCCTCCTACAAGCTGGTGCACACAACTGTACCATGCTTTCCTCTTCAGCTTTCCTGGCTGTCTTCAGGCACGTGTACACCGATACGTTCTAATCATGCCATCTATGTTTGTTTTCCATTCTCCAAACAGGCATTTCTCCTTAACAAAGATCAGATTTGGACATGAAATTCTTACATTAATCAAGCCCCTAACTTCGCAAATACTAAAGCGCAGCACCTACACTTTCACTGATTCTCAACTTCTTCATGTTCGACTCATGATTTGCAAAAATCTCAAGCTTACTATATTTAGCAGCTAGACCAAAAATAAAATGAAATGAAAGAAAACTATCCTTGACTAAAAGGAACAACAAGTAGAATTATTTATCCACTGAATATGTTTAAAGTTCCTGAGTCTTACAAAACAATGGGAGGTGAACTATTTAAAGAAAGCGTATATGCTGCTGCCAAGTGGTGTTGCTGCAAGTGTCATTTGTTTTTCCCTGTACAAAACCAGGAATACAGTAGTTGATTAATGCAAAAATACAAAATCATGAAGGCTATTGTGAGTTTCCCACTAACTGCAAACTAGCACATTGGGAAAAAATCTACAGTTTAGTGAACTTCGACTGGACAGGTAAGGAGTGATCAAAACCAAGTCATGTTCCTTTTAGGTTCTTACGTACAAGTAAAACAAGCAAAAGTGTGTTAAAAGACAAAAGGAAACCGTCACAAAAAAGTGATTTTTTTTTCTTTGGTTCTCTTTGTTCTGTAGCACTGGAACAAAGTGACTTTGATAAAGTCAGAGGGCGGGAATTTCTTTGGTAAGAAAAAGAGGAGCCAAAGAGGCAAACTCTGCAAATTTTCTAGACAAAGCGTTTGGGAAAAGAGAAAGTGGAAAGCAAAACAGGCTATTTCATAATTCCTCCCTCCTCATTGCCACTAACACACAGAGACACTAGCTCATACAGCTTTCTGGTTGCAGGGAAAGTCTCCCTGTTACGGGTAAACAACAATTTGGAATTGATTTTTCCAGGCAGAGGCCCACAGCAGCACCACTTAAAAGCATGAGAGCCCTCAGAGTTACACAGAAATTCTGTAGCTGATTACACCAGAGATAAAGCACAGACATTTTAGACAAACAGGTAACTCTGCCTCCTCTGTTCTCGGGTAGCTGAGGAAAGTTTTCAGAAATATTTGATGCTGCTGAGAAACCAGAGTTCAGAGACAGCAATAAAAGGCTTTAAAAATCCGCAAAAACATGCAAGGTCCAACACCTCATATAAAATCAAGATCTTCACAGGTACTGGATGTAATTCAAATGTGAAATGACATCAAAAACTGAATTCTTTCTTTATCCCAGTTCCCCTCAGAGCTGGGAAAAGGGGCAAACAGTACCAGATATGCGTGTCTGATCCAGTAAGCCAAGGGACAGTACAGGAACAAGTTTAATTTAGCTGGGTACACCAGAGGATGGAGGACTTCTCTCCCCTCCCCAAAACAATACCACTAATAAGATATGGTATACCCCAGCAAGAACAAGCTGAGCATCCTTGAGAAAGTCTTTGCTACCAGAACTCTGCAGTGAGTAATGCAAGGAAGCAATAGGGAAAGACTGAAGGATAACTTAAATGACAAACCTAAGTATTACTTTGAAAGAATTTGGACCAGAATATCCAAGACAAGTATTACAAAGTGATAAATTGACATGAAGATGGTAAAACTCATATTTCACATGAGTATTTCTACTAAAGATTTTAAGAAGTACAAGAACACAACCTCATCCTACTTTTGACTCCCTAAATGTAATAGCAAAGGTAATTCTCAAGCTCTTCCTTTTTGCCACCTTTTTACATAATTTTTTTTAAAAAAGCTGCAATGCATAGCTTGCTCTTCCAATGACTTTGGCTTCTTTTTCAGCTGTGGCTCAATTACCAGAACTCCTCCACAGCTAGAAACCTCCTGATCTCCACAGTACCAAGCTTTCTTTAATCTCACAAGAAAACAGCAAGGTAAAGTGCTCTTTATGTTGTACAGGCCTTCACGCTTGATTAATTCTATTCCCTATAAATCATTAACCCATTTGCCTGATACTCTTCCCAGTTAGACTACAAGCTTGGAGAGTACAAACACCACACATTTTGCAAAGCTTCACGCACACATGCCATCAGATCTGCAGCAGTAATAATCACACCCCTTACATGTGTTCATAATGCACACGGTCATCTAAAGAAGAGAAAGCTCTTAAGGGGGATATAAACCCAAATGCCCTTTTTGCTCTAGGAAAATCTCAACCATTTAGCGTGTGCCCAAGGCATAAATGCTTCCTAGAGCTCCCACGGGGACAGTGCAGCTTCGCATTAGCCTCAGTGGAGGCTCATGCTCATGAAGCGTAACATAGCCCTTGCACAATCCCACTGGAGCACTGGCACCCACTGTCCTAAACTGGAAGTGTAAACATGAATGAAAAAAAAGCAGAACTCCGTCATATGTCAGAGCTCTTGAGTTTTGGATTAAGGTTTCAGGGCTTTAACATGGTTTTTTTGGGGGGTGGCAGCCTTTATCAAGGGCTCAACAGGGGATCATTTTCTGTCTCTGAAACATCTGTTGGCCACTAAAATCCCAATTACACTTAGCTCTTCTCTTGCAGCAGGCAAGGAATACGCACCACAAGGAGGCAACTGCAGTTTGAGCAACAGACAAGCAAATGTAAGGGTTCCTAGAGTCACTGCCTAGTGCTTTTATACTTCAACTACAAATGTAGGACTCTCCTGAACTGGGCAGAAGCTAGCAGCACCTTGCTCACTTTAACTCAGTTATCATCTTCTAAACAGGTATGAAATACTATGAAAAATATATGAAAAGCAGATACATAGACATGAGTACATAAAATATATTAATACGTTCCCTGGTCTTCTCAAACCTCGCAAAGGCCACGTGTCCAGAGAGCATAACCAGCCAGCTCTGCTGCCTACTTTTCAGTGCCTAGCTGAAAACATTGCGCTGAAAGACACTAATTTCCTGTATCATAATCAAGTTTGTGCCTACTTCCTAAACAGTGAATCAGATGTGACTGACCCTAAGTGTTTTCCGATATCATTTCCAGCTCCCATAGAAGCCGAATATAAAATAAAACAACTTAAATCCAACTGAACTGACATCACTTTCAAGGAATTATTCCACTGTGAGACAGCTGATTGATTCCTCTTCTCCATTTAAAAATGGTAGCATGAGCTACTTCAATATGCAATAAATGTCATGAAGCTGCTCCACACAAAAATGACTCGGTATCCATCAAAAATAACTGAATTTAGACAAGAAATTTTCTTCACATGGTTTCCAGCCTCCTGTAGACTACAGAATAGTTTTCATACCCTAAGCTACATAAATCCCTTGCAGTAATGTGCATAGTAAATATACTTGCAGTGTGATTGACTGTTTACTGCAAACCTGATGGTAAAACCCGCACCTTTTAGACCTCTCCTCCCCCTCCATGGACTAAGCAAAAGTAGGAGCTAGATGTTCTACAAAAAGAGTTTTTTCCTAAAGATCTCAAGAGCTCCTCCACACACATTTGAGAGATAATAAAACAAAGGCACCAGAAAATAAATTATATTTTCACTCAGGTATAGTGGCTTGGATGCCTGGCTTTAACCCACTTACTGAAAACTAATATAGATAAGAAAGGTCAAATTCCTGAACAAAACAAAAGTTAAGGAAGACTGTGTTTCTGTTAAGGAAGACTTAACAGAAATCCATCCTTGTTTCCCAGAAACAAAGGAACAAAATTCAATTTTGCTTGCATAGTCAAGCAAAAGCTGTCTTTTTCTGCATTTCATTTTTGAATCCAAACATACTTGAGTGTAGAAATGAGCAGCTAAATAAACTGATATATTTCTCTGTGAAATCTTGTATTTTTATAATCTTTTTTTTTCCCCCTAACATGATGTTTTTTCTAGAACACATTTCTGGGCTTTGGTGTGAAATCAAATGGTTACATGAATAATAACAGATTCCACATTCTTTTGAATGACAGGGAGTTTTAACTTAGGCTGGGTAGAAATTTCTGAATGATGATGGGATATAGGAAAAGGAACATGACATTTCTGAAGTAGAATGAGTCTTTAAAGCACTTGTGTGGCTATCAAAGTAACTGTCCCTATACCTCTCTTCATGAGTACAAACACTTTTTATCAGTTATTCTATGTCTTCCCTGATCCTCTTTGTCCTCAATACTCTGTTCTTCAGAGCATGACAAAGAAGAAGGCTTGCATTTTGTGTTATTTAAGTACCTATAACTACCAATATACAAGTTGGAGCCTTACAAAGAAACAAAACCTTACACCAGATTCTGACCTCACAAGAAGGTGTTTTATAATACTGGATTTTTTTGAATTTTATTTTTAACCTTGATAGCCCATCAGGTTGAATAACGATCTTCCAAAATGCATTGTTTATCAAACCAGTTGCTACTTTCACAGGCTATTTTGTTTGTATATCTTTCCTTTGGTTTTTTTTTATTTTATGTCTGAGGTTTTTGTTTAGGTCTTAGTTGGGGCTAACAGTAAAAGGGTCTTCTGGTTTTTTTGGCCTGAGCTGACCACCACTGATAAATCTGATCAAAATTAGAGTTCTAGATCTATGCCACAGCTTTTTATAGCAGTAATACATACACTGAAGAAAAATTCCGCTTTTATTAGACCCATGTGCACTATGAAAATATCTTTATTATAATAACACTTCAGGATACTTACAACAATAAGCACTGGCCAGATTGCTTATCATAGGATGCTTGAAATCTGGTTAACTATCACTGCTATTTTCTTGTTTCAAACTTTATATTCAGCTGCCATTGGTTGTTACCCGACAAAGCCTTTTGCGAGTTGCACCAGCGCAGTTTCAGCCCTCCTGCCCTACAACAGAGCACATCTGAAAGGTGCCACATTGAGCCACTGTAATTCAAGTGAAGGGTACCTGTGGGTGACTGTCAACTTGCTGTAAACTGGACAGGCTGAGACAGCTCTTGTCCTGCAGCGTCTCAGGGTAAACTCTGGCATTTTTGCAGACATTGCCAAGAAGGATTAAAGTTATAGCTTTTTTTTCCTAATGGATAAAAAGCTTGTTTGTCCTTCAACTTGAAATAACTTTTGGAAGGCTAATTAATCAAGAGTGAGAAATACAGAGAAAACCAGGTTTTAGTAGTTTAACTGCTCATGAATTCATTTGAGTGAATTTATGGGCATCTTGTCCTCTATGATGTTTAATGAGTCCAACAAATGCACTGCAGCAGACAACTGGCAAGACACAATGTTATAAAAACATTTCATCCCTGATTTACAGAAAACAGGTGAAAATTGAAGGCAGGCATTTTACACCATTATTGATTTTCCACAAATATACACAGATACATGCATTATATACAACATAAATAAAACTTTTCAGACACTTTCCAAAACTGAAACTCAATCAGCAGAAATGCCACTTATTAATCACAACAGAATAGCAGGAAAAATGTTGCTCTGTTCTCCTTCTCCTGACTCTAGCCTGTTTATATAAATTAAAGGGCCAAGCCTCTGCAATAAAGAAGCATCACAATTAATCCCTTGTGCCAGCTGCCCTTACTTTGCTCTCACAGGGGCTCAGTACCCCATGCTACACAATTTAAATGAAACACATTCTTTGAAAGAACAAGAGAGAATCATTTCAGCAGATTACTCGGAATTGCAACTGATCCCACCTCAGTCCCATCCAAAAACTGTGACTTCAGTTTCCTCTCACAATCTCTCAGGCTTTCTCATTTACAGCAACATTTTATGTGCAGGCAACGTGTCTTTATAATTTACAGCTGAAGATACTATCTTTGAAAAAAGGAAGATTCAAGAACATTGCTACATTCTGACCATGTAAATTTTTCTCAAGAAACACAAAAAAATTCTAAAACGAATGGAATAGTCTTGGCAGACTAGCTATGTGAAATATATACATGTTGTGAATGACATGATTTCAGTATCCAATATAGCATAGAGATGTTCCTGTGCTGAAGTGTGCTGTTTACCCTCAGATCTAAGGCATAAAGAATTTGCACAGCTTCAGCACATTTAAAAATATTCTGAGTCATGTATGGTGAGAATTCAGTGTTCTTTCTGACACCTAAACTATGTAAATACTGACTTTCTTGGAAATTTAAGCCCTGTACATCTAGCTAACAGAGACTACGGTCTTAGAGAAGAGGATTATTTTTGTTTTCTATTAAGCACACACAACCTATCAAAACTATACGAGAAATTACTTCTGGGGGGCATGGAGCGTCCATGCTTCAGCCTAGATCCTCCTCCTATTGCCCATAAACGGCCAACTCCACCATTTCAGTGACTCTTGTTGCTGTGGGTTTGCTGCTGGAAATGTTAGAGCACCCTGACAATGAGCAAGGTTTCACTAGACTCAAAGTGAAAAGGGAACAAAGGCTTTTTCTTGTACTGATCTAGTCAGGACGTGAAAGTCTTAACAGGCACAGGCTGAGTCTGTCTTGCATTTTGAGCTGCCATCAACTCTTCCCCAACAGAGATGGGTGAGAAGTTCTGTCTCTTCTCTAAGCACTTGTAGACAGGTATGAACAGACCTGAACATTATCATGACAATGCTGTTCTCATAAAAATTAATCTTGGTACAGGCTCTGCACCAGTATTCCCAAGCTGACCTGAGAGGGATGCCAGGCAGCACAGCTGGAGCAGCATTAACACCTCCTCCCCAGCAACACCTAAGCTTTGTTTAATGGCAGGTCACCTTAACATGACATACTGGGGACCCAGAAAAGGAAACAGAATCATAGAATCGTTAGGGTTGGAAAAGAGCTCTAAGACCATGGAATCCAGACATTAAATGCCTCAATTATTCCAATTTCCCAGGCATTCACTTAACATGCAGCCAGCAGTGGTACCTCCAGTAGGACCAGTACCTAGGAAACTGAGTTTACCCAGTCACATCCTATAATGAACTTAATTGACTATGTTCATCAAAGTCAAAAGACCACAAAGTAAAAAAAAAACAAACCCCAAGTTAAACTAAGAAAACCACTCACCAAGTGAAAAAAAAAGTAGGCTACATAAGATACAAGAATGCTTTGTGATTTTCTGCAGCTGTTCTCAGCATTGCTAAGCAAATTAATTTAACAGGGAATGTCATTCAGAACTATCTTTAGTCCTTGCTAGTGTTTTAGCACATTATAACAATTCATCATCTTTTATTAATGCATGGGCCCTTAAAGATGAACTAAGACCAGTCACATTTACTGGGTACTGCCAACTCATCTTTTAAATTAACATTTACACTATTATTCTACTTATAATACTACATATCCATACTACACAGAGAAGAGAATATTATAAATGTATCGAGATCTTGATTTTGCAAAAATTTAAATACAGGCCTAAAGGGAATATCAGCATGTGCAATATTCTCTAGACCACAGAGGTAAATATGTGCATAAGACTTTGCATAGGATCCAGAGCTGCACAGTCATTCATACAGAAGGGAAATCATATTAAAATTAAATTTAGTGGTGAAACTTCACAGTAAGAAAAGCAGCTAGATACGTCAGGTCTGGCTCTTCACACTGTCCTGGATTAGATCTATCACGTATACCTCATTTTCATTCAATATTTTTTTGAAGATTCATTGACTGAACAAATCAAAACCTGCTCTGCCATAACACTCACAGGCATTTTTCATAAATGAAGTCCATGGTCACAACCAGTTCTCCCTCAGAGGAGGCAGATTAAAAACCAATAAACAACAGAACACCTTTAGAAAGTGTTTCTTTTCCTGTGCTCTTTCTTGTTCTATTCCTTTGCATGCATTTTTACAATGTGCTCATCACAGCATAACACGAACATTTCACAAACATGTAACATCTCCTAGTAGTCTCCTTCTTTTTCAGGTGTTTTCCTTTTTATAAAGCTTGTTTACATTAGTAATTAGGTGGCCTTAAGCGCCTTACCAGGGATACGACAGTCTGACAGCGAAGTTTTACATTTTGTCCAGGTGACACACTTGTAACTGTTCTGAAGTCTTGCTGGGGAGAGCTGCAAATCTGGGGACCACTGCTCAACAAGTGCGGTCTGTCGAAGTTTCACCTCTGTCCCAGTGGAAGACAGCTGTCAAAGGAGTTAAAGACAGGCAGGGTTAAGGAGGAAGCCTGGGTCTGAGTTGGGAGAGTTAGCTCATTTTGGGACTGTTTTCTCCATTTTACATGCTCCAAGTCAAAACAGCACAGATACCACGAGCAAGTGACACTGAATGGTCCATTTTCTCTCATTAAAGTAGCTGTTTTCTTTCAAACCCTCTGCAGCCTTCCTAAAGTGAGTCCTTTCATGCACTGCTATAGTCTGTTGGATTAAAAAAGCCTGGAGGCCACTATGATGCACTGCGATAGTCAGAGACTGCAATACCTGTCAGAGGTAGAAAACATTTCTGTTGGTATGGACCTTTCTGAGGAAAGATAAATTAAAACCCCCAAAACATCAGTGTTGAAGTAATCAGGAGTAGAAATTAAAGGGAAGCAATCAATAAAATCTTACCAGCTGCATATCAGTGAGGAGAGGGTACATTAGAAAGATGTGTTGTTGTCCACTTTTTAAGAATAATGACATTTCAATTTCTACCAAACTCATGAAAGTACAAGAGCTGTTTACCGACCTACCTTTTTTGTGTCCTGCCAACTATTGATTTCCATCTTTCTCTTTTGCCTTGCTGTCCTAAACAACCGTAGCAGGTCTTATAATCTAGAGAATGGGGGAGTGGAGGACAAGGGCAATCAACAGCCTTGCAACTTCTCCCATAAAGTTATTCTGTAGGATGCTTAAAAGTCACTCTTGCAGACAACTTGGCAAAATATGCACTTCAGACCATCATAGGGCATATTTACCCCCAGGTGTCCTCAGTGTTCTACAAAGGCTTGTACTCTGTGCCACATCTGATTTAAAATATAAACTTTAAAAGGAACAAACAGCTGTTTGAGGCCTTTAAGACACCCTTAGTTGACAGTGAAAAACAGGATTTGTAAATTCAAGAGCATCCACATCTTCAAAAATCAGTATGCATGATCATACTCTGCTTTCTACACATTAATGCACGAGTAAGTCTGTCACAACCACTGTGCAAAGTCAAAAGCAGAAGATCAATAACCTTTCCTTTCCTTTTTTTTCCCTTACAAGTGATTTTATCACTATTTTGAGTTAAATTCTGATATTCCTGGTAACAGCGCTATAAAAAGCACTGCTGAGGAAGACACCAGCAAATTATCCAATCTATATTCCTGCCCGACAGCAGGATCAACTGTAATTATTTCTGACAGATATTTTCATAACTTGTTCTTCACAATGGAACATGCCCTTGCAATTTACATTACAGTCAGGGGAGAATTCCTGTTTACAAAGAATAAAATCTGTAACATCAGAGGAACAGTGCTCAGCAGTATGCTAGCCTCACAAAGATAAACAAGAATTCACACCAGATTTATATACAAATTTAATCGCTGGTAGAAAGGTTAATCAGGGTTATGACCACTTTCATGTTGTTTTCCTCCAGAAAGTTTGAGAGTTTTATCTGTTAATGAAGAGCCTGTGTGTTTAGTATACTCTTGTGACAGCTGCTTTAGGCATGCCAAATACAATTTTAAACAGCCACTGCATTTGAATTACCATAATCTGATGAAACAGGTCTAATCAACCTGACCAGAAGAGCTCAATGAAGTTTTATTTTGTCATTTGCCTTTCTTTCTTTTACAGTGTGTATCATCATAATTGCAGCTCCTTTTTCTCTGTATAATCCAAATAATTCCCAAAAGCTGCTCAACCAAAATGTTGGTGGTTTATTTTAAGCAGAAGTTCCTACCTCAAAGATAGACCAAAAGACAAGTAAATTCATATTTGTGGGTTACTATTCCCACATGATTGCAGGACAACCCAGCCTGTAAGTCACAAAATGACCCACTCTTCTGAGAGACATGCATCCATTTGTCCTATAGTAGAACATAATTTCCCCAAAATTAACAGCCAAGTACTGGCAGTCATACAATTTTACTGGGTAGCAAAAAGGGCATTAGCACTGGACTAATCTTAACATTTCAATGAAGTTTAGAAATCAAGCCTATCAGCATTTGCTGTCAAACTGATATCTGAAGGTGAAACTCTTAGCACATAGCAATGTTTAGGATTTGGGCAGGCTGGGTTTTTTTGGTACATGGAGCTTACCTGCAATCCTTGAACGATTAGAGGAGATCATCAGCCTTTTCTAGACTAGCCAGCATGTGCTGTTCAATAGTTAATCACTCCTGAGCAGCATTCAACCACGATGTAAAAAATAAATACCCCATTGTTAAGCAGGATGCAGTTTATCAGCCCATATGTTGGAAGAGATGTACAAATGAAATTCACAGCATCAGCAATAATGAATTGGATTTTTGAAAAGCAAGATGGATGCCTCCAATTCTCAATCAGAAAGGCGCATTATACCAGTGACAGAAAGATGCTTCCATTTCCAAGACTTTTTTGTGAATTCATGCCTAGTCCCAGCTGCATTTCAATGAAGATAAAAATAAAATGACTTGTACACTACACCAGCTCCACAGTAGAAGCACTTCCATGCCTGGGAACGGAAGAGACAATTCCTGAAGCAGAACTTCTCAAAGACATACGGAGTCAGCACAGCACAAAGCAGCTGTCACTGCTGGCAGGATGAAAAGTGAATTTGCAAGGATTCTACTTTGAGTTGGAAGAGGAGAAAGGAAAAAGGAGAAAAAGAATGTGGCCAGTGCAAGTCCACAAAATTTACCACAAGCCTGCCCTGGACAAATATCAAAGCTCTAGTGGGAAGGCAATTTTAAAGCCTAACACAACCAGCAGAAAAGCAGAGTTCTGTTGCAATTATAAATAATCCTCAGTAAAAGAAATGTTTTACTTATTTGTTGAAGTCTATAGCCCTTCCAGCGCCAGGTGTCCTCCAAAGGACATGATCCACTGCCCAACACAATCAGCTTTTCTTCACTTTTCCAATTTCTACCGCTGCTACTGCTGACAAGTCTTATTATGGTATCATAAAGCCCAATGGTATTTGTTGCTTTCCTCGAAGCCTCAGATTAAGAATTTAAACTTTCATTTTTTTCATGTTTTTCTTCCTCATAGTTGCAGAAAGGTGACAGAGAACATATTCAACAGCCTCAGAAGATTAAAAAGGAAAGAACATACAGAGATTCCTCATTCAAAACCAAAATGACCCAGTAATTTTTTGCTACTTCAACTCATGATTTCTGAGTACATGGAGACAAAAACTCACTTTGCAAATGAAAGGCAGACCTAGGCACGTGCTAATTTAACCAACCTGTAGCCATAAATTCAAATAGTTTCTTGTCCTGAAAAAACGCCTTCCTCTAACATCAGTCTTTAAAGGAAACTCCATCAGTTATTGCAGTGGGAGGAAAATCAGGTTCATTAGTGACTGGTCATGAAGTCACTGCTAATGAAGGCTAAATCACTATAAAAGAGTTAAGAGTCCAAGCAAAGGCATGCCAGCAGGATGGACAATTGATCTGCTGAGAGAAATTATCAAGGAAATAAAATTCTGCAGCATTAACTAAGGGTTATCTTGGTGTAATGCAGAGCCAAAACACAGACAATATCTCATCTACACTGTGATCATGAGCATTGCACAGCAAACATTTTTTTAAAATCTTGTCAGTGTATAAATCTACTGCAGCCCTTACGAATACATACAAGAAAAGTACACATGTGGGGGGTTCAGGGTGCTACTGAAATCATCTTGGCTTAATCTGAAAAAAAATTACACATGTGAAGGAGCAACTGCAGGGCACTGGCTTACAGAAGAGCATTTTATTTGCCAGAAATTGCTCCAGTGTATCAGAGACACTCTGTAATGAGACTTCAATGTAATTATTTTTAGGTAAATGTGAAAAATAGCAAAGAAAAAACCTGCATAAAAGTGTAAACCCGTTTTCAATAAAAAGAATTGATATCCCAGTTTCTCTAAACAACTTTTCAGTTGATGCTGCAACAACAGACTAGAATACAACTTGTACATTGTCTGGCTAATTGACCTCCCAAATGCTGGTCCAAGTCAAGCATCCAAGTAGCTAATGATGCAAAACTTGATGATCAGAACGAATTCAAAATATCTAAGCATGAATTATAGAATCCTAGGACGGTTTGGAAGGAACCTCTAAAAATCCCCTAGTCCATTCCCCGTGCTGTGGGCAAGAACATCTTTCATTAGGTCAGGTTGCTCAAATGCCCATCCATGAGCAGCCCATGTACACTTCATTTGAGCCACGGTTCAATGCGAGAACAGACTGCCTTTCACAAAGAAGGTTTCAATGGTATGTGAAGTTTGTCTTTACACTGTCCTTTTCTACTGAGATTACACAAGAGCTTTCACCAAGAAGAGATTTTATCAGCTTTCTCTGTACAGTGCGTATTATCCAATCCCTCTCGGAGTGCAAAATCCCAGTGCCTACAGGAATAGAAGTTTTATTTTGAACTGGAATGGCAAGACAGACAAATGAATCCCTCACTAGCCAAGGTATTTCTCATCAGCCAAAGCACGTGGGTGGGAAACAAACCAGTGGGACCAACTACACAGATTTTTAACTATGGATATATGCAAAATTTTAACACCGCTGAGGGAAATAAGCTCATTATT
Source organism: Ptilonorhynchus violaceus (assembly GCA_013397565.1). NCBI lineage: Eukaryota > Metazoa > Chordata > Aves > Passeriformes > Ptilonorhynchidae > Ptilonorhynchus > Ptilonorhynchus violaceus. Next base: position 942,031 of record VZRJ01004331.1, read on the forward strand.
GTTTCACTGTTTAATTATGATTTCCTCATTGTATTATAGGTATGAATCTATGCTGCCATACTTAAACCTATTATCTCTCACTTGTACAAAGTTGCTTCTGATGAATCCAAATCAATCCTGCTCACTGAGGAAACACTGAATGGCACTTACTTAAGATGAAGACTGGAAGAGTTTTAACAGCTTATAGCTGGGGGAGGCGGCCAAAAGGGAGAGAGAGAAAAAGAGAGATTGACTCTTTTTACTTTCTTTCTGACATTGGCTAAACCAGCCTGTTTTGAAACACACCACCACGAAGCAGTTAGGTACTTCTATCACTATGCAGTTTCACAGTAGAATTCTTTTTGTCACAAACATTGCATCTGGTAAAATTATTGCAGAGTGGCTGTCAGATATAATGCTGAATTGCCCTGACCTACAGAAACTATAAAGCACCTGATAATGCAGGTTGTACAAGAGCTATTAAGAATAAAGATTGGACAAAATGTTTGGGAGATACCCTTTACAAAATCAATAGGTCATGTTTATAAAGCAATAAAATATTTGAGTGCAGAAAAAAATAGAGCTGTAAAAGCTCATTAAAAGATTGTATTTGGTTTAATTTCCAAGAGGCAATCAGATAACCTAGTTCTGGGCTGAGAATATGTGGTCTGTTTTGGGACAGACAAGTCTTTCTTTTAAAAATAATTTGATCACTCTTCACCCAGGAGATAAAATAAGGGAGACTGGGGTGGAGTGGTTATGTCCTGAAGAATGTATTTTATTACCTTTTTTATTTGGCTGGTTTGTTTGGGCTTTTTAAAAAAACTTAAACAGCATAAACCTTGGAATTCTATATGTGCTTTTGAAAATAATGGCCTGACAGACTGAAGGACCAGAAGTGAGGGCAAAAAAAAATATTATTTTTGGTACTGCCTGTCTGCTTCAGGGCAAAGGAAAGAAACCAAGGTCTAAGTGCAAAGGACTTAGTCTCAGAAAAAATATTCATAATCTAAAAATATAATATAGCTTCAGTGTTCAAGCTGCCTGAAGTCCTATAGATCAGGATATTTGTCATAGCTCAAATCATGAAAGTGACAAAACTTTCTAAGCTTTCCTATACTCCCACACCTTCAAGGCATGCAATTATCCGCTGAAGAAGGAACATGTTTCCTTTCTGAGTACCAAAATTCACTCTGTTCCACTAATGAGCCTCTCCTTATGGGTCTGCAGCTATATTTCTGCACAGTCCTAATGTTACAGCACACTGAGTATGGACCACCAGGTCTTTGCATGTCAGGAACATCCCCCCTTATGTTTACATAAATCCTACACATGTCAGAAGTCACAAGTATACAACCTAGGATAAGCTACAATTCTCTCCAGCTCCTCCAATTTTTTTTCTCTTTCAACATTCATAGCCAAATCAGTGGTAGTCTTATCTCAGAGGAAAACATCTGTTTAAGTATCTTGACTGTCCTGAGATTCCTTCATTTCTCTTCACATTAAATGAGTTATGAATAGACAAACTATTCCTCTGTTCAGCCTCAGGGAGGAAAATACTGTGAAAATACTTTCTTCTTCAAGAAAGATGATGATTCAAGTGAAGAAAACCACCTGATGCTGAGCAGTATTTAATTACAAATGTGAATGTGTCTGTAGATCACAAAAACACCATGATAATACCCTGTGTTTCTCATTTCATGTCAACTCTAGCCCTCAATGTCTACCACTGTGACAGACTTCCCCAACTGGCTCAGCCTCCCTTACAGCACCCAGAGTCCCCTTACATCATTCCTCTCAAAAGATTTCAGCTCACGCAGGCCTACATGTTGATTACTTGTCACTCCTGAAACCCATACTGGCACAAAGCAGCAGCACTACTTGCCAGCAATGTAACATCTGGGATTCCCTAGGCTGGCAAAATGAACCACAGATTCCAAGAGTAATTCATGCAAAGAAAAGCTAAAATTAGTAGGTGTCTACGGATTCATTAACATGCAGCCGTCCTTGCAAGCATGTGTCTTTGTACAGTTACTCAGATGTACCTAACTGTGATAAATGCATGCTACAATCTCAGTTTTGATTCGATTGACCTTTTCTGAAGCGCTGTTCAGCACTGGATTTTAGACAAGGTGTGTTCAAGGAGCTCACAGAAGGAGGAGCCAAGAGATATTGATGTCTTTGTAAGAAACTCCAACATCCAGTTGCAGATAAGGAGGGTTAAAAACGACAGCCTTCAGAGGCTGGACTCATATGCGACTGTTTCCTGAAGTGAAGTTCATGGATACAGCTAGCTCTGAAAGGACCATCAATCTCAGCAACATGGAGATGGCAAGTTGAAAAATGTATCCATGAAGTTCTCGTTTCTTTACCTACTGTGCAAAATCAAGTATAGGGAGATCTGTAGACAGGCTAAAATAACTGTTTTAATTGGCTCAATGATCTTTCCAGAAATAAACACGTTACAAAGGCACTCTGCAAATTTACTAAGGTTACACAGGAAGAATTTAGTTAGCATTTTTCTCACATTTGAAGGGATAGCTATTTTAACACCTTTCCCGAATTTACAGCTACTTCTCTCTGCATACTGCTAGATCACTCATGCTAGAAACGAATCTACAGCTTTTCTACCTCCTCTGCAGCGGAATGAAGCACATCAAATGGCTAGATATTTAAAAACCTCTCTGACAGAGAGCAAGCATGGGTCTTTGTCCTGTACTGTCAGATATGCACATTCTTGATGCATTTGTGCTCATCAAAAAATTCAAAACAAAGCAACCCCCTCCATTAAAATTCTGTCTGAGAACTGCCAGTGCTACAATTGTATATGTCACACTGGAGGACATTGTGAAGTTTAGGGACAGATTAATAAGGACACGAGAACCAACTCCCTTTGTAAAAGGAAAGGGTTTGTTAGCTTGGCTCTTTTCTCTGCTTTGTACTGGGCCTGGACACGAAATCCAAATGTCTCTAGGTCTCAGAGAAGGTGAATCTGAGTTATGAATCCCATCTCTAAAGTCTGGTCTCACACTATCTAGTGTGATATTGCAAGCAAACTTCACTTCCAAAATTGGTTTAGCATTCTCTCATTAAATTAGGAGTAATTTCAGAGTGCCGCAGGTTCAGCTTTGAAAAAGCCACCTTGAGCACTGCTAATAAATCATGGAATCACAGAATATCCTGACCTGGAAGTGACTCACAAGGATCATCACAAGTTCAGCTCCTAAAATAGCCGTGGTAGCACATAGAGGGAGCAGCACCAGCTGGGCATCAACCCATTTTTACTGCAGTTCACAGCAAGTTCCACACTGCTGGGACTCCACCCTTCTCAGCACTCAATTTAGCTGATTTAAGACCAGTTGCACACGCACTGTAAACTTGCACTGACTTCTGTGTAAACATGCAATTAACAAAAGCTAAATAAAGGAAATAGCCAGTTCTGTACATCACACCTAAAGCCAACCTAAAGTTTTTAGATACTTCAAAATAATTTGGGTTTCCCTGCACTTCATGTATGGATAAATAGTTTACATAACTGGTAATTGTGTTTAAAAAAGAGGAAAAGACAAATATTAAGAATATTAAATATTAAAAATAGTAAAAGAATAAATTCAAATACGCAAAGTAAGATCAACAAAAAGCCAGGGACCTACAAATTTTGAAAATTAAATGGTATCTGCAATGACTTGATATAGAAGAAAATGGGGAAAAAAGGCAGATCATTGTTTTAATATTTTACTCTTATCAACATCAAAAAAGGTTGTCTGGTCAACAGAAAGGACAGTAATGCTGCAACACTACAACCTTAAACATTCCCATATGAGATCAAGTATTTGCAGAACCAAAGTACTGGACAGAATCTGTATAGACACATATGTAACTGTAAGGCTACATTTATCTTCCACCAAAACAAAAAAGACTATAAGCAAGACCAGCACAACAACTGAGTCTATTAAAATGAAAAGACTGCAACTAAACCTATACAAAGGGAATCAGTAGAAGTATGAGGCTGGTCCTGACTCATCTCAATATAGCCAAAAGTAAAAGGTTGTACAGTTACTCTGGATTTTCATAGAGGCTACAGTTTAGCATGTGTGGTAAAGAAAGTACAAAATGCATCACCATGAAACTAAGTTTTGAAACAAAGAAGAGCCAGACGGTACTAAATAAAAGGCAAGAAATTAACATCCACAGTCTCAGCCTGGAGAAGACACAGTATCTCCCAAAAGGCCTTCACTCTCAGAAGAATAAGCTAGCAGTGGAACAAAACAAGATAAATCTTCCTGTACAGATACTGACGGCATTTGTTGACCCCCATTCCCTGAATATCAGTGTCATCTTGTCTTTGCATTATATTACTTATAAAAAATACAAGATTTCTCACTCTCACAACAGAGAAGCTTTCTATGATTGATGTAGATGTTTCAATCTTATGAATAATTTCTTGTGCCAGTTCAGTAACTTAATTTCTGATTATACAACACAACTGCAATCTCAAAAAAATTACTGCAGTTGACACTTTTTCTGGTAGTGAGTTATTGTAGTCAATAGATCTCTTCCTACTGATTTCAGTGAACTTTGAATTATTTCATTAAATGGTGTTCTAGTTTGCAATAAAGGTCTAGTATTTACGGCGCCAACCTAATAGCTTTCAGTCATGTTTTACAGTCCAGATTCAGCAAAGTAATTAGTCTGGACCATGCTACTTCTCTGATGGATATGCTTAAGGACTTTGTGTAACAAATCTAAAATATCAAACTGAAAATTTCTTAACTGATAAGCTGAAATTTAAGCTAAAGCATCCTTATTTCACTACCTCATTTCTTCTTTCCAAAGAGTGGAATGTAAGAAAAATTTGTAATTATAAGAGAAACTTATGACCACTTAAATATTCCATAATATCCAAGACCAACCAACACATTTTAGTCAAATGTGTAAGACGAAGCAAAAGTAAAATAAATCAGAAACTTCTAGTTATTAACACCTTAACATAAGTCAGTGTGACATTAGTGAGTGAGCTGCAGCACTAGGGCATTGTCCTAGTCAACCACCAGAGGAAAGAATGAATGCCACAGAGGAAAGGACAATGTTTTTCAACTCTGGCACTCTCCATTCCTCTTGTGGCACTGTGAATAGACGGAGACTGAGTCCTACTGCTGTGGGAGCAGCCAGCACACTTCTCTAGTGAGCAGGAGCAATGGCAGAGCCACGTGGTGAGTGTCTGTCCTCCTGCACTGATTGTAAGCTGCTGCTGAAAACAGGTAGCCAATGGTCACATTTTTATGGTGAACCGCTTGTTATTTGATAATTTATTTGTTTTAAGCCCTTAATATCATGTAAGAATCACAATATCATCTTTCATTAACTATATATACTCACAATAAAGTCATGTACTTTAATGAAATATATATTTTAATTATATTTGTAAAATAAAATAACCATCTATAACCATCTACATCCCAGATATAGATTGTTTTATGTATTTTTTCTTTCACCAGTGTTCTAGAGTTTAAAATGCAAAATGAAATGGTTTAAAAAATTACTGAAAGCAGATGCTGCACAGCAGCCATGTAGATGACATTATAAGTAACAGCAACATATCCAGTTGCCTTTGATGTCCTCAAACTAAGACACTAAGTTAGGTTCACCAAGTAAGTTTTTTACTGCTAGACATGTGAAGCGAAGCCCAATTCCACACCACTGACCTAGCATCTCCAAAAAACCCCCAAGCCACCACAAAAAAACTGCGTACAAGTCAGATAAAAAGGTCTGCCACTGATGATTTTCAAAGTTGCATTTCTAAGCCGCTCGCAATCTCAAAGGAATGTTTCTTAAGATTTTTTTTTTTAATGACTGGAGAGGCTAATAATGTAACTAGATATAGTTAAGTAGTTGGTCACCCTCTTGGTGCCAGGGTCTGCATAGAGCATAGGTAAAGAAACATGAATGAGCAGTAGTGCTTCCTGAAGATCCATCTCCTCTCCCACCCTTTGAAAAGTTAATTTACTTAGGAAAAGCAGTAGAATATCCAAAAGCTGAAGCATCAAAGTGAATTTACTCGCTCACATTTCATTAGGTTGGGCCATAATTCTGGTCTACTCTGAGGTCAATTCACTGTCTGGTTCTCACCTCCTCTTGATGTTACCTTTACCAGTGTGTGACCTGTGGTAACACATGAAGACTGAGTGATATGGAAGCTGCTTTTGTAGGTGTGCTGTGACCTTGTAGATGCTCAACAAGATTTAATTCTTACTAATTAGAACAATGAGTGAGGCTTCAGGCATAATCAAGGAGCAAAATACTGCAGAGCAAGGTTGTATTTCCATGTAGTTGCTCTTTGTTTGAGGGCCTAAGTCAGTACATGAGCTGCCTGAGAAATCACAACTCGCAATCATAGAATCATAGAAGGGTTTGGGTTGGAAGGGACTTTAAAGATCATCCCGTTCCACCCCCGTGCCTTGGGCAGGGACACCTCTCACCAGACCAGGTTGCTCAGAGCCCCATCCAGCCTGGATTTGAGCACTGTCAGGGATGGGGCAGCCACAACTCTGAGCAATCTCTTCTGGTGTCTCTCCAACGCCACTGTAAAGGACCCATTGTGCACCTCATCCCATTTCCTCATCTAATCTCATCCATACATAACTTGTGGGCCTGCAAGACCCACAAGTCTACCTACCTCATTACATACAAAACATCTCCAAAGGCCATCCCACCACATTCAGCTGTGCCACTTGCACAGGGCCGCTCCATACGTACCGACGCAACTGAGATCAGAAGAAATGAAGGCCTGAAGGACAAGACTGCCAAGTATAAGGCTATAATCAGGTTGCTTTCTTAAGCCAGGAATTTTATTTTAGATTGCATTCAGTAAAAAAAGGCAGGTCAGTCAGAAGTATAACCAGTTGACCTAGAAAGCATGCACCATAGTCAGTTATTTTTACATCTCTTTTCACGGGTGTATGTTCCTGGACAAAAATTAACTCCTAAGTGTTCTTACAGTTGACATATTTAGACAAAGATCCCTATGTATGAAATATTCAGTGGGTAATGTTTATAGTACTTGCAACATCTTTTGCCTCGAAGTACCTAAAGGTGTATTTTCACTAGCTTTTTAAAAAAAACCACACTTTTCATTTTCAGTTCAGAAATCACAGGTTACAATGATTGAAAAGAGTTCTGTCTCAGTAATTCCAGTTGGCTCCTCCATCAGCACAACATAACCTGACAGCTTTCACAATGCATCACCTTCCTTAAATATAAACTCTGCCTTTCTGAAGTACTGCCAAGAAGTTTGGCACAGTTGCCAGTCTGGATTACAAGGAGAAGACCACTACAGCACTGACTCGCTCAGAAGGGAATGCTTTTTGGGCAAATATATCTATTCTTTTGCAAAAATCCAAGACAACAGGTAAAGCAACAGTCACAACCATGGTAGTCACCTATTTATAATACACACATCAGGTAACCTGTGGTGAAAAAACTGCAAGCATCAGCTGTTGATGCTCTAACTTCACTACCACCAGTGGCAAATGCCACACAAGCAGTTCTTTCTAGAGCCACCACAGCCAATAAGACAGGATCTGTGCCCCACAGAGCTGTTTATCCAAAATGGCAATAAGTTGTGCAACAATAAAGAACAAACATGAAACAGGCAATGGCAACGGCAACTAGAAAGCTGAAAATGTAACTCTGTTGAATCAACAGTGGATCTCTATACTTTATTTTTAATGCTTTATTATTGTACAATTGTTACTGCTGTTAGTGGTACTGACTCCTACTTTTGCTACAATGATCAAGAAGACAGGTCAGCGCTTTCCTGAGAAAACGTGGGACCTTTTAGACGTTGTTTGGAGCTCCATGGCTCATTCCCATTTCTCCTCACGCCACGAGCCTGCACAAATTGACTGTCAGAGTTCCCAATTTACTAAGCCAACTGGTTTAACAATCTGAAGGTCACTAGACACAAGATTTCCCCAGATGTTGCCTTTATATCAGACACTTTGGTTGATATCACCTGCCTGTAACACCAAAACACAGCCATAAACCACAAATATAGTGAAAAATAAGGTGAACTGATTATTAGTGTTCTCATATTGAGTAGTGTTAAGCTGTCAGTGAACTGGCAGACAGAAAAAAATTAATAATTTTTTTTTTAGAAAGAATCTTTTCTTCCACAGAAAGGGTAAATAATTTTGTGTTATGGGGTTTTCTCCCAAAAGAACGTCTCTTAATGTCTACTACCAATGAAGAAAATCGCTCTTCTAAAATTAAAGGAAGCAAACAAAAGCATCTTTTAAGAGCTCCCTGTGTCCCCCTCCCCACCTCTCAAACCTGGCTATTTACCAAACCCTGAGAAAACATTTGTCTCTTTCATGGTACAGGCACATTTTCCAGGAATAACATCTATGTGTTGCCTGCATCCCCCATTCCCAAAATCTCCATTTCTTTTCTTGCAGTGTCTCTTCCATTGCTTCTTTTAACATACTTTTGTGTGTGTGTTTCTATTAAAGCCAATGATACAGCATTTTTTATTTTAAGCAGTTTTCCACCCTCTTGTGTGTTTCTATGAACTATAAAGGAACTTTTGGAACCACACAGTGTGAAGCTGTTAAAATTACCTATTTTGGGTATACTGATGTGTCAACAAATTTATATACATAAGAAAACCTCCTGGAAAATGCCTCAATAATCTTTAGGAGAAAAAATCCTATCCTTTTATCTAACTACTGTATGCTTAGGTGTTTTAGATATGTGTAGATGACTCCATAACTCTCTTTCTGAAAAAAAGGTTTTCCTAATTCTGCTTAGGGATCACTGTCTGTCTCCTTGTGGGCTACAACTTTTCCTAAACTGTTAGCTCTTTTCAGAGCACCTAACATCTGATAATTTCAGTTTGCCACACTACAGGAGACTGAGGAATATTCACTCAAATTACAAGTAAACCCCTACTATTCCCAGGTGAGCTTTCTTTTAAGATCCTGTCTCCTCTTCTTTGTGATTAGAAACTTCCAGCAACAATCACACTCAACAAGCATCAATGTGCTCACTGCATTTTAACTCTTTTCTGCCCATCAGTGAACCCCATTAAGATCCCAAGCACTTCAGAAGTGAAACATAAAACAATCAAGGTTTTATTTAGTAACTCATTTAAAGATTGTCAGATTTAATGTGTAGATTTTAACTCACTAAGTCTGTTTTAATAATTTCATACCAAATAACAACCTTAGAGAAAAAAAGTCGGTCCTGACTCTTCTTATCCATCCCTCTCCAGAGAGATTCCTTATCACAGGCTTTTCCCCCAAGAGCTCCTTTTTATGAAGCTGCATTATTTTTTACGAGCAATCTAGACAGATAACCAATGTCCACTTCACACTGGGTGTTGCACATCTTTGTCCTTCAAGCTTATATTGATCTCCTATTGTTCCTGCCACAAACCCTAGAGCAAACAGTAGTCACAAGCCTGCAGTTGTCACAATCCTATAATTTGTCAAAAGCAGTGAAAGCACAATTCTGTACAGTAGAAAAAATGGACTGAACTTCTTTGGACTGTCTGTCCTTTAACTTTCCAACAATCTGGGCACTGAATTGAAAGATGTCCTCAACAGCTGAAGAACTGACACTATAGTAAAAAAATCTGAGTCATCAGGCAAGGAAATCCACACATTTCAACGTGACTATTAGAAGCGAGAAACGATCAAAAGTAAGCAGCTATAACTTCTTCCGAAAAAAGTGAATTCTCTTCTGCTCCCTGCCAGAGGTTATTGAAACCACTTTCAAAAGCTCCCAGACACTGCCAAGTATTTTGTAAACTGCAGCTGCCAACCCAAATCACTAAAAACTAAAAGCAGAAAGGGAAGACTTCCAGAAATTATTTAATGACATGGAATTATATCTACAATCACCTCCTTTCTCTGGGATGCACAGCAAGTTGAGCCCTTCTTTGTGTCTGCTTTCTGGAATAGGAGCTCATTGGAGCAGAAATTCCCTTTATATTTGTGTCTTGTGGAGCACAGATAATGCCACCAGTATTCTGCAAATACAGCACTGCAGCAGAATATCAGCACTTAGCAGCTGACTGTCAAAGTGACTTTATAAACTTAAAACTTTGTTTCTAGAACATGGATGTACTTGGGACTTTTTTCAGTGTCTTAAACTGATAAAAGCTTCAGACAGCATTTCTCTACCTCTTCTTGTTTAGGGAAATAATACCATCTGGCATAAACAAACATTTTTTTGGCCCTTCTCTCCAAGGAATTTTAGGACAGATCAAGGCTGGCTGATTTGTTCTTCCACTCTTTTACAATATTACATGCAGCTATTCAAAAGCAACCTAATTAGGAGAAAAATAAAAAGAGCAACTCAACAGCCCTTCTCTACACCTCATACCTGCTAGAAAACCAGTGGGTTTTCCTGGCATGCCAAAACAATGTATGACCCCAGACTGTATTCATGAGATCCATCTTTTAAGTTCCCTAAGGCACAAAAAGACCACTTGGTATGAAAAGCATCAGGAAGGAAGAAGTTTTGATATCTTTGTCTATAATGCCCCACATACCACGTTAGTAATTTAACGGAGGTGAGGATAGTAAAGGGGGACAATTCCTCTGCAAAACAAAATGCCAAAGACCTTGTGTAAAGTACAAATTGACCAGTTTCATAAGAGGGCTGGGCAACTTTTTGCATGCTACATTGTTTTAAATGCAATGAACTCTCCTGGGTGTCATTATCTGTTAGTTAATACTGGAAGTGGCCTGAAGGCCCCGTAACAAATGCGACCTTCAAAAACAGCAGCTCAGATACTCTAAATGCACATCAAACCAACCAAAATGGTCATAATTCAGTAATCTCTTAAAGCTGAGCTCCATTTGACACAGAACAAATTACTACTTTGAGCCTTGGGACAGAAACATGTTCTTAAACTTGGAGTTTTCAGCTCCCTCCTTCTTTGAGATGGTTATTACCCATCAGTTACAGCATTTAATAAGCCAAGGTTTAGGGAATTGACTGTGAGCTACAGATTCTCTTGTACCACAAACCAGACCATAGATGCAACACAAAAATATGTTTTGCTATTTTTGTACATCACTCTGATGTACGAAGTCCCAGAGTGACCTTATCAGGATTCTGTACCAGGGAGTCAGTTATATTACTGTAGCACACTTATTGGACAGACAAAAGGAAGATGTAGAAAGTTATAGGAAGACAACAGAAAGAGTAAAGCAGTCTGATGCATTGGGAAAAAAACATCTGTGAAAAGCCAAAGCAAGAAGGGAATAGGAATAGAAGAAGAAGGCCATTGTTTGCAGCAAATTACAACTGAAACTGTCTCATCACACTGATATGTGCATATATCGAAAAACATGTCAAATGTCTAAAATAAATAAGAATAACTAAGAAATGCACAAATAGAGAGTCTTCCTTCAAATAAGTTACTTTGGTTGGTTTTTTTTCTATTTGTCATTCAATGTGTTCATACATCGTTTCGGTTTAAAGTATTAAAAATTAAGTGGCAATATATTTTCAATTTCTCAGACTACTGCCCATCTTGTGATCACCTTTGATGGGCCTCGGATGCTTTAAAGAATTAATTGGTCTGACTTTACTACAGAGCTACGTTCCTCTAGCTGAGCCTGCTTATGCAACAGGTCCTCCTCCCTGGCATTCTTCCTAAACTCTCTTAAGTCCATTACAAAAGTAGGGAGATGTACTTTCTTAGTGACATTTCTATTTGGGTAGAAAAATTGAAAGCTTGTTAACCTTTCACCTAGACCCAGACTACGATATCCTATTGTGTCCCTAATGATTCCATCTCTATTGCAACTTACAGGAATTGATAGTTCTTTCTCTTGAATTCAACCCCAGAAACGAGCCCCCTCAAACGACAGGCAGTCATAATACTGCTATAGAAGTGGTTTTTCACTCTCTTTAAAATGCAAGGATGCTTTCAATGTATCAAAAAATAAATTGCTTCTTTGTTATTAGGAATAGAAAGAGAAATTGCATGTTTTTCAAGTTATTAAAGGAATTGAAGCAGAGGATAGTAATTATTTTCAGAATGTCCTTTCAAAATGGTCCTTTCAGTATTTCAGCAGTTATCCTAAGATGATAAATTCTAGTCTGAAAAATATTAAGTTCTTCATACAAGGACATTTTATTCACTGTCCTAAACAAAAGTAAAATTTTGTTTCTATTTCTCTGCCACTTTACCACTGTTCTTCCTTTCCTATTTTCCAATTTTTGTTACCATTGAAGTAATAGCCACTGTCCCAAAACGTGGAATCTGACTGAACAGTGGACATCATTTTAAGGACTGACTGAAGTTCACAGCAGGTGAGTGATACCTCACATTTCAGCAAAAGCTGGCAAAAAGAAATTTGAGGTATTAAGTTCAGGCATAAACTTTGGCAAAGGCAAAATAACCAACTACTTACATTAGCATGGCTCTGGGCACAGTACCTTCCCATTGACTCCTCTGCCTGATATGTTTGTTCCCAAGCTCTAGAGAGACAGATTTCCCAGTGCTACTCAATACAAGCAGCATATATGGACTCAGGGCTAGTATGGAAGTGACTTCTATAGTGTCTGCTCTCTCCTTCCCTTCCTCAGCAGTCCATCGTCTGCAAGAACAGCAATCCTGGCTTTCCAGAAATCTTGTCCTCTCAGCCAGGTCCCACACCACATAATTCTGGTGACAAAATTCATGCTGATAACAAACTTTTGGCTATGTTTGACTAAATATTTCAAGTGACTGAACTTGGAGACGTTCTTTAGATCTCCTTGAAAACACATCAACCATAGGAACACACCTTCCATCCTCTCCTATCAAGTCCCATGGAAGCAAGACAGGCTGTTTCAGGATGAAGTGGTTCCACAATGAAGTCAGTACCTGTAGCTTTCTAATAACATTTGAGTGCTATTTTGGTGGTATCTTTTCTGGAGCTCAGATACTGGACTCACTAAAACAAAACATGTTACAGGTCTAAGGCAACTACCTCACAATATAAAAGGAAACGTTTTGAACAAAATGGTTTCAACCTCGGATCATACACTGCAAAATATTCTGTTGTTTTTCAAAAAGAAAGAACATACCTACAGTAATAGAATACTTATGAGAGTACATATAATGGTAAAATACCAGAGCATTTTAAGCATTAAAAACAACAAGACCATGAAACATATTTGAAAAGTTTTCTAAAAGACTAGAATACTTAAGTAGAAACACATGCAACAAACAACTTGGTGGTTCTGGCACAAGTTATATTTACCTTCTACTTACAAAAAGACCAATTCCAGCCATTTCTGTTTCTATAGGCAAAATCCATGCTGCTACTACTACCATAAGAAATTCTACCCTCCTCTCTCATTTCCCAGTAAGAAACTATCAAAGCCACCTGTTGTACGCTACTAATGCTGATAATGTAATATCCATAATAGAAAATATATTCCAAAGATGCTTTTCTTTGCCTGCATTGTCTTGATCCAGAAAACTAATATATGTCTGACTTCAAAGATCACAGTCATTACTTTACATGCATTTCCATGGCATTTCTTACATGCTTGGGAACTCGTTGGTGTGCACTGATCAAGGACAGCAGCACACTAAAAATAGAGCAACAGTGCATTCCTGACCTGAAATTACTCACTTTGTGCAGAGATTTAAATCTATAATTAGTTAGTTAAAATGCCATGGCAAAAAGCACTTTGTAGGAAAGGAGATTCAGTACCTGAAGCACCACCTGAATGTAGGAGAGGAGATTCAGTACCTGAAGTACCACCTGAATGTGACAGGCTGCAGTATGATTTCAGAATGAGGTCCTGCCGTTTTCCACATGCAACTACAATGTGTGGCAGAAGTACAGGCACAGCATACCGCAGCTGGGAGAGTCCAGCCTCTGTTCTTTGTGTGGCACCTTGCCAATCATTACTTGGAAAGCTATGGCTTACTTGCAGTAATGCTACCTCCATGATCACTTTGTTTCTTTTACTAATTGCTCTCCCTTTTGGGAGTGATTTCTTAACATCCAGTGAAAACTTTCTTCCTCCTTTAGCTTCAGGCCATACATCTTGCCCTAGAATCAACACAAGCATTTGCAAAAGCAAACAGGGAACAAAAAATCCCAGGCTGGTCTTGTTTCATTATTTTTCAGTTTGTTTTCTGTACAATAGATAGCAGTACTTTGTTGGTACAACACGGAAAGCCTCATTTGGAAAGGCCGTAGGCAACCACAGTTCTGACTGTCTTTAAAATATCATCTGCTGTTCCAAGGGGGAAAAAAAAAGCATCTGAATAATATTCATACCTAACAGCATGCTGCATATCTGATTTTATCCAGGATAAAATCGACCCATCTATATGAAAACTTTTAACCAGTCAACTGCCAAAACCTTTTTATTACAATACCTGTAAGTCTTCCTCCTTCCTGCTGTTGACAACAGCAAAATGCCTATACTCAGTTCTAAATATAAAGCCATCACTCGTGACATTTTGGAATTGTACAGAAGTCACTTTTAAGTTTTTACAGACTACAGAAAATCAATTCTGAATCAAAGCCATTGATGATAAAAGTAGAAGCAAATTTGTTTATCTGGCTAGTTTATGATACCTTTGTATTGCCAGGACAGAATAATGTGAGCAGAGCACTGCCTTAATCTGGATAAAGAAACATGAAACCATTGCAAATACAGGAAAATCTCTACATAAAAGCACAGCTTACAGATGAATACATATGTTAAAATCTACAATCAATTTATACAAATTTATCTTAATGAGCTTTGCCACAAATTCTACTGTATTAAAGAAAACAAGAGCACTGGTAGTGTAATAAATCAAAACTAATGCAGACTCTTAAGACATTTTCCATTTCATCCTCCTATGTGACAATGGGCACTATCCTGTAAAATATTATTTCCAAAACATCAGCTAACATCTGCATCCAGGACTGGGAGTTAAAGACTGGAAGAATTAGGAGAGTTAGGAATTATTTCTCACCATAGGAACATCTTAAAAAGCAGATATCAGATAAGGTTGATCTGTCACATACAATATGAGTGATGTAACATGTTAAGGGAAATGCAAACGGGGCTTCAAAAAGCAATTACACCTTCAACCACCTCTAATGTGCGAAATACAGTCTATGACAAAGACCTACAAACAGATGCATTTTGAAAAGATGGCATACTGGAGGAAAAAAAGTGCAGTAGGACAAACACCTTGAAATATAATTGATTCAACCTTAGTACCTTTCTTAACAGAACTCAGCATGTTCAGATGTTAAATGATCCAACAACCCAGGCAAGGCTGCTTTTACCTGCATGTGCAATGTAAAAATTCTAATTATCTGTGACTACTCAGATCATTGGTCTAAGTTATTATTTTCCACACATTTCCCAGCAAGACTATTCTATCCACAGTAAATGAGGCTGGAAATATCAAACATAAATCACAATATCCACATGGATATTGGGAACAGTCAGATAAAGCAGTCATATAAAATCCAATAAGCCATACCCTACTACAGAAAACACACAGAGAAAATGACACAGGAGAGCTCTCTGCTCACTGAGCTGGCTGACATTGGTGCCATCCTCTGCCTAACTGCTCAACTCTTCCCACGCTGAGAGGTTTCACAACACCTTAAATTCCAGGCAACAATTCCATTTGTGTTGCTTTCATGGCAATTCTGATGGTATAAAAATTGATAGCCACTTACAATTCACAGGGGGCAGTTAAATTCAGTAATTCTCTTCAGCAAACATCCTATGTCAAGCTCTGACTATGTGAACTGCCTGCAAGAGCAGAAATCTAGGACTAGTAAAAAACACACAAATCCAGTAACTTTCCATAGGAGTCCAAGTACAATCAGCTCCAAAGTATTCTTTCATTAGGAACTCAAAAGTGAGAGGAAATACTCCAAATCAGCGAAAGGCTTCAGAATCTTGCTTTAGTTTCTAAATCTCTGTTTCAAAAATAAAAGTATCATTATATGTCTCTCAATAAGTTGCTGTGAGGCTTCCTAAATGCCTGCATGCAAATACTCTCTGTTTAAAAATAGAGGAAAAAGAAAAATTATTTGACAAAAAAAAAAGTGGTTTCATCACTCTGTATTAAAGTAGAAAATATACTCTTTCTTCTTCTTTCCCCTTTTTTCCTAATCCCAAACCCAAACAAACTACCAGTGATCTGAAGCTGTTGGAAATCAAAATTGGACTATAAAAACCCTGAAAGATTGAGAGCTAATTCTTATTTCTTTTCCTCCAAGAACAACTCCATAAAGTCTTAGTTTTTATCACACTACATAAGACCAGATATACAATGGTCTAAAAGAAACCACAATGTGGACCATACATCTTTTTTCCCTTCACCATCACGATTGTGCAGTGAAGTAGCCAATGTTATTAAGAAAGTTTTACAGATAACAAACAGAAAAGTATCAAACACCAATACAAAAGATCACAGCGTATTTTTGTGCCTACTTATTTCTAAGTAGTTCATAAAGCTGCTGTCCTACTCATCTCCTGAATCTCACAAACTGAAAACACAGGAAAATGATCTAAAGTATAAAATACCTTGGGCAATTAAACACCCTCTCAGTGCCCTGTACAAAATAAATAAATGAATAAATGAAACACATTTTATCACTCTCCAATTCAAAGCCTTCTATACATGCTCAAATCCCATCAAACAGTTAAAAAGGATCTTGCATTTGACAGTAAACACAGTCCTGTTCATATTAATGTTATTTACATTCCCTAGTCATCCAGCATTCTCATTTCTCACAGACTATGTTCCACAAGATATTTACTCATTGTTCTATCAGCAGAATGTAGTTTTACTTTGTTACAAAGAGTGAATCCTAGGAACTATGTGTGCAATCTAGTCATGTCCCTGCTATTACAGCCTTAAAACTGATGTTAGACATGATTTTAATTTAAGGTGTAACAGCTGTTCAGTTTTGGGTGCCTCTTGGAGCAGGGGTGGAAAGGGGAATAATCACAGTTAATGTTCCATACTCCAGTCCTGAAGAGCAGGTGTTCAGATGAAAGCTCCGAGATATCAATTTGAAATCAACTCCGAACATTTCCCACTGCTGACAGTGCAACAGTTGCTGATCGTTTTAATAGCATTGGCAAATCTTCCCATGTCAATAACCACTTATCTTCAACATAAGTGGGGTTATTTGCTTCAGCTCTGATCCTGAACTCTCTAAACTGCTGATTAAAGCTGTGGTTCTCATCTATGACAAGGGACTGAGCAGTCTGTGATTGGGTCTCGGTTCAGCAGGCCATTTTACTTGCCAAAATCACTTCAAGCAGAAGTGGAAGGTCAGTTCTGCTCCACATCCCAGATGTTTTCCATGCACAATGAAATCACACGTTGAAACACCACCAAAGCTGCTTCCACCCAGAAAACAGGAGTATTCCTTCAGGACATATGGAGAGCCTCAGTTTCTTTTACTGCGTCAATGCTGTACTGCTCAGCAAAGAAACAAAAAGTTCCTTTGGCTGAGCAAAATGTTTTCCTACACTTGCTAATAGGGGATGCCGAGATGCGAATCTATCATCGAACCACAACGGGACACAAAGCTCAGCACGCTCTGAACTCTTAACTCTGAGAACTCCAATCCTTTCTTGCACCGCCCTTTGCAACAAGTCCTTAGTACAGGCCGTGTCTAGCTTGTTCTCAGAACAGCGCAGTGAAATCCAAAATAGGCACGAGCGCCGCAGAAATGCTGAAATGTTGCTGATGAATGCTGCTCCATTCACAGATTCAAAACGAGTTAGTCTCCAACAGGCCAGTTACAGTTGCTTCCTACACTCATTAGGAATATTACAACTCTTTCATCAAACTATTAATATGTGGCTAAATACCCAGCACAAACGTAACAGTTTGAATTGCTTGCAAGCTGCATTCTGTACCTCCAAGTACAGGTTGTGCTTGGGAAGTTACGAGGAAGGCCTCCATGGCCCTTGACAGAGATGTACAAAACTGTTATTCCCTCCCTTTGATGACCCAAACCAGTACCTCTTTGCAGACTTTGTAACAGGACAAGGTCTGGAAGCGACCATCTTACCAGCACCATTAACAACTGCAGTAACGTGGGCAGTAAGCAGCAGTCTCTGCTCAAAAGCAACAGAGCTTACATTATTTATCACACCAGCACTCCATCTATCAACTGCCCTTACTAAAGAGTCATCACCAGCCGTGTCACAAAAAAGGGCACAAAACCTGGCAAAAAGTTTACGCAAGACACTGGAATGAAGGTCTGGCTTTTTCATAGCAAAAAAGAACCGAATTTATGTCCAGAAGCTAAATGCAAAATTCTTCAGATCTTTTGATCTTGTTTATATTTTATAATAATTTAAGGCTATTCTTATTAGTCTTATTTCTTTTTTATTTGGTCTTGAGACACTGAATTCAGAAACAAATATACCACATATAACAATAATTTTTTCCATTAATTCCATACCTAGTTTCATTGGCTCCTGCCTCCGGAGCCAAGGAATAAACAAAACACACATGACAGCAGGTGTAAATACATAAAACCCAGGTGTATGTCTAACTACTTCATCTTCTGCTCATTATTAAACCTTGCAGAGGCAAACAGTGCCTAGATGCAGCGTACTGAGCATAATAATCAGCATCAGGCTAAGAGGTCAGGTCTCACTCAGCGGCACTTCACAACATTTGAACATTACACCCATGACAAGAATATGAATGAGTTCTGTGCAAACAAACACACACTTTCAGAGGGACAGGCAAAACACATTTCTGTCACCTGTGGTGTCAGTCACTGCCACAAAGCAGCAGGTCACTTGACAGATACCAAAAAGGGGGTGAAAAAGTGCAAAGGAAAAAGAGACACAAAGCAGGATTTCAGACTGCCCAGTTTTAGCATGTTTACCTTTACAAAAGCTAAAGATAAAATCACTGCTGTGGACTGTTCTCATGAAGATATGTTTCTCCAACAGCAAGTGATGACTGCCTTGGGGGTTATAGCAGTAGTAGCTCACTTCTACCCTAATCAACAGGGGTTTAATTCTTGCAAGGTAGAAGAAGAAAACCCATAAAATTACCAGCCCTATTGCTCACACAAAGCAACCACAAACTCTCTTCAGTTGCTGGCAACAGCTGCCATTCCTCTGGAGGGGCTGTAAACCACCACAGTGAGGAATTAGTGCATGGAAGACAAACTGAGGCTGACTGAAGATGCCACAGGAAGACAGAGGAGACAAAGGGGATCATCCGTCTGAAACGCTTGAAGAAAAAGGCCTTGTGGGGAAGCACACAATTCTGACAGGGGCTAGTACCCTTCTTCACCAGTTTCACTCCACCTTAATTTTATTCCTAAGCTTGCTTGCTGTCTTCACAAATCAATGCATTCCTTCTTTCAAGCATATTTTTTTCCTCTGCACCTCATTTTTTCTCCTTTTTCTTGGTTTTTTTTTTTTTTTTACTCCATCTTTTATAACTTTTTTGCTTATTCTACCCATACTGGCTACTACCCCTTTTCTAGTCTGTCTGATTTCCTGATGATGTGCCCCATGGCTAAGTCACCCTTGAAATCGGGATTTTGAGCTTTAAATTACATGATAACTCTGCCTGAAATTCCTAATACTGCTGAGTATGTCTGAGATCCACACACAATTTGAGGCACAGCCTCAGCAGCCAAATGAAACAAAAAGCTCACCAAAAAAGTAACTTTTTGTACATTGGTGAAACCAACAACTGGTCAAGTCACCCCAAAGTCAATTAGTGCATCTAAACCTGAAATAGCTCCACATAACTATTTTCAGAAACCCCAAGATCAGGGTGTTTGTTTTTATTTAATTATGACACTGATTAAGGTATTAGTGTCCCTAATCCTCCAAATTTAATAACAAAAAGCAGCCTCTTAAAATTTCATCCAGTGGAACACCCAGCTGCCAAGAAACACGGACAAGCTCCCTCGGTGTAGAAGGAAAAGGTGTTCCTTAGGAAACTGCGTCCTTACACAGCTGTTCTTTCTCAGATTTGTGAGGAAAATTTGTAAGAACACAGTCACACGACACCCTGAACTCAGAATAGCCATATTAACAGACTTTCATCCCGATCCACATCAGTCCAGGGTCCATCACCCTGTAATTCTCGTGTCACCTGCCACATGTCGGAGTAATAACCTCCAAATGTCTGAACAACATCAGCTTATTCCTCAAAACAGCATTTTTCCTGGATGCATATAAAGAAAAGGAAGAAAGACCATAAAGCCATGGGAAGTGCCATCACTTCCGCAGTTTTTTCTTTTCTTTCAAGCGGAAACAAGGAAGACTGATCAGATTTTCATCCAGGCCAGATGATTTTTCCAGAGCTCTCAAAATACAATTACAGCAACTCCATCAGGCATGGGGAAAGGCCATACTAAGTGTTTGACAGGGCCTGTGGAGAGTTACAGAAGTGCAGATGTAAGGGTGATGCCCAGTACTGTCAGCAATAATGAATTCTTGCTAATTTGTGCTCTTTACACAGGCAATGGTGAGTTTATTATTTTTCAACAGGTATGATTATTTGGTTACTCATCACCAAGGTAGATGCTATCTAAGCTAAAGCCAGGGAGGCTTCTGGACAAAACCAGGGAGGAGGTACTGATGCACTGTTCAATTTAGCAACTGTTGCCATGGAAATATCTTTTTTACTGACTGCTGATGATTATCTCACGTTAGAAATGTGATTTATGCACATTCTATGTGAGAGCAGAGAAGCATATTTATAAATGAGCAAAGCATGGTTACTCCAACATTAAAATGCAGTGTGCTCCATGTACTTTTCAGAAATACATAATTTGCCAAAACAGATTATTAATCAAGAAAATATATTGGCCTTCTGCAGTATATAACCAAATTACCAGAGTAAAGCAGAAGCCCTTTCCAGGTCTGAAATTAACAGGAACAGGAAATGTAATGCAATTCCCGTTTTCTTCCTCTTATCTTCTCACAGGAAAGGACAGGGAGAGCCAGAGAGACTATCTGGTCCAGCAGCTGTTATTGTTATGAATTTACAAATGCACAGGCTGCATAAAGACATATTCAGCTTACTGCTGCAGGATTTTTGTCAGTCTGCTTCATAGTGGTCTTTGTGCCCAAAACTAGATTTTAGAATCAATGTTCCTCCAGAAGCTTAAACACGTTTTTTTTTAATCTGCTTTGTCCTCATATTTGCCTGCCAATCATCTCTCATTCCACACACTTTTTTCTATTTCAACTACATCAAACAGTGAATCCATGGGGATGATACACTTATTTTTGTGTGTGTGTGTGTAAAGCAAGCTGAGTGATGCCAAAAATCTAACATCTCCATTAGTTCTGACAATTTCTTGAACTGGTAAGGGCAGAAGTGAGGTGTTCTTTAGCACTTGCAACAAAAGACAGTGAATGAGACTAGTAAGGATGATCAAAATGGATAGTAGTGAGCAGAGTAGCTTCAAATGTAGGAAAAAAAATGTTTCTAACCTCAGACTGACCAAACAAAACACCTAGTCCCATGAGGAAGTCCCAGCAGACCCAGCAAGAGCTACCTCTTGGTAGCTCAAGACAAAAGTTAGAGGTGTTGAAAGTCCCTGACTTAAGGTACAAGAAACAACATATAATTGCAGAGCCTGCCTTAAGTTACAAGGACTCAAAGATCTCATATTTACCAGCCTGCACAAAAGCAATTTCAAGGTAAGGAGAGGAGGAACTGGACCAGTGAAAGTAAACATAGAACAACATGTCACACAAATTGAAAGGACTTTACAATTGTACAAAGCCACACAAAATATGATCAGTACTTGAAGTACTAGCAAAAGTGCAGGAAATTAAATGCCTCTTCTCTCACACAAATAGCCAAAAATTTAGTCATGCATGACCTGCAATCAGATGTGATCAAGCTGTTCTTGTGTACAAGACATCACAGATTAAGAGTGAAAAATCTTTGCATGAAAATACCCAAAATGCAAATATGTTGCACCAAGGCAATGCAAGTTATTAGTAAGGCTCCTTGTGTGTATCAGGTCTCATTCCTGAGCCATACACCCGGGGAAGGAAACCTGCTCATGGAGTGGAAGACTGGAATTCAACTGTACTTTGTTCTGTGTGAAAGCAATACTCCCATGCATTTCAACTTTAGTACTGCAGCTAGAGTTCATCTACTACCCTGCATTTGAAAAAGATATTTAAAAAAACCACCCGAATTTTATGTTTGTAACATATGGAGATTAGAGAACAGTTGGTAGTGAAATCCTCCATTTCAAGAACAAGGCCACTCTTCAATTCTCCACTTCTCTTTTAATATCCACTGAATTAATGTATAAAGTTAAAGCTAGCATGCATTATAAGCTTACTATAAGCAAAGAGAAACACCACCAAAAAAGACCTGATTACAGAAAAACTAGAAATTTGATGAAGTAGAAGAGTTCTTGAATAAGCCCAATTAATACATCAGTTGCTGAGTGACAACCATCACACGTGGGTGCAGAAATACATTCTTTGCAAGGACGGAGCTGGTAAATGGAGGCACTCACAGCTGAAGCAAACAAGCCCACTCTGCAGGAGCCTGGCCAAATTTAAGAGAGATAGAGCAAGAATAGGATCCACCTCTACTTCAGACATCTTAGCAAGGCTATACAGAGACAGCATTCCTCAGTCTCCATACCAGACATTCAGTACAGCCACACTGCTAAAAACATACCTAGTCATCCACACAGATACTGACAAATCGGATCAGAGAATCAACTGTCTGAAGCACATTCTTTGAAGGAGCGGGGGAGAAGAAAGAAAAAAAAAAAGAATATTTTTGCATTCTACTTACTTATGGGAATTAAATAAGCTGACAAAGTATTTTAGCTAATGAACACAAAGAAACCTGAAGGTGTTGCTGGCATGTAATAGTTGATGACAGAGTAAGAGCATCAGTTCAGTCAGAGACTGAAGCTAGAGATGGCAAAGGACCAAGCAGAAAATTTTAAGGTCAGTCCAGGTAAAATTCAGCTTGTAATGAAAGAAGACAAATGCATAAGACACCTACTCCTAACTGACAGAACCCAGCCAGTGAATTCAAAGTCACTTCTAAATCTGAAATTGTAAAGATTGTTTCAGAAGATCCAGTTTTGCCAGAATATGCCAGATGAAACCTATTTTGTCCACTGCAGCAACTGCTACATGACAGCAGATTAGCAACCAGGAACAGCAGGACAAATACTCCTGGGAGTCTTTGAGCCACGTCACCTGCTATGGTCAAGACTGTGCCCACACATGATGACCACTGGTGCCCAGCACTGCAGTCACAGCAAACTCAGACATCAGCAGAGCATCAGGGCAATGTGAATGGCAAACACCCAACTCTGTGCTATGTGCCATTTACACACATTTATACTTAAACTGACATTTGCACCAGCGATTAGAACTGCCACCACCATCTTTAGAGATGCACTTTACACAAGACATGTCAGTAAACAAATTAACAAGTAGGAATGGGTTATGCACTCCTGTTTGACAGAATGACACGTGTGACAGCTTCACTCAGGCTCCGCATGAAGAAACAGACTCGGAGAGTAATAAAGATTGAGCTTTGACCAGTTAAGTGTTAATAATATCTGACACACATGGATGAGGATTAATCAGGGAGTTGTCAGTACTGTTATAATAATAGCTGCTTGAAATGCTGTTCCGTGGGAGGGATTCTAAAAATGAGAATACATTCACTTAGTATATTGCAGTGCTTGCTTTAAAATTAATCATGAATAATCATTAGAACGCTTCTGGTTGGAGGGAGGGAGTTTTTCACATGACCCAGATCCTGGCTGTACATCTCCACAGATGGGATTATGGTTGTCTGGTATCTAATAATGAGAGCTCTGTTTCAGCCTCATGCTTTTTATTTCACTCTTGGTCTAACTGCAATGGCAGTGAGAAAGTTCATCAGCTTTAGCCAACAAACATGCTGATATTGCTGGGGTTGAATAAAATTATGATGTACATGCAACTGTGCATGTGGGAGGTTGTCAAAGACATACACTGGAGAGAAAACTGATTTCTGCCTCTGGAAACTTTTTTTCTGCTGTGTTGCAATTCTGTTTTCTGCATTCAAACATAATGTAGAACATAATGTTCTTAGTGCTTAATTTTAAGTACTTGGATAGTCTGATTAAGGCACTGTTCAACTGCTTAAAGTTGGATTTGTCAGGATGATTCAGTTGCTCAAAATTAAGTTATGCATACAATTATCCTCGTAAAGAGCTCTCTTTTTCAGTCCTGTGGGTAGCACTGGATTCAGAAATGCTATTCATAGTAACAAGAAAGCATCCAAAAATGACAGAATGCAGCTGAATACTTTTTTTCACAACAAAAACTCAATAGTCAATGAATGCTGTTACAACTCAAATCAAACTTACACAAAACTAACTGCAGGCTAATAATGCAGAGGAGTATCCCAAATTTTTATTTTCTTCCATTCTAATGCTGGTACTGATTGCATTGCTTATCTTGCTTCCTTTCCTTTGAGGTTATCTCATAAGACCTCCTAGAGAAAGACTAGAGTTACTTCTAGTCTACTGCTAACACCAACAATGCAGCAAAAGGATTATATTCTTTCCTATTAGAAAAAAAACTTCCTTATCATAATTTTTCACTCCTAAAAATGAACTGAGAGACAGCACTATTTCAATTTCTTCCTCCTTCTACTGTAGTCAGGTACCAACTGACTCCCTTTAATCCGTGGGTAAGTATCAATATTCATGAATGCAACTTCTATTTAATAATTAATTTAGGGACAAATACTGCTTAGATATGGTAAGTACTTGAACTTCTAATGTGCACCAAGGTTAAATACTTGTCAGAAATACCTTCTGTTCTCACATGTAAATTACCTCTCAGGAAACTGAGAAAAAAAGATTTTTCAGTAATATCAAAATGTTTTGCCTATAAATTTGCAGTATTGAATTTACAATAGACAGATTTCTATACACAATACAACAATGTATATGCTCCCATATGGCCTTTACAACCATAAGGATGTAAGCTGCTGATCAATGTAAATGGCATTGACTTCTGTATTTGTGAACTTCACACATGCTACATACATACAGTGGTGATACCTCTGAAAAATATCTGTAGGCAACACCAGAGTGTAATTTAAGTCAGAAGCCAACTGCAGGCCTTGGCCACACTAAAATTCTCCCCTCCCCAAGAGGCTGGCTTTTAATTTCCAGGTGGCTTTGTCACTATTTATGGTGGTATGCTTCTACTTTTTTTTTCTTTCTTTTTTTCTTCTGAAGGAAGGAAGGAAGATTTTCTATTCCTTGCCTGCTGTGGTATGCCTTCCATTGAGGGATCTGTAATTATTTAGTCTGCACTTCCTGCTGTGGTGCAGGTGAGGATATATTTCTGGAAGTGGCAGCAAAGTCAGCTTTTATTCAGTCCTATTTTACTCTATTAAGGTTTCTTTATTCATTAAATGCATCTTGATGATGTCCCATCTACCTACTTCCCAAAGGAAAGGAAAATTTTCCCTATGTGAACATGCAACTGACCTTGGACTGTTTTGTTTTTCCGCTTGCACACATTATTGAGGGGTTACGTAGAAAATCTCTGCTCGGAAGAAACTGGAAAAACTTCAAGGAGCTGAGGGAACACATGAGGTCCCTCAAATCCAGCTGGGGCTGGGCATTTTGTCAAGGAATGGATCAAAGTCCTTATAACCCAGCCAAGATTCAGGGTTTTCCAGCTTGAACAAGTGAGCTGTGAAATAACAGATTGACTACGATGCTTTGCTCAGCAGATGCTCATGGACTGCTTTCGTGGTCACCCACACCAGGACATGTTCCCTGGCTCCTCTTCTCCAAAGCAGCGGAGAGAGCACAGAGATCTCTACCCTGGCCAAGGGTGATGCACCACAGACCTGTCTTTTCCACCAAAATCTCAGACCCACATTTTCTGCCACGGTGCATGTTATTTACACAAAGATTTTTCACCTACATTAAGCATTGTTGAGGTCATTTTTTGTTACTAAGCCTCAACACTTAAGGATGTACCCTGCTATTTGCACTTTGACACTGAGGTCCACAGAGCTGGAAGAGTATCCAGCAGGTGCCCTTTGCAGCACTTGTCACTTGAAACTAAATCACTTACCCTCAATTATGTTTACCCAACTATAAAATAGGGGCAATAATACTTATTTTTCAAAGATGATATGAGGCTTATTAATGCTTGTTTAAGTGCTTTGTTATGCTTGAATGGAAAAGGAAATTATTATTATAATTTTAAGTGAAGCTTAATTATAAAACTGTGAACATAAGCGTATTAGAAAAATGAACTCTGAATCCCAAGCCAGCAATTGCTCACTCTTAAAACAGTGTGAGATGATTTTATATGCATCTTGCTATCACTAATCCCCACTTCTCTAAATCCTACATTTGTTTTCCACATTACAGCTAAGAAGAGGCAACATGCAAATTAAATTTAGTGTCGAATCAATCAAGAAACAATACCTAGTACCTTATTTGGTGATCTGTCATCACTGGAAGCCTGATTAAAAAAAATTAAAATAGCCTGCACACAAAACCATTCTGTTTGCTCTATACTAAAATAAGCTACACATATGATTGTCATTGGTACAATTTCTAACCTGGAAAACAGGCTAATTTACCTCTCCTACTAAGACAGGCTGAGAGCTGGGTGGGGCTGTTCACTCTGGAGAAGAGAAGGCTCCAGGGAGACCTTACAGGAACCTTCCAGTACCTAAAGAGGCCACAAGGTTGGAGAGGGAATTTTTACAAGGGTAAAAGTATATCCCTGTATAGAGATAGAACAAGGGGGAATAGCCTCAAACAGAAGATTAGTTTAGATTAGATATCAGGAACAAATTCTTTACTATGAGGATGAGGCACCGGCAGAGGTTGCCCACAAAATTTGTGGATGCCCCATGCCTGGAAGTGCCAGGCTGAATGGGGCCCCTGAGCAATCTGGTCTAGTGGAAGGTGTCCTTTTCCATGGCAGGGGGGTTGGAACTGGATGATCTTTAAGGTCTGTTCCAACCCAAACCATTCTATGATTCCATGAAGAGCAAGTTGCCAAGTTACTAAGATAACCTAAAATTTGCAATAAGATTCTCTCGCAAATTTGCAAATCCTAGACAGCACAGTTCTTCCTTTAATCAAACAACAATACAAAATCCTTTAAGTGGCTTGCTTAGAAGAAAACTCAGGACTTACAAAAGTATCTAACACTGAAGATTATACAGATATTGTACAGAAAGGATTGAGCAAAATAATTTGCTTTTACCTGACATAACACATTTGTCAAAACAAGTATCACTTCGAAGCGTCACTCCCAAATCTTCTGTAAATATGTTCTGTGAGCTTAAGCTCTGATACTTACACAATGCATACAAACACAGATAGAACTTCAAGGTCATTTCCAGACAATAAACAGAAAAAAAAAAAATCTCACTCCATTTCCTCCCACCCTGTCACCTACCTGTACTTCAGAGGCTCATCAGAAGAGGTAAATAAACATAAAATCTGTTTAGATAAGGCACTGCTCATAGTTTTCAAAAAGAGAATAAGTATTTGACACTAAAACAATGTGCCTTTCAAAAAGCACCTCTACAGTTCTGTATTTGTGCTACTCCCTGCCCAGAATTCCTGTGTCTGCAAAGGCAATGGTGGATTTCAGTAGTTAAAAAAAAAAACCAGACATTTCATGCTGGGGAGGTGTGTGGGCAGTTGGTGTGTGAAGCAACAAAAAACCAAAACCAACCAAACCCAAAAGTGATATCCAGCAAAACCCAAGACTTGAGATGAAGAGAGGATTAAACAGATGTTGTGCAATATTAACCCAAACCAAATGTCTGCATCAGAAAGCAGGATATGAGCAGAACTAAAGGAGGCATTTCTTCTTCACTGAATGCCAACAGGCCTATTTCATCTAAATTAAATTTTGTAAGGTTAAAAAACAAGGCTTAGAGGAAACGCAGCTCTCTAGATTTACAACAGGAGTAAGAAAACTGTCAGTAAAATCAAGAGATTTCAGTCAGCCATGGCCATCACGTGTGGTTGGACCTTGCCCTGGAACAAGGGAAGACATAGTAGACTGTCACCACCATCCCCTTCCCTCCGCAGTACTCTTGGAGGACCAACTCACATGCCATTCCCAACTCCCCTTCCCAAGCACAAGATGAGAGAGGGAAAACAGAAAACTGGGAGAGCAAATACACCAAAATTATTTGATAGAACAGCCCATTTGATGCCTTCTAGGCAAAGGGAAAATAAGAACAGTTGCAACACTAAAGCCTCAGTACTAAAAGGCCTCTGACAGACCAGTGAACACACACAATGTCACAGAGTTAGAGAGACTGCTGCTAATGAAGCGACCAGGAAAACTTGCAGTGTCAGCATGTGCCTGGTTCTCTCTGTACCTGTAGCTTGTCTCCTCCCCTTGATGATATTCCAGCAACAATTAATTCAGAAAGCCACAAGGTTATCCATTGGGTTGTTTGTTCCCCCTTCCTGTATGCAACCCTGGTGTCCTTATGACAACTTCCCATCTTGAAGACAACTTAGTTAAAGGCAAAGGTTTTGCTGATTTTGAACTACCGCCAATGTCAGACACTCCCTTATTTTCCTACTCCTAACTCTATTAAACAGATTGAAGTCCTAATTTGGATGACTATTTCAGATGATGGTAACTAATTGCACTTGTTCCCTCAGCAGATTTTTCCCATGGCAGTGACTTGTCCTACCAAACAACTTCAATGACAAAGGCTTAATATTAGCACTGGGCTTTTTCTGCCCTCTTATGCAAACACCCTTTGCATTGTCCTCCATGATTCTAGGCTGCAGGTTCTGCAAGCATAGCACACTTGTCAACTAGACTTATTGAATGTTTAACAAACTCTCACTGACTGTGTGAAAGTCTCCTGCAAAAAATTTGCAGGATCTCACATAAAACATCAAAAACTGGGCTCCAAGAACAACTGTGTCAAAGTTGCTGCCCTATTTCTTTGCCCCACACCATCTTCCCTTTCTCTTCTTGTTTTTAATCCTTCAGTTACAATACATTTCCATAGTAAGCATGCTACTTTGCAAACAAACACACTTACTTACCATATGCAAGGACAAATCAATTCATTCACTGACAATTTTAATTCTGAAAAGCCAGTTATGATTTACTACATGTTCTATTTATTTAAAAACACAAGACTGACAAGCCAATGCAAATGTACAATGCTGATGATGCACTTTGCTAGGGAATTAAGCCATAAAATTCTATAGCACTGAAAATAGCACAAAATACCACATGCACAATGAGGCCAAGTTCTGTATCCTGAGGAAATAGCTTTGTATTCCATAAATTTACTGCATTTTATATCTTACCAAAAAAATTACAGTAAACCCCATCATCGCAGGTTTTTCTTCCCCCAATCCCCATTATACGTGTCACATGGAAGCCATCACTAAAAGGCAGATATTTAGCATGAAAAAAATAACTGAGTATAAGGACTAAGTGCCAAGACAGAAGTGCAGTACCATTTTCTGATGGCAGATTTGAGCAATTTAATGGCAGCATCTGCTCTTTTTGATAAAGAGGCAGATGTATTTTAGGCCTCACCCTAAGTGAAAGAAAACGCTTACATCACTTACTAAAGAGCAATATTTTACATAAACTCATAATACCAAACCCACAATGAAAATCTTTTTCATTCTGGTGACTTACTAGCCTAGCAGAAGCTTTGAGCCCAAATATTTCTTTTTACTACACGAACAAAGCGATTCTCTGCGTGAATTCCATGTTATCCATCTGCCGTATTACACAGTATTGGAGACGGAATACTGGATTAAATCTCTCCCGACACCATTTTTTATTTTCCTACATGGTAATAAAAAGAAGAAAGTTTTATTAATGTAGAACCACGAAATGTACCAGGAGATACTCTAATGCTATTCATCATGAATACAGATTAACATTTTAGGGTTTATGACTAGTTATATATTCATTAAAGTTACTGTAAACAATATCAGGTGGAGGTGAAATAAACATGAAAAAGCTCTCCACGGGTTTAGGTATATTCAACATCACAAAGCTCCTCAGGTGCCATTAAGTGCAACGATGTAACAGATATGAATCCAACATAATGACACACTTAAACACAAGTCTTCTTTTGTTTAAAACTCATTCTGCCTGTATCTTGTTGCATCTATCCCCGTTCTGCCTCTATCTGGCTGCTGAGTCTGCTAGTCATCTTTATATATGCAGTGATACACAGTCCTTCCCAACTGCAGCTCCTTGCTATGACACAGAATTCCTGGAGGACAGAGACATTCCTCTCACAGACAAACAGAAGGCTTTCACAGCACACTCTCCCTCAGATAACTCTCAACTCCAAGTTGAAGCTTTGCACTAGAACATAAGGATCCAAAATAAATAACATAAATTTGAAGTGCCAAAAGCAAGTGCCTCATATGGGGGAAAAAAAAATCAGCAAAATAAATCCTGCAGAACAAAGGTACACTGCTTTTTTGCTGTCTGTTCTCCCTCTTTCCCAGCCAGAGACACAGCATCCAGTGAACTAACTCAAACAGCAACTGATTTCTGGTCTGGATTTACTGATGGAATAAAGGAGCATCCCAGGAAAGGAAATGTGTTTAATTTCCAGCATGGCTATTAAACAACCTCATCACAACCAAGCCTTTCTAGGTACAGATTTGCTAGTCTGAACTTGCTCTGTATCTTGAGGTTGAATTTTTATCTCCAAGGTGAATTTTTACAGTATTGTGTTGAAAACATAATTTAGCCTTCTTTCAAGTTTTTAACATCACGTTTACTTATCACCTTGAGCTGTACTAGACACAAAACAAGCCTGCAGATCTAACCCAAAATCATGCTGTTGCTCTTTTGGACGTTCCACACAGCATTACTTTGAGCATTTGTTTTTGGAAACATCCACCAAACCTTTTCAAGGGCAGTTTCTGAGACAGATCCAGCAAAAGATGAAACTATAAAGCAACTCATTTGAAGAAGACAGGACACTGAAAAGAAACAGGTGATGGATGCAGGAGGTACAACAGTTTTGTCAGTAAGGCACAGCAATAAGAATAACTTGATTTTGGAATCTGTTTTTATTACAAGCAGGTTCTAAGGCAAAATACTGGTAATCCTGCTGGTTGAAATAAAAAAAAGCAAGCTTCCTCCTCTTCATCCCTCCAAAAGCTCTGAATGGGATCCAAACCAGAGTTTTGCTGACCTCTGCAGAAAGATCCTGCATGCAGAGAACTATGTTAGTTGTGAAAATGGCATGTATTTTAACACGGTGCTTGAACTGCAAAGCTAAAAAAGAAGCAGCGTTTATCTAGAGCAGCGAGAAATGGAGTAGGTGGTGAAACAGAAGTAGCTCACATGACAAGATCAGGAGAAGCTTCAGCTGGGCTTTGTAATCCAGCAGGATGGGTGACAAAAACCTGAGGCTTGATGACCCCCAAGTCTGTATGAGGAGTTACTGGAGAAGGGAGTAAGTGTGCAGTGCTAGGTCAGGCTGCTCCATCAACACAACTGCTGTGAATTAGCATCAGGCTGCTGCAGGGCCAGTGGTTTATCTGCTTAGCCAGGTTTTCATTTTCTTCCTTTTTGATTGGAAGTGACCTTTTAAAGGTCATCTAGTCCAACCTCCCTGCAATGACCAGGGGACATCTTCAACCAGATCAGGTTGCTCAGAGCCCCATCCGGACTGACCCTGAAGGTTTCCAGGGATGGGGCATCTATCACCTCTAGGCAATCAGTTTCAGTATCTCACAATCCTGATCGTAAAAAAAAACCAAACCAACTTCCTTTTATCTGCTCTAAACTGACCCATCTTCAGTTTAAAACCATTACCCCTTGTCTTGTTGTTACAGTCCCTACTAAAATGTGTCCCCATCTTTCTTAGAAGTTCCTTTTAAGTACTGGAAGGTCACAGTGAGCCTTCTTTCTCCAGGCTGAAGAACCAATCTTTCAGCCTTTCCTCAGGAAAGATGCTCCATCCCTCTGATCATCTTTTGGCCCTTCTCTAGGCCTGCTCCAACAGGTCCATGTCTGGCATGTACTGAGAACTCCAGAGCTGGATGCAGTACTCCAGGTGAGGTCAGAGCAGAGCAGACTTGCTAATTAAACTGATGTGTGCTTGCAGATGATTAAAATTAGCTCGCTGAGCAGTAGAAAGTTTCTTTGCAGTATTTCCAGGTGTGAGGTCAGAGGTCAAATTTATTTTAGTAATCATCAATTACATTGGATTTTGTTGCTGACAGTCAAACCCTGACAGAAGATTTAGAATATATTAAATGCTGTTTGCTCTTTTATACTTAAAACCCAATAATAATCATTGTAATGATGGACTACTGTTTGATTTGTGTGCTCTAGGGTCTCTAGGAAGTAATTTTATGCCCCTATTGCCTTCATCCTGTTAGTTAAAGAAGCATCTACCTTCACCAACATCTACCTTCATGCTGTTTCCATGATCCCACCAAGTTGTTCTTGCTTGGTTAATTGATATGGACTCTCTGGTGTGCAGACCATTCAGATAAACAAACTCTTGAGCCAACTAGTGAAGTCTACTAAGCATCAGGTAGAAAAACTGACTAAAACACCTAAACTGACTGTGGGCAACCCAGGGCAAATTCTCCTTCCAACAATCCACCCTAGATACAATAAAAAAAATACAATAAAATGTCTTAAAGCTGTTTCACCACCTACTCCATTTCTTGCTGCTCTAGACAAACACTACTGCTTCACTGACTTTGTCTGCAATTTAAGCTTAAAGAGCTATATTTAATTTTACAATTTTGACATTTGATAGGCTTTTGGGGAGAGATACTGACAATTGTTTTTTAAAAATGTAAGAAGTACTTCCCAGGTCAGATTCCACCCGGTAAGGGTGCCAGGCAGTTGATCCATGCAAAACAGTGTTTCCAACGAAATTGGAAAATTTATCTCACCACTGCTGACAACAAAACCTTTCCTGTAATTTTCATATTAGCTGGATTGTTTCCTGAAGCCTATCTTAGGTTTTTGGAGGTTTTTTTACATCCTTTTGATTTTCAGAGAAAACCTTAACAATGAGACCCAAAAGTAGTCTACAAGCCCAGAAAACAAAAGTAAAACAGTTCAGAGTCTGAAGGTTTCACTCAATGCTTTTGAATACTTCATTTTGACAATACTGCTTCATGTGTGACAGTCTGAGCTACACATTCTGTGGACAGCCACACATGTAACCTCAACTAACAATTGCCACAGCTACCTAAAAAGGCCAAAACCAAGCAGATATCCTTGTCTTTATTTTTCCAAATCCTCCAAAGAAAAGCAGAGGATTAATTGCACGAAAGAGTTCTTAGATTGAGGACTCTATATACCACCTTCAAAACACTTTATGAAAGGGTTTATAGATCATTGCTGTTTGTTCAACCATGTGGGTATTCTTTGACATTGTTGTGTCATGGAAGACATCTACCAGATTCTCTTCACACAGCTTGACAGATTAAAAAATTGCTTTTAAGTACAACAGCAAATCAAGCATTCATAATGCCACAAAAACATCCATCTACACGCTAATGACTAAAATCTAACATAAAATTAATGCAGGCACTTAAGCAGCATTATGATTCACAATTAAGCCATGCGGATCTTTCTCGGGAACAGCTCAGAGAGAATTTTTTGTTTCAAGAAAACCAGCATTAAAAATGTAATTTCCTTTTTTACTTTCTCTTCATATTCCTGTTTAAGGATTGGATTGAATTTTTAAACACTATTTCTGAATTTTCGGTGGTGAATTACACAGACAGTGCTTGAACTAGGCATGAAGTAGGGAAGTTAAATGGTAAAAACACACAAGCAACAGTAACCATTCATGTTCTGAGAAAAAATTGCTTTGAGAACACAGGGACAGGAACATTTGGATACCATTTTAGGTCGTTATGCCACCTGGTACTGATGTGCAACCAAGAAAAACTATCACATCCACTCTATGAAGCACAGGGTAATTAATCCCACCCTGCCTTCTCTTGTGTGCTCTATTTCAATCCTAACAGCCTATAAATCAAGAAAATCCTTCCATTCATTGCTCCTTTCATGCAGTGTTTGCAGGCCAGAACAAAGAGCCCTGACACCTGCTCAGCACACCCTACATGCTGCTCCAAGGAAAGTAGTCCTAATAGCTGGATACCTAACCGAAGTTAGATTTTTAAACAAAGGCAGTAGGGAAGCATATTTAAAAGTCTCTGTATCACTAGTGAAAGAAGGCCCTGCCTTCAAAGGCCCCTTCGATCCAAACCATTCTATTATTCTACCTGCTGCACTGGTAAAGGCATCTAGATAAACCAGCCTGGGGTAGTAACCACATTAACACAAAGCTACACACACAATAAATTACTCCAGAGCCTGCTGGATAAATATTACCTTTAGCAATGACTTCATGTCTGCTAGGAACAGACCATTTTATCAGGATGCTATTATACATTTATAGTACTTTCAAAGCCCCTGCAGTTTTACAGTGAGTTCACACAAGATGAAAGTGTTTTTTTCCAGAATAGGACTAATACTCATTATCACTTTTAAAAACAAACAAAATCCCAGCATTTTCAATGCAACCAGAACTTGATCATCATATTGAACATCTAGAAAAGAGCTCATAAAACACATATAGGGCAGAAAATGCTGAATTAGGAAACAGAATTTTTATCACAAAAAATTTCTGTCCCAAAAAAGTCAGACTTCCAGAATACAGGAGGATACAGCAAGGAAAACATTAATGATGGCTTGTCTTTTTCTCACTTTCCTTCTTCAAATATTTATCTAATGGACACTAAGGACAGAAGCCCTTTCCAAGAGGATTTTTCATGTGACACTGTTCTTATAGTCTTACTCTTCTTGAAAGTGATTAAAAACTCTAAGCCTGAGCAACTCTGATTGTTATAAAACCAATCCAGAGCAATTCAATATCCAGCACCTCAAGAATGCCTGTTTAATAATTAGGTTTCCTCAAACTCATCACTGGTGGATCGGTCTTATTAATTCTGCCACAAATTTGAACACATTAAGAATGCACAAGTTCTGCACTGTGCCTGCAATGTTCCCTCTCCTCTTGCCAACCTGCCACTGCCCAGCAGCCTGCATCCAAGGCAAGAAGGATACTTCAGGTGCTGTAGATAAGGCTGTGGATGTACAACGAGTTTAAATGACCTCTGGATAACCTCACTCTCCTGCATAGTTTTCCACCATGCATTTTTGCCTTTGTCCTTTCACTTGTCTGCCACTCTTCACCCCACCACACAAAAGTTAAGAGAGAAGGAACACGACATTAATGTCATACTTGCTGCATTGCACTGATACTCCATACACGTCTTTGGCTTGTTTCCCTCTTTTTCATAGTTGGGAAATGACTGCCCCAGAGCTTAAAGCTGATAACCTAATGCCTGTACAGCAGCTGGCACACTGCTGCCTTGAGCCAACTCAACCTAAACCCTCGTGCAGGAAGCAGGAATGCAGTAGCTGATGCTGCCAGCACTGTGGGTGCTCCTCTGTACAAGAGGAACACTTTTCACCCACAGTCAGTGCTCCCTGTTCTCTCCAATACACCCAACAGCAGAGGAAAAGCTGGCAGTATCACATGGTATATTCAGGTTTCTGCGCCTGTTGACAAATTGTGAGAAGGAAAGGCACTTTTGATAATGACAGTCCACAAGGAAATAGGCACAGGGACATACCACACTGACAAGTGTAGAAGAGGAAGCAGGCAAAACCTTTTGCCCTGTGGTTGCAAAATACTTCCCACCACTTTACATAATATGGGTTCCATGCCCTGCCCATTGAAAAGCTGAATTTACTGCTGTCTTGGTCTCTTTTTCCACCTTTCTGCTGGCACCATTCCGCATGTTTTTTGTTATTGATTTGGCCATTTCCTTTTATTCTTCTGCAGGCTGTTCAAATTATTTTAATACACCTCATAAGAATCACACCGGAAAACTACTCGTAGTTTCAGAGGATATTAGTCTGACATTCTACATCCATATTCTACAGCAATAGTCCTGGATATTTTCCATAAGGTTGGAAGAGGAGCCTGCCACATACTGAACTAGACTGGCATTTTTTTCCATCAGGAACTCAAAAAATACAGCAGACACAAATATTTCATGGGATATGTTCACAGGTCACGCCTGACACAGGAAAGCATTAAGCTCATAAATTAAGTTCACTCCCTTTCAGTAAGCACAGAGAGACATGTGGCAGAATAAAAGCATTTGGTCCAGCAGTATTCCAAAGCAAAACTGAACAACTGGAGATCCTCCAAAGACAGTCATCTGCACTTGGATTTTTTAGATAAATTTCATTTTCACTTTTTAAATGCACAATTAGCTTGACCTTTCCTAGGCCAAATCAGGCTACTGGAGGAATACAGACGTAGATACAGTACAAGGTATGTCCATGTCTTTACAAGCACTCAGACAGCAAATCCTCACTTTCCAACTAACTTAAAAATATATATTTTTTTAAACTGTCAGTCCCAAACATTCAAGATCCGTGTTATACGATCTCAAAATTCCAATATACCATTAGGGAATAATATTGGTGGGAGGGCTGTGCGTTCTTGAAGCCTCAATCTTTCCCATACTGGAACTTCATTTTTTCCAGTAATACAAATAAAAAGCCTACATTTTATTAAAAGAAAGCTCATAGTTTCTCACATGTATGTGAAACTTAGCCTAGGGCATTAAAGAAACCCAAATACTGCAAGAGTTGAAACGCTACATTTCAATATAATTTAATTAAAATACTAATCTTAGGGGATGTAGGAATAACTAAAGACAAACCAAGGACAGAGGGTGAAAGGACATGAATCAGAATAAGAACTAATAGCATAAAACCACAATGTTATCTAGAATATCTTGAGGAGACAAAAAAATCCATATAAAGAAAAAAAGATAATCAACAACAACAAAAAATGCAAAGCGAGGAATATTCCCTTTATGGGCATTTCCAGTGAAGTTTATTAAAGGTGATCAAGTGGTTCCATTGCAAAGTCTGTAATTCAAAGTGAAGATCTCAGCACTGCCTGGAAAAAATCCGACCTCCTTGAAAAGTAGAGAAGGTGAGCAGCTGAAGTGTTGACTGTTAGAGGTCGCTTCTGGAAAACCTTTGTTTGCATGTAGCTGATCACATGACAAACAGCTTTTGGAAATAGGCTAAGGCAACAGTCCTCAAAGGGGAAATACGTTGCTCATTACATCGCCATCATCAGTAACAGGTAATAAGTTTTTACATTTATCATATGCAGCAAATTTAATATAAACAGGGTTTTTCTATTAGGCAGAGGAGCAGAACACAAGTTTCTCAAAGAAAATCATACTCTGATTTCCTCTGATTTCTCTTTGTGCACTTAGCAGTTAAACAGTGAGGAACATAAGAGAAACCAACACAATATTTAAAAAAAACATGTGACTAAAGTAGCAAGATACCAAGCCAAGACACTACAAAATAGAAAGATCCTCAAAATTTTCTTCAAGAGCTTGAAAAAAACCCCAAAATTCCTTTATCTCAGGTATTTTGCTTCTCTGCATAGATGTATCAAAGCCTTTCTCTCACATGATTTCTAATAAAATTACTAACTCAGCTTCACATAACTCCTATCGCCCACAGCACTAACCTTATTTTTATTTTAAGCAAAATATCCCAAGTTTTTTCCTTACTCGTTCTTTTCTGTGATGAATATTGATAGGTACTTTTGTTCTCCAAACACTACTTTTCCTGACCATTTAAAAAAGTTTTTTGACAGTTAATTTACCTTTGATAGTTACATGCTAATTTTTAGATGTGGTTTCTGATTTCACATACAAGTTCTACAGTTACAAAGGTCACACTTCCATCAACAGATATTGCTGAATGCAAAATAAAGTCATATGATCAAAGCTTCTGCCTTAACGAGCAATATTAACTGGAGAGAGCCCACACGGAAAGCATGAGCCCCAAATTTCAAACTGCATTTGCTTCACACACGTTTACAGAACTGCAGCCCTAATTCCTACACGTAGAAAATTTTAAATACATGCTAAAGGGTTGTATTATATGCCTGAAGACACCTACAGATACTTTTTGTGGAGCTGTAGCTTCAGAACAAGACTTTAATGTCCTTAATTTCTGTTAAACATATTTAACTAATTTTTCATATTAATGTTATGTCAGCTGGGATGAAAACTTCTTAAGCAGCTCTTTCCCTATGACATCTCTGAGTTCCTCTGACACATTTCACATGCTGGTTCTGAAAACCTGCTATTTGCACTGATTACCTACCCTAAAATCTAAATTGGGAAGAACAAAGCTAGAGGAGGCATCTTAGGTGTGCACTGGACTCTGAAAGTACCCTGAACAGAGCCACTGGTGCATGCTTGAAATACCACACAGCAATATCAATAGCTGCCAACATTAAGATAAAGACATCTTGGTGAGCCAAAGGACAAATGATCAAGTCACACTGCTCGTAGACAGCAGTACCACTGCATTCCAAAATTAGCACTGCATATACTACTAAACACAAAATCACCAAGAGTGGGGGATTATCATCACCCAGCTTCTTAAGAACGATTTTTCTACTTATACAGCAATTTTAATAATGTTATTGGTGAGAGGAACTGAGCTGCCATGACTATCAGCTGATTGCATTAACATGAACAAAATTACTATTCTCACAATTTGTTTTCCTGTCCAAGGATAAAGAGGTATAAGTCAAAAAATACTGTGAGGACTCCCCACAATCTTCTTCAGTCATCTCAAAGAGAAACAAAGAAACCTTTCCTCTCCTCCACACCAAATCAAAGAGATGGAAAACATTAGTTACAAAAATTGGTGCAAAAATGGTGGATTTTACAGTAGTAAGACAGATTTTACCATTTTAAATAATGCTTGGAGCACTGCATGTGTAGGATCTTTTTAAAATTATTTTGCTATATTAAGTCTTCCACTGAACCAAATTCCAAATGTGCTACATCTGAAAATTGTGCAGTGCAGAAATTATACACTTGGAAAATTCATTATACGATGACAGCATTATGTTAATGTGTATTAAAAATTACTACAAGTTGTAACAATAATGTTCCCTGCCTCCTCCCCCCAAAAAAATAAAAATAAAAGAAAAAAAAAATCAGCATGCACTTCGGCATTAAGCATCTTTTGGCATTTGGCTTTTTTTTTTTTTTGCCAAGGACTATGATTTAATAAAATAATACATTGTTGACTCACCACAGCATGTGCTATGTCTCATCTATAGGAAATAGTTCAAAGGCATCAACTTCATGCATGGGTTGCCATAGCTGATATTTGAGTCTGGCCTGCTGTTGATACAGGTTTCTAATACTAGCCCTAAGCACAAAAAAAGAGAAAGAAATATTTGGGGTTTATTTTTCAAGTCTGATTGACGTAGAAAATTTCAGAAAACTAAACTAACCTGGAATATCAGCACATCACATACCAAAGAGTTAAGATTTTCCTCTGATTATACCACAATGCATCCAGTTCAGGCTGTATCTGTACCATAAATTTCCCTTCTTCCATGCAAAGAAGAAAGGCTAGAGACAGAAAATAATGCAGAATGAAGTGCTGTTTAAATGGGAGAAGTGTGTCACAGTTACTCCCCCACCAGCAATAAAAAGAAGGAAAAAAACCCCAAGGCCTTAGTGCCCAAGTGCACATGTTCAAGACTGTTGAAACTGAAACAGATGGCACTAAAAAAAAAAACCATAAAACTGTTCTAAAATAGTTATTTCTGTTTCTATACTATCTATCTTTCTCAGGCCAGATCTTCAAATTTTTCTTTGGAATAAGGAAGAGCAGAAACTTTACCTATAACAAGTTGAGATATGTACACAGTCATCTGTCACCAATACCTGGGGATGGAAATTAAATTTGACTTGTGACATTAGTAACAGCTTTAAAAACTGTGCGATATGGATACATAAAGGCATAAGGAAAGGCCTGTGAATTACTGCTGTTTATCAAATTAGCATCCTCTATAAACAAACAACAAAGCATGTGAGAAAAGAAGTTCAACAAAGTGCACGCAGTTAAGTAACCCACAGACAACCTCAAGAAACGTGGCAAAAAGTAAATGCTGTGGTATCAAGACTGAATAAGAGAAGGAATAATCAAACATCGTGTTTTGGTGTTTAATCACTGAACAAAATTAAGTGATTACCATCAAGTGGCAGTTTTGGGCAACATTTTCTTAGCCCTCTATCACAACATGCTTTCAAGTATCTCAGAAGAGAACTGAAAATTTGTACTAAGAATAGAAAACTAAAAATTGTTATGAGAAAACAACTATTTAAAAAGCGAGAGCCCATTACACTTTGCTGAACAGAGTTCAGTGAACTCAGGCTCCCAAAATCCCACGCTCAAATTGCAGTTGCTAATTTCCCAGGTTATTGACCTTTTAGCGCAGAATCCTGGTGAAGCAGCTACTGACTTGACTGGAAGGCTCTTCTGGACCTCCAACTTTTACTGTTAATTGCAAAGTAAAAAGCTGACAACAGTCCTGAAAGACTCTAACACACCCAAAGATTTGTCAGGTCCCAACACCCCCCAGATTTCCCATGTCACTGCTGTGATGTGAGAGAGGGGCTGCACTCACAGGCTCATCAACATCATCTTTTTCTTAGACAGGAGAAAAACCCAGAAGCCTAAAAATAAACCAGCTGCTTTTTCTTTTTCTTACTATAACAAGACACTGCCCCTGTGCTCCAGACATAGTCAGGAAGATCCTAAGGTACACAAAAGCTCTTGACTTCCCATCCCTTCCGCAGAGATGAAGCTGAGGAGAACATACCACCACCAGTACTAAGTTCATACACCAAATCCTTTACCAAAAATCTCACTGCATAACAAACAAATAAGACTGGAAAGTACTGGGACTTGAATTTCCTGTCCTTCTCTTCTAACAATTAGCCAAGACTGATTGTAAATCTTGCTAACAAAGCTACAGCTATCAGGCTAGAACACAGTATTTCAACTCAAGGACAGCTGTGTAACTTTTGCAAACAGTGGACAGGGGACCAGGAAATTCTGTCCCATCCCCTGTATTGCGTTTCATCTCTACTTTAATCACTAGTGCCCTTCTATGAGGGTTCATTTTTCTGGAAAGTAGCCTTCAAAACAGTAAGTGTGCAAGAATCATGGAAAAAGGTAGCAGAATGTGAGTGTTGAAAGCCAGGGTTTGTTTTTATATACATATATATATATATATATATTTATACATGTATTCAGTATTGTGGCCCAGTGAAATCTCTCTGCTTTGCTCCTGATGACAGAACAGAGCAGCAACTGTGGTAATTCTGCAATCACTGGGCTTTTAGGAAATAATTTCTAGTAGTGCTACCATAAACTCAAAATGTAATCAGTGGAATGGGAGGGGCTATGGGTATAGAATGCTTGCCACAGAACAAACAAACAAACAAAATCTTACTTTGATTTGAAAATATATCAACAAGCTGGTGATATTTTCTGTAGCTTGGAATTGCCCAAAGTACTGGGTAGTTTCTACTGAACAACAGTTTAAGAGACTACCAATTTTAAAGTTGGAGACCTTTCCTTAAATGCAGCTTTTCTGTCTTCTAGGTCCTAACAAAATTATGATGTTGTTTGCAAAAGCAATGCTAAAACCATCCTCCTTTGGGCCTGCTTTAGCTCCCCCTTAAATTGGATGACTTTTGCAATGGACTGCAAACTACAAGTGAACTTTATGACCTTCTCCAATACCACAGCAGTGAAATTTTGACAACTCTCCCTTTGCTTTCAGAAGCCAGATCACATACTGTAACACTGTTTCAAGGTATATTGATCCAGTACTGTTAAATCTCTAAAAAACAGCTGCAAACATGCCAACCACTGACAGAGGGGGAAAAAACCCAAAGCTACAAGAAAACACTCATTCTCACAGTCTGCTCATAGAAATGTGTGTGCACTGGAGGGGCTTTTTAACAATGAGAAGAACATTTTCCAAGCAGGCAGATAGGCAGCTGAAGGTAACTTATTTTTCACTGTAAGCAATTTCTGTCCTTATCCTATTTAGGAATATCCCTGTAATCCTAATACTCCTAAACAAAACCATAATTACAACAGGACCCTGACAAATTATGCAGACTCTGAAACAGCAGGAGAGAGCAATGAGCAAGAGTGCAGTTTACTGAGAGTCAGGGAAAAAGAATATTGTTTAATGGCTGAGGTCAAATCACCTTTGTCATTCACATCTGCATCCCTGTAAGACAAAGTCATTAGCTGAGCCAACTGAAAAGATATTTCTATGCCACCTTCTTAGCAGACAGAGAGCACACAGCCAGAAGACCACAAAAGAAAATATTACTCCAGAGCGTTCCTGAGCAGTGACTACATAGCAATTTACTGAAAGAGGGTTAAAATAGCAGAGGTTTGGTGCACCCCACTTTCCCCAAGGCATGGGGACCAAAGACAGGTTACATGCGAGCAAAGACAAACAGCCCTGTGCAGTACCTACACCATCCTGTTCTATCTTAACCTTTCTCTTTTTCTGAAGCTGGGCTTGCAGGACAACCTCTGTGTCCTCCAGCAAGCTGATTTCAGATTCCTCTGCCCATTTACAAGATACTCATTCGCATTTTCCTCCTAATAAATTTCCACTCTATGCCATCATTTTCCTCAAAATTCGTATTTTCAATGTAGTGTCGGTTTGTCCCCATAGAAGTCTCTGGCAAAACTTACAGTGAACATATCAGAGGAGGGGAAGGTTGCACTGGGGATACCGTGAAGCTATGCAGCAAAAGGAACCCATGTAAACAACACCCAGCACCCGAATGGTGTGAAACATGGTTCACTGGAAGCACCGCCTGCCTATTAAACAATGCTGTAACACTTAATTATCCAAGGCAAATTTCTATTATTCCTAATAATGTCGCTCTGCCGTAAAAAAAACATGCAACATTTCTTCCTGTAGCAGTAGCTTTTCTGCCAGAGGACTTCCCTGCAAAGCAACATTGATTTCACTGCAGTATCTACAGATTGATAATTCTCTTTTGCAAAATAACTGGCCTGTAGCTTGCTTTAAACACTTCTCCTGAAAGCTCTTGTGGTTCTGTAAAACCCAGTGGGCTGAGTTGTTCACTTGCATCCAAGTAATGTGGAAGAGTGATGATTAAAGGCCACTTTCTTAAA
Organism: Ptilonorhynchus violaceus; assembly: GCA_013397565.1. Taxonomy (NCBI): domain Eukaryota; kingdom Metazoa; phylum Chordata; class Aves; order Passeriformes; family Ptilonorhynchidae; genus Ptilonorhynchus; species Ptilonorhynchus violaceus. Next base: position 985,210 of record VZRJ01004331.1, read on the forward strand.
AACAACCCCCACCCCCTCATCCGACAAGGTTTGTCAAACAGTTCTCCACACACACACACTTTTTTGGCATTCAACCACTCCGCAAAAGGCCAAGACTTCTGTCCTCTGAATCCTGCAGTTGCTTATCCTCTCTTCCTTTTTATTTTTACACATTCAAATTTTATATGGCTGTGTATGGACCATATAACCCACACAATACACTCATTTTTCTACTGAACTGCAAGCCAAGACACCTCCTTCCCCCCAGAGCCCCCAGGCAGCGTTAGAGGTGATGAGGCTGAGTAAAACACCACTGTTTACATGAGCCAGCTGGTAAAGCACTATCACACTCCCATCCACGGTGTGCCCCTGCCTTGCTCTCACAGCCGCCGCTCACCTACAGCGCCCAAACATCAAAGCTCATACACACCCGAACACAGGAAAACGATGCTTCTCTGGCCACAAAATGGACAGGTGCAGCCTTCTTGCTTCGCTTGGCACTTTACTTCATTAACCTCTCTCTCTCTCCCCCTCTGCCCCCTGCTTTATTTTTTTTTTCTTTTCCCAAGCAGCAATCAATATTCATCACCCCACCCTGCGAAAGCAGTTAGTCAAAGAATATTAGCATCAACCACCTACCATTCCTTGCTTGCGAGCTATTCTCCTCGTCCAGAAACCTTTTCCCCAAACTGCGACTTTAGGTGGTATTTTTAAATCACATTCCAAACAGTGCCGAGGCAAGGAAAAAAAAAAAAAAAAAAAAAAAGGGGGGCTATTTATAATAACGGGGAAAAAAAAAAGAAAAAAAGAAAAAAAGATGAGCAGTTGGTTTCAAGGTAAATCACCGTTTTCCTTTAAAGAACTGAATAAAAGCCTGGGGGAGAGGGTAGGAGAGAACAGAAAAAGGGGAGGCAAAATGTCTGATAATAATG
>VZRJ01004331.1:986158-1009073 GCA_013397565.1 Ptilonorhynchus violaceus
GAGTGACTTGCTGAATCACGCTCTTTCACTGCCTGGAAACCATTGTGCAGCGTGATGCTGGCTGTACCATTGTGGAACCTACCAGAGGAGACAGGCAGAGAGCTTGGGGAATGGGGCTGCTATGGCAACTGAAAGGAGCACACATGACGTCAAAGCACACAGAGGTCTCGCAGGGGGAGGGAGAGAAAAATCTAATCTGCAGCCACAGCTACGGTATCTCCTGGAGAATCAGGGGATAGAGCAGCCTGCAAAGGGAAGCTGAGCAGCCTCCTGGAGCACTTACCAGCAGCAGCAGCTCAGACATCTGCAGTACAGAGAGAAGGTAGCAATAGCAGGGGAGATCTGCTCTTTTGTTTACATTAGCTGCCATACAAAGGCATAAATGCCCATCAGCCTAAAAAAACATACAAATCTTTAAAATTCAATTAATTTTCAGGCTTGGGGGAGGGATTAAAAAAAATAAAAATCATAGCACATCTCCCTCACAGCTATTGCTTGAGCGAATAAGCAATGCAACTCTTGGAGTTCCTTAGAAGCCCAAGGACATGCTAGAGATCTCCCCAATAGCAGTATGTTGTGCCCACTGCTAGAATGCCACAAATCCCACTTCTAAAAGAGGGAGCTATTGAATTTTGAGCTCCCAGAACCAAGCAGAGCTGGTGATGACTTCTGATGTCCTCAAGTTTAAAAGTTAAGCAGATGACATTTCTTTGGCACATGTCAAACTACAGGATGTCTCCTCTCTTCTGACATTAAACAGCAAAGAAAGTACACTGGAAGGCTACTACACTTCCCTGAGATTTAGGCTCGAATAAGAGCTAGTCAAAAATATCACAGAATCATGGAATGGTTTGGGTTGGAAGGAACATTAAAGTTCAAATTCCCCTGGGCAGGGATGTCATTCATTAGACCAGGTTGCTCAGAGACACATCCAGCCTGGCCTTGAACACTTCCAGAGATGGGACATCCACAGCTTCTCTGGGCAACCTGTGCCAGTGCCTCACCACCCTCACAGTAAAGAATTTATTCCTGATATCTAATCTAAACCTGCTCTCTTTCAGTTTGAAGCCATTCCCCTTGCCCTGTCACTCCATGCCCTTGTAAATAGCTATTCTCCGTCTTTCTGGTAGGCTCCCTTCAGGCACTGGAAGGTCACAATTAGGTCGCCCTGAAGCCTTCCCTTCTCCAGGCTGAACAAATCTCAGTTCTTTTTGCCTTTCTTCCTATTGTGGTGCCATTCTATCTTGCCAAAATAACCCATCTGAACAAAACAAACCATTTCCATCAGTATATCAATTTCATTGGTCAAAAGGAACTCACTGCAGCTCTCCTGCCAGTGGTCCGAATATTCCACAAGGTTTACCGTGCCCAGAGCCAAACACAGTCCTGTATGACCCAGAGCTCTAACACAGATTACCTAACTCAAGCTGGGTAACTTTTGCCTTTCTGAGGCCCATCCAAGTGCCTTTAGCAGCCCATACACTGACACATGACACGGCACATAAACAATTAAATGGTTTAGCCTTACTACAGACAAAGTGAAGTCATTGGCTGTGACCGGCCCGAGCTATAGGTTGCCTGTTCTTGTCTAAATATGCCACTCTAACTTTCCCATTAGCCCGTTTCTCCTGCATGTTCTTATTTTTTGGGAGTGAAGGGTTTAGTCTTGATCTGTGTATCATTCCTGCATTCATGAAAACATGCATGAAGGTCTGAACGTATTTAGTTGCAGTGAGAAAAAATTCTATGGTTACAACTTTCACACTGTTGTCTTTTTTTTTCTTCCCCATTTACTTAACAGCTCTATCACAAAGCTAACAATCACCAGACAAAGTCCTCCCCACACTCTACATTGCACTGAGATGTCCTGCCATTGTCACCAGTGCCCTGAGGAGGCACGAAGGGCAGCAGGGCACAACTTCCACCACACTTTGCAAACGCCTGCACAGTAGATGTAAGCAATAAGCCAGATAGTTTTAATGGATCAAGTTACTGGTCTCAATAACCATAGCATATTTGACTGGGTAAGCTTCAGAAATCAACAGTTTGCTCAAATTTTTTTGGGTGATGAGGGGAGGAGGGGCAATAAAGATGTTGCAAGACGCATAGCAGAAGCCACACTTAGCAGTAACTACAAGATATTGAAACAAAACCCTCAGAAGTTTCATTGACAAAACAAACAAAAATTTAAACAGGCAGTATTCACATGTCATTAAAAACATAAACCCCTCCATTCCCTTTATCTTTCTCTCACACCCTATCACATCTACTCTCTTCAAGTGTCCAGGACATTACTATCATATTTGCACAAAAAGTGACTACTACTTCCAGCATAGAAGAGCTCCAAGCAAAGGAGTCTCCTTCCACTGTGAGAAAGATTTCATCCTTTCCAGAACAACACATGAAAATACCCTGAAAAATTACTTCTTTTGTGCTTACAGTCTTCGTCAACAAGACTCTATTGTTAGGCTAAAGACCAGAATTAAATTACCTCTTTGAAGAAAGTCTGCATACTAGTCTCCTTTTTCTTTTTTTTGGGTGTCTGCTTATTGCAGAAAAACCATTCAAGGTTTTTGCTAATTTGGCAAAAGACTTCACCTTCAGCAACTGTACACAAATACATATACACACATATATGAGAGTTTGCTGCTGACCTGAAGCAAAGGAGATTTTTTTTTTTCCTTAAAAATATATCCATTCGCATATTTTGCCTGTATTACAAAAAATGTTCAGGATACAATACATTTAAGTTTTCTAGAAAAAAACCCCTCACACTATTGTGTGAGTCAGGAGAACACCTTTGAAAATAGCGTTAACTGACCACTCATTGGTGCAGAAGGGATAAGGGGTGGCTGGTTTGGACATAATTACAAGACTGGGGTTAGAGAAACAGAGAAGGAACAAAGAGCCTAAAGCTTCTGCATAAGTGACAGAAGCTTTGGAGTATAATTAGGATACTTGCCCTTGAAACAACATATCTAATGGAAAATAGTGGCTTTTCAAATGCTTCTTTTCCCCATCAAGAGACGCTGCTTCCTCAAGCCCTACAGCATTTCTCTCCGCATTCATCCTGAGTGATTACTGTGTCCTGCTGAGATGGTTTACTGGCCGGGCCAAGATACACCAAGATGCCATAAAATGCATTCCACACTGGAATCAGGCCTCAGCTAGACACTGTGATGGCCTGACAAAGTGCATCAAATTTGTATCAAACAATTTAAACAAATAATTTTAGGCACCAGTTTCCCAGAATAGCTGCCCCAGTCTTAACTGGTAGACAAGCTCTCCGTGACAGGTAAGGCCAGAAGTGGGTATGGTCTAGATTTAAGGTCAACTGGACTGAAGCAGATGTTTACAGCACAAAAACAGCTACAGAGGTCACAATGAGCCGACTAAATTAATTTCAGCTAAGCTCTTGTACCCCCACTTTGTGCCTCTAAAGCACTCAGGGTTGGCCGACTTTAGTACAAAACATCATTTCATTTCAAATGCAAATTCAAAAAATTCCCATTCTCAAGGAAAAATTACTGATGAAGGTTGACCTGGACTTTAACCCAGGCAAAAGAAGTAATAATCTTGGATTTTGTGTTCATCTCTATCAAAAGGCCTTTAAAGCTATTACATTTTCCACATAATTATTATGCTAATGGTTGAGAGAGGCTTTTAAAAATTTTAAGCAGCTACACATACTCCTATAACCCCTTTTTCACCCCTTCTCCTTCTACTGCCTCTTCACTATCATACGATGAAGAAGTGTACATATTAATCTAAGGATTTTTTAAACTTTGTTATACAGATGGACAAACGTAACTGAACTAAAGAGAGACGGAGAAATAACTCTGACCAGCACCATGTCAACTTTCTATGGAACTCTGAGGTTGAAAAGCACAGTCTAAACACTACCTTCATGTGGCCTGACCAACAGAGGGGTGCTACAACTACAAGGTGTAACTGGAGACAAACTCCAGTAATTGAGAACAGGCAGTGATACCGCAGGGCAGGGCAGGGCTGTTGGACAAGTTCACTTGATTCACTTTTTCACAAGGGAGGTTTTAAACGAAAGAGGCAGTGAATCAGCAAAACAGATGCACCAGAAGAAATCATAAAATATAGGCTGATTAACAGCAAGGAGCTGCACTGATCAGTTGCTTGTACATCATACAAACAAGGACAAAATCCAGCAGCTACCTGACCAAAATGCATTATTTCAGATGCTGAAATCCTGGTTTAAATGTAGTAAAGGAAAGCAGCAGATTCAGAAAACATAATTCTTCAAGTCAAGAGTGCTTTTCATTACCCGTGCATTTACCTAAATCAAGATCTAAGACAGGCTAAAACAAATCTTAGCAGATATACATTCAGCAGCAACGAGACAGGCACCAACACAGGAGAAGCGTGCACACAAATGCACATGAATACACAAATTTGAAGGGTTCAAGTCTTTACGCTCATCATCATTAGAAAAAGGATGTCCAGGTACAAAGCCCATAAATATGAAACAGCAAGATGCACATATGCCTCACTAGGCAGTGAATTAGATGTACAAAGCTGGACTGTTAAGTACTTACTTCAGTAAAGGGAATGATCTTAATGAATAACTTAAAGCATGCAAGTGTTGGAGAAGCAGGACTGTCTTACTGTACATGAAATTATTTCAACTGTACCTCCAATTACTGCATCTTTAGTGAAAAATATTTTAGCACTTATTTGATGACACACATATCAAGAAAACAATTTCAGCACACAAAAACACTACTGCCATTTTTGGAACTGCCTTTTCTACTGTCAAGGCTCAAGCTCACTGTAAAAATCTAGCAAATAAATATAACCTAAAATGAGTAAATTTATGTGTGTTTTATTGTCCTAATGATATAAAGCATTACATAAAATGCTAAAGGTGCCACAAACCAAATGCTTACTATGAAAAAGAAAACAACCTTAATTTTAAATTGCCATCTGATGGTAATGCCATGAACTGCTCAAGTCTTATTTAATTTTAAAAATTACCACTTCCTGTATTCAGTAATTCTTCCAGAGCGAATGATTTCATGCTCAATTTTCCCTGCAGAGATACATAAGGCATGTATGAAGGATTCAATTATAAATTATTCCAGTACAATAGAGCACTAAACAGAATTTAAACTTGTTTCAGGATGCAAACAAACAGAAATCAATCCCTCTCCCAAATGAGTACTTCTCCCATTTACATAACATGAATACACAACCATCACTTACAGCATTTCACAGGTTTACCTGAAAACCATGACACACTTCCAGCTGACCTCTGTGAAAAATTCCACACTGTCAGTTCACTTTGCTACAGCCATAAAATTAAATCAGACTGTGACAGATGGTGTCCAGCCTGTCTGAAGATATTATCTGCTGTATAAATATTGATGATTTTAGCAAGTTGTGCTCCAAATATACATTTTGAAACAATATAGATTCCTATCTTGACCTAACAGCAAAAGCTATGTTACCATGACAATAATATGTTCCCTAAGGTAGGATTTAGAAGAGCTGGGCCAAATAATTCTCTTGGCTAAACACTGCTGCATTCAAAGTTGCACAGACTTACTGAAATGGGAAAAGGATGCATTAGTAGATTTGGTGAACTACATGGATTTCAGCACCCTGCTGAGAGATGGCTCAACCTACTCTGCTACTGAAAACTCTGGTTCCTGGGTTACTTCAAAAGCTTTCAACATATTGCCTTTTCTTATAAAATCTTTCTTGGCACATTACTTACTTGGGAATTGTTTCATTTCTTAAATTTAATTCTCATGTAAGAGCTCAGACAAGTCATTGATTTTTTTTCTCAAGCTCACCAGGTGATGTTTTGCACTTACCAAGTCCTGATTCTACATTTCTTGCACATAAGCAAGTCTCTGCTCCCACAAGGAAACCAAATAGTTTCAACTAAGACTATAGGCTATTATAGGATGTCACAATTAGCAGCACATAATCTTTTTTTTTAAAGCAATTGGGTTGACTGCCTCCACGCATTTGGTTCCCCCAAGTATTACTTTCAAATACATGATTTCAAAGGTGTTCTTGTTCCCCTTTGGGAGCAGAATGATCACATAACGAAAAAGCATTTTTGGATGTTATATTTTATCTCAGCCCTGACCCAAGAAATAGGTCAAAAAGGTTTCACTTAAACTAGGGAACTGTAAAGGCTGCAGCTCATAAAGACAGCAACCAGCCCTGAGGACTCCAGCATTGCCTGTGAGTTAAAAAGAAGTAGAACAGCTAAACTTTCACTTGATTTGTAGAAAATTCATTCACAGCAAAATACAGTGAGATAAGGTAGGTCAACTACCCAGCGCAATACATATGAGATGCATGTTCTCAAAGTGTGTAAAAATTCTCTTCACCCCACCTGCTTTCCACACTTGATGCCTAAGAGAGCTTGTGGTGCTCTCAAATGCTGGATGAAGGCACAAGAGAGTGTATTTACAAGTGATGCTGCACCAGCACCTGCATGAACCCTTCCCATCTGAGGCAACGCTGCCCAAGGGAGCCTTGGCTGCTTCACCTTAGCAGGAGCAGCTCACACTGCATCTCTCTCCCTGTGTGATACAGACTGGCATGGGGCCTGAGAAACCACATTTCCTCTTCCTCCCACAACTCCTAATGCAATCCAAGGTCTCTATTAGTGAGCACCACAAGGCAGAGTGGATACAAACGTAATTTAATGTCACACTCAGATATTGTTTGCCGAGACAAAGCAGCAGACATATTTGAAGATAAACAGAATAAGACCCTTGGGGGTGTTGCTTCCACAGCGTGCTCAGATGCTGCTACCATAAAGCATTATGCAGGTCTGACAAAGCAGCATGTTTAAACACCACATTTTAACAGTGATTCTGGAACAAAACAGCAGCAAAGTGAGGACAACGCACAAGCTCTTTGTGCTCGACAGGTCCATAACCGCCCAAAGGTGCAGAAGAGTGATGTGAAAAGAGTGTAATTCCAAGGCAATATAGCTCAATTTTAGAATTGAGGTAATAGCTCAGATACAACAGAGCTATTCACGTTTTCCAGGCATTCTCATTTCACTTAGGCACCGTTTGTGCTTCTAGCCCCTCAGACTCATCAATGCCTCAGCATATCTTACTTCATCCTGCCATATTGCAAAGAATGTCAGAGAAACAGCAAGAAGGGAAAACGAAAAAAAAGAAAAAGAAGAAAACTTACACACTCATAAAAATCCTGCCCAAGCTATAGAAATATAAGGATCCTAGTCTGTTTACCTCACTGAAAAAATGGAGAGAGAGTGTGATCAGTGCCTGTTTTCCCACACTGGAAAAAAGTATCAGATCTAGACAGTCACATAGTCCTGTAAATTAGGAGAAATCTACAGCCAGCAATTGGAATATCAGTCTAGGCAAAGCTGGAAAATAAAAAAAAAAAACCAACCAACCAAATCAAGTTCTGAAGGTTATGCCAAAAGCACCTGGCAGGCCTCAATTTAATATTGCATTATTTCTGCTGACAGAGAAGTCAAGACCATAGCCTGCTTCAAGGTCTCAAGGCTTAGAGAACCACTCCAGTTGATTGAGAATAGTTTGCAGAGGCCAATTTTCAAGGATTATTCCTATAACTGATCTAATTATGTCACAGAAAAGGGACTGTGGCATCATAGTATGTTTTCATAGTAGGCAAAGGGGGAAATATTTCAGGGAAAAAAAATATTATTCTTGTTTATTAAGTCAAAGGTAAGTTAAGAAAGTTCAAAAGTTAAAGATTGATAACTACTTGAATAGATAGCTGACTGCTGGAAAGAAAAAAACAAAACCAAAGTCAGCACCTGCAGAGCATTCTGTGATCTGCCTTCTAGAGAGAAAGAGGCTCTCCATCATAGTTTAGCAACTGGCCATTTTAGAGAGGAAAAGAGCACTGGATCTCTGCATTTGAGTCCCAAGAATTAACATACTGTGGGGGCTGATTTAGCTACAGTGATTTTTATTGAGGGCCACTGCAAACTTCTGTGAAACCCTGTGTTTACTTTACCTGAGCTAAAATCCAGGACAAAAACCAGAGAACGCTCCTGATTGACACCCACCTGGCAGGTCTCTCTCCTGCATTTTCCCCTCAGTGATTTGTCTTATTTGCTCTGGACTCAAGCAAAAGAAACACATTATGGAAATCGTGCACTTTTAATCCAAACAACTCTCTTGGGTGAGCTGGACTTCTTGCAAGCATCTTATGGAGCACAATTCTGTCATCTCATCATAAGCACTTGATTTATGTACTTATTTGAGATACCAGATGAAGTCCAAGACAATCTACACAGGCTGGACATTGAGGAGAACTACATCCCTCTTGAAACAGCAACCAGATAACAAACAAAATTCCCTGTGGCATTTCACATCACACTGGGATCTATGTTTGTCCAACTGATTTGGGCTCCTCAAGTCCTTGGATATCAACTCTACACCAGCCAGCTGCCTGTTGTCATCCCCAAGTCAAGCTGCCATTTATGACATGCTTCAACTTCTCTTCCATTGTTATCACAGGCAGATAAAGCAAGATTACAACATGAAACCATGGCTTGGAAGATGCCTATGAAACATCTTTTGTTTCTTCTTTGATCTTGACATAGATTCCTTTCAAGCTTAGCACTTTTCCCTGTGAAACAAAGCACCAGGTGCTCCAATGAATCCTTGTCAGTCAGTGAAGATCTTTCATTTGCATGCAGTATGTCATTTAGAGTTATCACCAAAGCATTAAACCATCTAGTAGATGACAGCTGACACACTTTTTGCAAAGTGGCTTTGGGATGAAAGACATCATATGTATTAAAAACATTAATTTAAATACCATAATGTAACAATTGTTAATAACATCACTTCTGAACTGGTAGCACCTTCACATGAAGGATATCACATCCGCCTTTTTCTCAAACGGCAAGATTCACAGGAATGGAACATTTTAGGGGTTTTTTTAGATTAATTCCTGAAATCAAGCAAAGTACTTGAAACTCCTGTGAAATAATAGAATTAATCAGAAATTATTGACAAAACCTCTTGAAGAAAACAAAAGCATGGATGACAGCAGAAAAAAGATATTTACCCTGAACCTCAGTGATCACTGCACAGATTCAATACGTCAAGTTTACACAAACAGAAACTATAGAGTGTTTGCATATCTTTTTTCAACTCTTTCTTGAATAGAATTTTAAGCATTTTCAACTGCAAGCATATTTATTAACCTAACCACAGAAAAACCTGTGCTGTCTTTTGAGTGCTTCTATAGCCATGATCTTAAGATTTGTTATAAAAAGTTCAAAGCTGCTCCACTTCTGCACCCGGTCAGCCTTTTTTTTCCCTTTAAGATAGAAATATTTTTGCCTATATCTTCAAACCAAGAGTTCTCAACGATAATCTCATAATCGGCACTGTTGCATTGCTTTCTGAAGAGGTGTACTCATTAACACACAAAATTGTTGGAAATGACATGAGGAGTTCAAAGGTTTTCTGCTAAAACACATGAAAAATAAAAGCAAGTTACTAAGAGCTACCATTACTGCCAGAGGAATGGTAACATGTGGAAATTGTTACCAATTTCCAAATATAAGTACTTCTTTTAATTTTTGGTGGTTACCCAGGAAAGGTTTATAATAATCCCTTTTTTTTTCCCTTTTGGCATTGAAAGGATTGGGAAAGAAGATATGAAAAAACCCAAAAAAACAATTCTTCAAATTTTAACTGGAAAAGAAAGCATTGCCAGTCCATGAAATTTCTATTAAAGTCATGACATTTTACTTCACTTTCCCCTTTAGACAAGCAGCAAGGAATAGGAATAAACTCCAAATTAATTTTAGCTTCTTACCCATCACAAAAAAAAAGGAAAAAAATCAAAATCACAGAACAGATGGACAAAATGCTACATAACGAAACCTTCACACTGGGGACTGTACTCAACAGAATATCTGCCGTAAATAGCCACCTCAGAGCTGCCCCAGATCACTTCACCAAACCCAAAATTTACTACAGAACTTCTTTCAAAATCATGGGGCTCACCAAGAAACCTAGACACCTGGGAATGGGACACTGACACATCTGTCTTTCAGGCCTGCGGTTCCCTGGACGGAATCCAAATCTCGAAGTTGCGTTCCAATGCTTCCCTTACAATGTCTGGGGAGGAACAGGCATTCAAGCCAAGCTTATCTAAAGCTGCAGGCGTGAAGGATGACAACCAGCTAGTTATCTTAGAGGAAGCATTTGCCACCACACTTTATCCAAATACCTTTCTGTGTCCAGAACAGGACAGTCCAGGTCTCCTCTCAGAACCCTGGGTGCCTACAGCTGTTCCGTGAATGGCCAGAGAAGGACTCTTGTTTATTTTTGAAGAGCAGCTGGAAGTAGTTGTAGCACTTTTAGCTCAATAGCTCAGTGGTATAACCACTTTTCCAGGCAGTGACAGGCTTGGATTCACTGCACAGAAGTGAATGCAAAACCCAAAGTCAGAAACAGAAAGCACAGGGAAAATAACTCACTTGTGCAGTTTTGCAAGAGGGGTAAAAGAGGATTCTTGGGCTTATTCTCATGACTGTTTAAGCAGACAGAAGCAGTTTTTGGAGCATCAAAAATAAATCAGACCTGTGTTGAATCTGCAAAGCCACTAAGATGGCAGGCACTGCCTTTCACATAGCTCTGGCTGCTTTTTCTAAATAAAGTATTCACAGCTGCAGTCACAAAGAGCCCAGTTTAACTGATATGAATGTTTTCAGCTCTACTCTATTTCTCAATCCCTACACTTAACAGAGACATAGGTGATTATCTCATCAGATACATACAGGAGGGCATAGAATTGCAGGTGCCAGGATAAGGAAGTGATAAGGCTTTACAGCTTTATGTATTTAAAAACCCACAGATCCTGAACACTTGTCCTTCTCACAACTGCTCTAAACAGCAAAGTGGAGATGAGGGATAAGCCACAGACCAATCTCAAAATTTCAAAGAAGCTAATTTTTTTTATGCTCAGCTCCTAACAGCTGAAAATGAATAATTTATCAAAAATATTAGTCAAATCTTAGATACATGATACTGTGGATCTGGTGCTGTCAGGGTGGCTCTCAGTTATTTGATGATTTTTACTCTTTGAGGCAGATTAAGTGAGGCTGAGAAGCTCTTCAAGAAGAGCAAGTTGCAATCAAAATAGGTTGTTTCTGTCTTCCCCAAGATCATCACTAGTGTTTCTACACAGCTTTCCACAGGTCAAGACTAGTCTAGTCCAAAAGCTTACTGCCACTACCAGGTGCTGAAAATTGACTTAACCTGGCTCATCCACAAACACTACCTCCTGGGTGCCATCCTACTCCTGCCTATTCAGGCAGGTATAACCTATTTGTAGGCCAAGTCCCAGTCATCTGATGGTTTCCAATTGCATCCTTCATTTAACACTTCATTACTTCTGAAAGAAACAAACCTTTTGAACTTAACTATTGCAAGAAACTGGGCTTTTTTGTTTTTCAATATTATGGAAGGAAGGTCTGTAAGTAAAATATTTATTGTAAATAGAGAATAAACCAGCAGCCCACTGACCACAACATTGAAGCAGTTTGCTTTGGACAGTCTAAGAGGATGATTCAAGTGTTTCTGAATGTGAGAGAGTAAATCAGACCCTTGGATAGCAGAACCAGCAAATAAATAAAGGTAAACTTTCACTCGAATGATTAGCTTTATTCACTATTAGTGAAATACTAAATTTGTTGGGGTATTTTTATATCTACCCTAACACTTGTGAATCTAGATTGTTTAAACTGTTAATATCCTGGGTTACATTCCTTGAAAGCAGTTTGAAAGTTCATCAGAATAGAGCTGTTCTGACATGATCAGCCGAATTAATGTCATTTTACAGTAGTTATCCTGGGGACTTGAGATTTCTTGTGAACAAAAACCTTGTGTAACTCTCTCATCCTTTCCAGAAGACAGAAGTGCAAAACCTAGCAGGACTGAAACCTTGGTGGCCAGAAGAAAATGCTGGAAATGCAGATTCCAGAAGTCACTTTATGTGACACTTAACATTTCTCTAGACAGAAGTGCCATGTTTATTCAGTAATGCTTACTCATTATGTTTGTTTTTTGCCAGTAACAACTTACCACAAGAGTAGTTGGTCCATTTGCACATCTTCACAGAAGAGATGAGACCACACTGATGTGCAGCCACCACCACACCTTCTTTATGTAATTGCATCTCTTCTTGAAAAGACAGATCTAAACAAAAATAAGCATTATCTTTTTTTTTTACCTTTCCCAGAAAATGCATGGGGAAACATGACTAATTTTTCCAATATAATCTATTTTTTCCACATATAGATCCATACATATATATAGCAGGCCTTTTTACATGGACACTAATAATACACAAAAGCAAGCAAAAAAAAATCACCTACTTTTATTTGGTCATGTCATACAAGTTTTATGATCGATTTCCACAAAAGTATAGAAACCAATGGTCAGAATATAATTTGCAGGTATGCATTTTGCAGACAGGTAAACACAGAGCCAATATAACTATACACTACAAAATCTATTTTAGCCCATAACGAGCAAGTATTTTTCCCCTCATTGCATAAGTCTCAACATGGAAAAAAAGTGCTCAAGTCAGTAAAGATTCCGGTGAAGTAGATTAAAGATATGAAAATTTCTGTTTCAGTTTCCAAATTATTGATATCATAGAACCATAAAATGGTTTGGGTTGGAAGGGACCTTAAAAATCATCTACTTCCAACCCCACTGCCATGGGCAGGGGCACCAAGTAGGGTTTCAAAGAATCAGTTGTAATTTTTAAGCCATATTTATATTTCAATGGTCTTATTAAATACATGCTTTAGAACTCTTTTGATTCCTAAACAAATCAAAAAGAAGTTTCTTTACAGCTGAGTATGGTATAATTCAGCTTCCAGTTGTGGGAAGAGAAGACGACACTTGTTCAGGTTTCTATTTTTCCCCAAGTATTCCAGAATGGCTGTGACTGCACATCAACTTTGGGCTGGATGCCAACAGTCACCTGGTAGCACTGAAAGATCTCCAAGATATTCCCTGATGGCTGTGTTCCTGCATAGTACATTATACACATCACCACAACGGGTATTAAAAGGAGTTCTCTCTTGGGTCTAAGCTGGCCTACATCACTGACCTTCTCCTTTTATCCCATCACAGCATGGAACATTGCGCAGTTGCACCACAAACTCTCCAGCTTCTCCACTGTCTTTCCCTACATACACACACACACTATACAAATAAGTGTATATATATATAAATTATAGAATTTTGAACCACTGCTGTCATCACCTTTGTACTCCCACACATCTCTTGCTTCTTGCTCTATGTGAGGTCTCTGAGTCCATGCACATCTTCAAATGCCACTGCCCTCCTTGCCAGGCACTGAGGGTCTGCTCAGCAACACACTGAAAATAAGAAAAAGCCTCCCACTGAATTCAGCAGTGACACTTCAAGCCCTTGGGCAGACCATCAGCTAAGTGTTATGCAGATCTGTGTCTTTTAAAATAAAATTGCTCTTCACTTTTCAAAAGATGAGTCATAGTGTCATCCCAGCACCTGAGACTCACTGCTGGCAGTGCTTTCACAGCAGGTTCCAGTGACCCGACAGGTACCCCACTTGACTCTCTGCACAGCCCACACTCACACAGTCACACAGGTTTCCCTTACCAGCTCCACCCCATAGCAGAGTCCCAGATGTCTTAAGTAATTCAATTGTGGTGTGGTAAAACCGTAACAGCTCAAGCTGGTGCCTCTGGAAAGGGATACCCTAAAAAGGAGTCCCAGGGTTTTTATACCCTCACAATCTTATTTGCCCATTCCAATGGGGATATTTAGTCTGGGGTCTTCCCAATGATCACTGGCACCTGCTGAGTCTCTGGGTGACCAGCCACCCTTTGTGCAGGTCACCGCCCCTTGCCTGGAGCTCCAGCCCTTCCCCCCCAGCCAGGAGCCAGCCTGCACCTCCCACTGCAGCTGCTCACCAAGCTACCAGCACTACTTGTGCTCCTCAACAACAGGCAGTTCTTGAACGTGATGAAAACATCCAGGCATCTGTTTTAAAGAATTTAGCTATTTGAAAAAAGCCCCTTCCTTTGCATAGGCTGGGGTCTGCATTTCTAGAGCACGTGAGGCTTCATCTTTTCATTTAATTTTGATTATGATCAGTGGAATGGGTGCACACTGCAAGCAGCATTCCACAGATCCACTGGCATTAGCACCTGTGTGCACATTGGCACAGTCATGTAAGGAAACTGCAGAACACAAGCATATATAATACAACACCTGCAAAGGGCCTATTTAATTAAACCCTTCCCATCCACAGGCAGAGTTGAAACAGTTCAAGATCCTAGATAAAAGGTGTCAGGGAAGATAGACCTATTATTTATCACACAGCAAGCAAGACCAAATATAAAAGACTAACCAATAGCCTTCCCAATCCCACACTGCCAGCTGGCACTAAATGATAAGTGAAAGTGCTGCAAAGTGCTTTTTTCCTTGCTTTTATAACAGTGCAATTTTAATATGTGGTGTATGGCACATTGCCATTTCCATTTTTTGAGTGCAAAAGCCTTGTACAGGGAACAGGGAGTACAGCCAGAACCGATCTACATAGAACTTTGAACTAAAATTCATTGTTTCATGGGTGAACAGCAAATGTTGGGGTTTGGGGTTTTTTTGGTTACTCTTCATGTTCAACACTACGTATTTATTTGAACAAACTGTTAAACTTTTAATAAATGCATTATCATCAAGGGGTTCTCATTATCTTCAACTCTGCTCGAATTCATTTTGCCAAAGGGATTCACAGCCACCCATACACAAATTCTCATAGGAGCAGCAGAATCCCTCACACTACAGTTTGTGGTGGGCAGAGGCGTAGGACTTTCAAATCTCAACACATATGGATGACACAGGAGTCACTGCATTCAGCCCTACTACTTATCTGTAGGATTAGACAGGGGAAGCTCTGATCGATTTGCCCTTGCTGTATCCAACCCCACATTCATAACCACCCTATTTCAGAGAGGTCAGCCTCAAGGACAAAGTGTTTGGAGTTACAGACACTGCAGAAGGCACTTTTGTCTGAGAAGTGTGCACAGAAGTAGCTACTGATACGATGATAAGTATTCACACTTGTTTTCTAATACATACAAAAGGCAAACACACATCACTGAAAGAAAAATCTTTTGATCCAACTTTATCCTGGGAATAATAACAACCAAAAAGAGAGTTGTAGTTATAAACCTACCCAAATAGCATGGATGCAAGATTCTTGGTGAATTTTACCTGTACATGATTATCGGGGGGGGGGAAGTATTTACAGTATTTGTGGAGCCTCAGTGCAAGCAGTTCCTCTTTCTGCATTTCAATTGCTAACTGAGCAGGATAAAAAGGCAGATTATGAGACAGACTTCTTTCAAAACCTAGAGACTCCCAAGACCATTGTAAGAAAACTGATAAGCAGGCTAGAAACCTGAAAATTCAGGGATAATAGCAGGGATTAAAAGTAAACACATCTC
The DNA here is from genome assembly GCA_013397565.1 of Ptilonorhynchus violaceus. NCBI lineage: Eukaryota > Metazoa > Chordata > Aves > Passeriformes > Ptilonorhynchidae > Ptilonorhynchus > Ptilonorhynchus violaceus. The sequence continues at coordinate 1,001,694 of VZRJ01004331.1, forward strand.
AGAATAAGACTAATGCTATTGCAGGTCGACATTGCAGAATTACCCTGGCATAACAAAACACCGTCGTTGGGGCCTGACTAAATGAACTGCTGCACTGCCTCTAAAATGAGACAACAATTACATGGAAAAAGCCACCGCACACAGAAACATTTTACAGAAAATACTGTTTTGTGAACATCTGCCTCTTAGTAAAACCAGGCAGGCCCTTAAAGTTCTGACTAGGAAATCCCTTTCATCTCTGGCACCTGAATTCCCCCCCAAAATTACATAGCTTAACAAAGTCTCCTGAAATGAGTATACTGCAAAATCATAACTCTGAATCTGGGGGTTTAGTTTGGTTTCCACTTAAACTATCATTTGTGTTACCTCCAACAAATAAGAACAGAAAGAATTATTTTAAAAATTATAGTCGTTACCATTAGAAGCCCTTCTAATAATTTTGAAACTTTTAAGGGAAAACAATTTTCATATGTATGTATATATAGGGTACAATTAAAAAAAAAAAAATCTGACCTGTCAAATTGATGCTTTTAGTGGGTTTTGGTGTCAAGTTCCTGAAAACACATTGTGATATTTTAGTAAAACAAATTATTTCTAAGATTGTTTAGAATGAACACACAATATATGAGAAAATATATTTTTTGAGGGAAGATTAAGCAACCATAAATCTTACTGACTCCAAATGAAATCCTTCATGAGAAAATCCTGCAAAAGTTCAAGACTCATACAGTTGAAATAAGACTCAAAAAAGTTTAAGCTGTCTTCTCCATAGGAAAAAGATGGTAGTGGAATTAGAATGCATCAGGACTATGGAAGCAACAAACAAAAAAATTCCAGAAAACAGAAAACATAACAGTTGGCTAAAGGAAAATAGAATCATACCTAAAAAGCTTCAAAACCAAGATATAAATAATCTTTTATATAATTAGGAATGTGACTTGGTTGTGGAAGACACGTAGACCAAGAGTACAAAAAAAAATTGTACCTCAGAGAATGCCACCAGACAAAATTATTAACAAATTTAACAGCCAATTCTGTTATAACACTTAATAAAAACACAGTCTGTTGTATGTCTACTATTAACAGAGAGATCCTCCTGAATGCAAATGTTTTCTCAACCACAGCCCACATGAAGAAGGAAAAATTAGAGAAAACTCCCAAAAGTATCTGACCTTCTGGCAGGTGGGGGTGGTAGTGTTCTCAGACTCCCATTTAACTCAGCTCTGTGTTGAGACACACACGTGCTTTTATCATCATCATCACATGTTTTTGTCAGCATCACAAACTGCTTGTAGTAGAGAACCTAAAGGTAAAAAACAAAAAACAGCCAAACCAAACTGTGTATTTATTATTATAACTGAGGCAGTGTCTGCAAGATGACATGCTGAAACTGATGACTGACATGCTGAAAGCATGGTGATTTTAGAACATTTTTGGAGTCTCATAAGCCTTAGCTGGTTTTGTATATTAGCCTGCAGAAGACTGCATTGATTATTTCTAACACTGTAGTACTTGATGCTCTGCCAAAGAGCAGGGCTACACTGAGCCATGGGCAGACACACAGCTAATTAATTAAGGTGCAAATAAAGCTCAGAGAGAATGATAGTTTATACCAATTGCTTTTCTAGAATTGTCTACAGTTGTGTATTAGACATTGGAAATGCCTCAAGTGAAGTTAATACTAGAAAAAAAAAATCAGTAGTATAATAGCAGACAGCGACAGAGGTAGACAAATTCTCCACCGGGAATGGAAGAATGGTGGGGTTTTTCTCTTAAGTACAAATCTGAAGGGGAAGAAAAATTAATTCACACAGTCTCTGCTAGTTCCATTGCTTGAAACTGAATGGCAGTGCAGCTACTGATCACATTAGGTCCCGCCCAAGCACAGAGTTGGTACTCATTTGTTTATACCTCTGGCTAAAATCCAACTCAGAAAAAGGAAAATATCTGCATGACTACCAAGAGTTTTTGAAGGCAAGACTCTTGTGCAGAGATTAATTTAAATTTCACTTAAATGCATTGATCTCTGTTTGCATGTATTTGTCCTTCAAAATTATTTTAATAGGCTAAGTATATTCTGGCCACGATACACTTGTAATGCTGTGGATAACTTCCCCAGAGCTAAAAGGCTGCATTTGGGGCCCCTTTTTTTCTCCACTAAGTAAAAAGAAATCAGTTACGTTCTTCAGTTTCTGTCTACAAGGTAATATTATGTTACTTAGGATTTACAGCAGGCTAATACCAACAACTCAATCCTAAATCAGACAGTGGCATCTCCTTGCAATTCTAAGCTCTCAGAAGGGAAACAGGGAACTGTTGCCCTATGAGGAATTAAGATTTGAGGAGAATGCTCCAAAAACAGATATAAAATCCACTAATAAAGAAATACAGAGCTATTTATCAATTTACTTATATAAGCCATTTTCTTGAAGTAAATGAGAAATGTGTGATTACTTTTTTAACATAAAACTAAATTAGATGAATATCAATACTTGTTTATCTGACCCCTTGGAGCACACAATCTTGACTTTATTCAGATTTCTTACAACACACATACCAGGATATCCCTCTAAGTAATCAAATATCCACTTACTCTGCATTTCTTGAGACTGGCGAGTACTGTACTAAGGTATTATATAATCAGTCAGTGGTGGGGGTGGGGAAACCAACTCGATATTAGCTTGTAGGATGGACTGTAACTTGGTATTACCTTCTAGGACAGACTGTGTCACCCATCATTACATGAAATTCTTTAGAAACAGGAAAAGGAAAACAGTGATTCTGACATAACCTTTGCGGCTTTCCTCATATGCTCTCTTCAAACTCCCTCACATTATGAAACAATCCTGACCACCGCATTTTTCTATCACTCCTCTTTTTCTTCTGCCTTTCCACAGAGCATAATATATATATATATACACTACCATTAAGACAGTAGAATTTTTCCTCCTGTGAAGAAACCCTCTCAAAATGAGATGACTCATTTTTTCCTTCTCTTGATCATGTAAGTGAAGGGCAGAACCAGCCCTTCAAAATATGTCTGAACTACTTGGAAACAACCAATTCAGTTATGTTAAAAGTGATGCTATTCCTAGCACATAATCAGTGCTCAAAGGGAGTGCAGCATCTGGATTTATGGGGCAGTACTCGGGGGATGTCTAGGCCAGAAACACCCATCCATCAGAATATTCCTTATCTGAGAGAAACCAGCACATTTTTCCTTAGGAAAGCAGGAAGCTAAAAGGTAGAAAATCCTGCTTTTATAGGTAGCTCTCAGCTGACCCATGAGTGTGTTCAGAAAGCCTTGTGGTTTGCTGGTAGTTGAGGTGCAACACAAATTGTGAACCACCTTCCCACGTGGGTGGTAGGTGAGCTGGGGATCTGGAAGATCAGCAGGATGGAGAAGGCAGAGCAGCTGCCTCACACTTTTTAAAAGTCCTGCTTTTCTGTGTGGTAGAAGCTGTAGGGTCACAGAACTGTGCTGAAGCACAGGCTTCATCCTATTTTGGTTAAGTGCTGAGACTTCTTACGAGTTTTCTTAGTCTGGGAGCACCATCTGCCCAGCTTTGGTTATAGTCTCTCCTCAAAACTCGAGCAAGAACTACAAAACAAAACAAAAATGCTGGTATAGCATGTCACTGTGTGCTGCCCCACTTCAAATGCAGCCTATGAATGTTTCGCTGCTTTTTCTCTTCACACTGCAAACCTATTGAAAATAAATCACAAAGGAATGTACAGAAAGGAACACATCCCAGTACAGATAGTAGTCATAACAATAAGAAATTAGGCCTGAAATTAGCATGACTGAATTGGCACAAAATAAAAGCAGTCATCTCATTTTGACAGAGTTTCTTCAGAGAAAATGCTAATAATGGGAAAAATTCTGAGATTATTTAATTTTTGATGTCCTTGTTTTAATAAAGCATTGGTGGTTTGCTGTGAACCTAGACACTCATTTTAGGACTGCAAGTCTGTGCTTGCAGAGTGTGCTTGTTATAAGCATAAAGTATGATTTGCACCCTTTGGTGCACCAAAGCAAAAAAAGACTTTGTCTCATGAACTGTGGTTAGACTAGCTCAATCAAAACAATCCCATGAAAACTTCATATATTACAGTTGTATATTTGGCCCCATTTCTCCTTTGATCCCTATTAACATAAATAATTGCCTGATTTTAGAATCCATGGCAAGCAGGTTCCACCACAGAGGAGCTGGCTGTGGGCAACAAGTTCCTGCTGAATATACATGCAGTCATTACACTGTCCTGCTCAAGATGGACTTCTGCAGGAAGCCAGGCAAAATAGGATGATGCCTGTCTGGAACAAATGTAAGCAGCTGGCAATATTCTGTCATCCCCTATAACAGGGGAAAAAAATTCTGCATTTGTTTTTAAGACTGATACGTATTTAGTAGACACAATATATATAAGAAGACTTTGGGAAAGAAAGACAATATCAATGTGTCTTGATGCGGTGAAGCAAGGCCTGGGTCCAACATAAAACCACAGAATGGTTTGGGCTGGAAGGGATCTTAAAGATCATCCCAGTTCCAACATCCCTCCCATGGGCAGGGACACCTCCCATGAGACCAGGTTGCTTAGAGCCCCATCCAATGTGTTCTTGAGCATTTCCAGGGATGTGGAATCCACAGCTTCTCTGGGCAACCCGTCCCAGTGCCTCACCACCCTCCCAGTAACCCGTTTCTTCCTAATATCTAATCTAAACCAGAGCTGGATGCACCACTCCAGGCAGGGTCTCACAAGAGTGGGGTAAAGGTGCAGAATTACATCCCTGAACCTGCTGGTCTTGCATTTATTGATGTAACCCAGGCAGCTGCATCAGAAGAGAATCCAAGTTCTGGTGTTCTTTTTTTTTTTTTCCCTTTACTTCTTATCATTTGTGCTACAGTCTTAATTAATTGAACATTTCTTAGTATTTGGGATGTTTTCCCTTACTGATGGCTTTGATCTTTCCCAGCAATCCCTGTGCTCTCACTCCTAAGTGATAAGAGGCTACAGTGAATAAGACTGGGGGATCTTTAAAAATGTTAGTGCCACGGCACTGTACCTTAAGTTAACCTTTCACTTTAAGAAGATTTATTTTAGCTTGAATGATTGACATAGCACTGACAGCATCTGAATACAATATTTCCAATACTGGGAATATTTTTCCAGGGAAAGCAAGAATATGAGCCAAGCAATCAAGTAACTTCTGCTGATTTATGTGGAAGTGTTTATTGTTTTCATTTTATTAGGACTCAGTTTTCACAATTAATGCAATCATCAACTACAATGTTGCCTCACAGCTGCTGTTTTACATCATAATCATGTATTAAGGAAATTTACTTAGATCAGGATAAAAAAAAAAGAAAATTATTTGTTTGCAATTTCTATCCTATGAACACAGTTGCAAACTTGTATGGAACTGATTAATTCTTTATATGGGTATTAAAGTTGTATAAATTTTGAGGTCACACAGTCCTGCAGAGGTTATGGAGACAGTCAGCTCCATCTGAACACAATTCCTTCACTATCTTGGTAATCTTAGAGACCTGCACATGTGCAGAAACCTCTTTTGCAACAACCAACAGTCATTATTGCTTTTCATATACCACCCACAATAACGGCTGTACTTATTCCAGATACTTTTTAAAGCTGTAATCCCAATTTAAACAAAATCTCATTGAAAGTACTTGAAGGAGCTGAGTGAGGAACCAAACCAACTGAGCACATGCAAGAGGAAAAAGAGGTTAACCTGCAGACTCCATTAAGCACAGGGTAGGTTAAAGAAGGGAACCCAGAACTAGAATTCCACAACCACATTTGATTGCCCTTGTTTTTTAATCCCAGCTTCAGGCTTAAAATGCAGACTGCACCATAGAGAACAATCTTTTAAACTCTGTGACCATCCAGACAAAACACAATATGATACAACTGGACAGTGGTTTCTGTAACAAAGGAGTACACCAGAACGCTCTTCAATTTTCAGGCAGAAAATGAATTAGAGGATTTTCCACAGGATAACAATGCACTACTCTGAAAGGCTGCCATCCTGTGGCACTTTAGAGATGCTGTAGTAGCTCACTGCCCCAAGCAGTTTCTTCACTCTTAATGGTTTCTACACTCTGCACTGGAAAATATGTGTCCAAGACCGACTAAACACTCTTTTTTTATTTTTTTAAATATTTAGGTCGTTTCAAGAGAAAACTCTGGCCGCTTATGAATTAACTGTATCATAGCACAGCTTATAAGAAGTGGCTCGGTTAAAGTTTTTTATCTTATTTCCATCAAAAGAACCAATGAATGTAACTTGCATAACCTGAAAATATTCTATGCTACTGCTGCCATATTCAGCCAAAAATTGCAGCTGCTGAATGAACACAAACACACACACAAATTCTTTATAGAACAGGTAGGGAAAATTAAGTTGCTTGCAGTATCAATTAGTATGTTGTCAGTAAGCTGTGCATATGAGTTAGAAACTATTTCCTTGTATTTTTGTTCCCCTAAAAATTCTAAATTAAGATGAGCTTGCAACTACTGTAAAATAAAATTCCATAGCAAATAATCACAGAAAAAAAATACACCTTTACTCTTCAGAGAACCTTTGTTTAAAAGGCCAGAAAAAAAATGGCTACTGGACAAATCTTTCCTCTGTTAGTTTAGAAGTGATAAAGAAGTAAGACACAGCTCTTAGAAACACATACAAAGTTTAAATTTTGGTTGCTTGAAATACATCTCAGTTACGTGAACGAGACTCATGTCTTAAGACGTTATATAAGCTGTATATACATTTTATCCACTTAAAAAACTTCCTTCAGGTCCCAGGCAGTTAGTTCAGCTTTCTTATGCCCACACTTTGTTATTTCAAGGAAAAAGTAGCTCATCTGTGGCCCTGGCCTTGATTTCTTCTACCTGGGCTAGCTTTTTGATTTACCCTCTGCTGCCAGGTAGTATTACTTCACTGGAGATGTGGTTCTCTGTACTATTTTTCTATCCATATGCCCCACTCCCACGCTATTTTTCAAACAGTACTGTTAAAGCTTTTAAGAACTAACCATAATTCTCTCCTCCCGTGTCCCTTGAAGCATCAACCACCTTTAAAAGTGCACAGAACAGGAGCCCTGCAGCAGTACCAATCCACACCTGCCTATGCATGTAGTGCTATTGGAACATTAATCTGCTCTTCCCCACCAAGACCCAGGGACACAGTCCATTCCACATCTGCCTTCAGTCTACACTTGCCTTTCCACAACCAGGAGGGCATGAATTTCCACTCAGACTACAGCATTTCCTCCTCTCAATCCTGGCTGACACAATCTTCTTTAAAAACTAGTTTCAAACCATTGAGTGTTCATTAGTCTTTCAGGCTGATGAAGCCTT
>VZRJ01004333.1:0-34878 GCA_013397565.1 Ptilonorhynchus violaceus
AACTTACTTAATATTCCTTAGAGTTCTACATCGAGATTGTAAATGAATATGTTGAAGAGAACTGAGCCAAGGATGGAGTGCTGTGGAACCCCACCAATAACAGCCAGCCTGCTGTTGCCCCATTCACTATGACCCTTTGTGCCTGACCCATGAGCCAGTTTCTCACCAATCAGGTAACACAGTTACTCATCTGTGGGCTGAAAATTTTGTCCAGAAGCATCCTGGGAGAGACAGCATCAAAGGCTTTGCTGAAGTCCAAAAAGATTACATCTACTGGATTTCCTAGATGAACTAGGAGGATTACACTGTTTTAGAAGGAAATCAGGTTGGACAAGCAGGACTTCTGCCTCGTGAAGCTGTGCTGGCTGTCACCGATGACTGCATTGTCCTCCAGGTATTTTTCAATACTTCCCAGAATAATGTTTTCCATTATTTTACCTGGTGCTGAAGTGAGACTGACAGGCATGTAGTTTCCAAGCTCCTTCTTCTTGCTCTTCTTGAAAAGTGGGACAATATTTGCCAGCTTCTGGTCAGCTGGGACCTCTCTGAGTTCCCAAGACTGCTTAAAAATCATCAAGAGAGGCTTTGTGATGACATCAGCCAGCTTGTTGAGGCTTCTTGGATGAGTCCTGTCAGGCCCCGCAGGATTGCAGGGATCCAGTTGGAGCAGCAGATCCCACACTATTTCAGGGTCTGCTGGGAGTTGATCATTCTCGCAGTTGTCGTCTTCCAGCTCAGGGCACTGAGACCTCCTTGGTCCATGATCTGTGTTGAAGAAAAAGGCAAAGAATGCATTAAACACCTATAACTTGTCTCCGTCCCTTTCTGTGAGATGACCATCCTCATCCTATGTTGGGCCAATGTTATCTCTGCACCACCTTGTTCTATTGAGCTCCTTTAAAAAGCTCATTTTATTGTCCCACACAGTTCTGGCCAGAATCCAGTTTTGGCTGCATGAATTTCTTCCCTACAGTGGCAGCAGCATCTCTCTATTCTTACCGTGTCACCTGACCTTGTTTCCACTGGGCATAAACCTTACTTTTTTACTTCATTTCCAAGAGAAGATTCTTGTTCAGCCAAGCCCTGCCTGCTTGACTTACGATATTTGGGAATTGCTGCTCATGTGTCCTTCAGAGGTGATGTTTAAAAAGTGATTAGCACTGATGGACCACAGCAAAAACATTTTCCAATGAGACCTAACTCACTAATTCCCTGAGCAGCCTGAAGTCTGCTCTCCTTGTGTCCAGAGCTGAGGTTTTGCTGGCACTTTTCTTCCTGTCAACAGAGATTTTGAACTCAATCACTTCACGATCCCTGAGGCCAAGACAGTGGTGGCTGTGGCCAATCTCCACTTTGCTTATGACATCTACTCTGTTCAAGAAGTATATCAAGGAGGGTGTCTTTCTGAGTCAGTTCTCTTAGGACCTGTTCCATAAAGTTGTCATCCTGGTTTTTTAAGAAAGTTTCTTCATGTCCTCCCCATGGTCACAGAGGAAAAACCGCAGGTTCCTCATGGTGTGTACTGGCTCTCACACAGGGGGTGTCTTGCTTCCAATAGCAAAAACTCTGGCCCATACTGGTGGGGCATGGGATATTTCCTCTCTATCTTGCTCAAGTTCTTTGAATCTGTTTGCAGTCTTGGACAGTCTTTCTGCAGCCAAGGCGCAGGTCAAGAGAGTGGAGTAAAGATAATCTTCATTTGCTGAATTGAGGTAGTCTCCTGAAACACTGTTCTCCTTTAATTGACATCAATACCAAGGAGTTGGTGTACAGTGATGGCGCACTCTGTACAAGCTTCCAGCACATGGATTGTGTACACTGGACCTCATCTGGATCTACATGTGCTGCTTGCTCACTCTCTCCCCAACACCCTTCCTCCTCCTTTCCCCCTGTCAGGGCTAGAGAGGAGAATTGGAGGCACAAAAGGTGAAGATCACGGGTTGAGATAATTCACTGGAAATAACAATGAGATAAGAAAAAGAATACTAACAGCATCAGTATTGATAACAAAGTGTACAAGATAGGCAAAGGATTCACACGTGATTGCTTGGAAACAGCGTTTCCCAATCATACCCTCCAATTTAGAACCAGCGTTACCTGACAGCATTACCCTCTGCCACACTTAGTCAACCAGAAGGAGCCCCTTCTCCCTGGAAGAGACTGTCTTCCCTTCTACGCCAGCAATGACGTGAGGTGGTATAGAATAACCTCCATGTCCTATCCATGGCTCCTTTTGTCTACTGCAAAAATTAACACTGTCTGGCCAGAACCAAGACAGGGTGCATCTTGTGTCTGCTCATAGAAGAGTCAGGTTGCTGGTGGGAGTGAATTCCACTGTGCCTCCCTCATGATCTCCATATTTGTTATCTCTAAAGTGATGACCAGGTTGTCTTTGGTTTAGCCGAATAATTTTTACCTCAGCTATCACCCCAACCAGATTTTATCTTCAAGAAGCTGAAGGGCTTCCTGAGCTATGGAAGTGCATAGGGTGGCTTCAGCAGACCATGTTGTTGGGTATTTTTTTTACAAAAAAAATAATACCCAATGAATTTTTGAATTTTAATATCTTTGTCTTTCAGGAGAATGCTCTTAGTTTTGTGAGGATTTTTTATTGTAGTTTGATAATCAGTTTCTGTGCAACAACTTCTATAGTTTATTTTCTTTCTAAATTACTGGGATAAATTGTTTACATTCCTCATTTCCATAGTTAATTCTGTAATTGTGTGTGTTATAAGATGCTATTAACTGCTCAGCAGATTAGACTGATGAGAGAATTAACTCATTTAGGAATGAGACTATATTCCAAAGTGTTCATTGGTGTAAAATTCCTTCCTTTCTTAATGTGCTAGTTTAAAACACAGCAACAAAATTAAACCCACTCAAGCTACCCCCCGTCCCCTGCCCCCTTCTGATACTGGAGGAAATACTAGGGGAGATTACAAATTGGAATCACGATTCAGTGAAAAATCACAAGAACCACAAAAATATTAATAAAAGTGTACAGAAGAGAGTGTTCTGCACAAAAAGGGGTGTTCACCACTAGACAAATAAAAACACTTCACAAAGACAGTGCCCAACGTGGTTTTCCCAAAGACAAAAATGGTGACTGGCCCCATGCAGGGCCACATGGTATATGAGAAAACAAAGTCAGTATGTTAGGGAGACTCACAGTTTAACTTCCTTCCCCCGCACAAATACATTGGAAAAACAGGGACAAGACAAAACCTGGTGCAATGTGAGAGGGCTCTGAAACAGGTCAGGGGACCCTTCTCCTGGGCCTGACTTTGTGGGAGCAGGAGTGGAGCACCAGGCAGCTTTGGCTGCAGCTGTGGTGGCTGCTGGAGTTGCTGTGGCTGCGGCTTAGGCTCCACGTGGCTTGGCTGGGCTCTGCTCCACACTGCTGCTGCTCTCTTCCTTTGCTGTCTTTCAGCACCAAACCAGAAAAGACACAGCTCAGAGGAACAGGGAAATGACTGCCAGTGGCAGAGGGGCACTGGCTCTGCCAAGCTGGCCCCAGAACTTGCACACCTCTTCCCTTGAGCCCATCAAAAGACGGTGAACCTGCCACTTTTGACGCTGGCTCCCTCCTGCTGAAATCATACCCCCATCATGATATGGGTAGTACGGAATTAAACAGTGCTAGAAACTCCACCCCTTTTCTCTATAACCACTTACCTTAAATGTATTTGTCATATTAAAAAAAAATTTTTTCCTGTTGAACATAATCAGACAGTATTTTTTCATGAATGTGCTAATAGGACTTTTCCATGCTCATTGCAGAAAGGCTGGTGCTAGATGAGCTTTGAAGGTCCCTTCCAACCCAAACTACTCTATGATTCTGTGATCTTTGTGTTCAAACATTTAAAAAGAAAGCTAACTGCGTGGTGGTGTATTTTATTGAGATTGTCTGTTGGTTCAGGGTATTAAATGAGCTCATAGGATGGCTTCCTGGTCAAGAGGAAGCTTATAATGCATGGATTTCAGAGCTTGCTTTAATCTGTGCTGTAGATGAGTGGAATTTTCATTTCGTATTTGTTTGGCTCTTGAAATTATTCTTCAACATGTGTTTTTCCAGCTGAGAGTCAGTGGGGTACATTTCTAGAAATACAAACGGAAAACCCTGTTGCATCATTTTATTTCTGTAAGAGTTAAAATACTTCTATTTTTTTTCTGGAACTGAGGTCTCATTACAAAATGTAAACATTGCATAGACTTCTACATCCAAATTCTGCCTGTCCTGTGTTAGGATCCAATTGTTATTGATTTGATATTGATACTGAATTAAGGTGCAAGCAAGACCATATACCAAGGTCAATAGTACCAGTTTTACTTAATGATAAATGTGAGGTAGAGACAGAGATAGAAATAGGAGGAAGGGGGGAAGACAAACAGTGAAAGAGATTAAGCAAAAGATAAACCGCCACATGGATTCCTGCAGTGTTGTGCTAGTCCTTCTTCACCCTGATCTGCTCAGTGGTGGGGCTCCCACAGTGTTCTTCTGGAGGTACCACTTTTTTACAGTCCAGGTCCCCAGTATCCGTGAGGCGTAGATGGCTTCCCATAACTTGGAATGGCATGTATAAGCAGCTGCTTCCTTTCTCACAGTTCACCATTCTGGGAATTTTTGTCTGGATAGATTATCTAGATCTGCCTCACCAGGCCTGGCATCTTCCTGTTGTTGCCATCTGCACTTTTCCTAGTCTGCACAGTGGAGTTTTGTCAGATGTGCTAATTCCAAACCTTCACCTCCATTTAGGTCTGATATTAATGCCTCCCTGTTTGCCATCTGTGCTTTTCTTAAATTCCTGTTGTGGTGGCTTCTTTTACAAGAAGCCACCTTCTTTTCCTTCTTTGACAGTGTTTGAGACAGTTCATTGTGTTCTTTAAGTCTCTACACCCTGATGCCTGTAGGGGCAGAGCACATCCAACAGGACACACAGTGTGATTTATTAGGCTACTAGTTAAGTGATGGTTCTCGATTTGAAAGTCAGTGTCTCTGGAATCATTGCTCAGTACCAGTTTGACACTAAATCATGCATCAGAAGGGTCTGTAATATTTGACAACAATCTATTGATTTCTTTCTGACTCATGCAGAACTAATTTTCAGTTACACAAATTAGAGAGGGAAAAGAGGGGGAAAAACCCACTTAAATATTGTTCATTTCTTTTGGCCATTTCTTTGATCCATGTTTTTTATCTGAGAGGAAAGCAGTGTGTCTAATGGGAAGTTCTAATATTTTATGAAACATTGAGACTTAAAGATCTTGTTAGGCAATCAGTACTTCAGCAGAATGAAATGCTGTTGCAACAGAAGGAAAATTATACACCAATTATTTACCCAGTCAAGAAAAATTATGCTCCATAACATCAAAGGGCTTTGATTAATGAAATAATAGAGAGAGAACTATTTTTTACCAAGCCAAGAAGTATTTTTTCATCAAAATGCTGCAGGCCAGGAGTTTGGGACTTTTTTTAAGTTTATAAACCCACAGCAACACATGTAGTCTATATGTGACTGGTTCTAGAAACAGATAGGAAAAAAATAGCTGTGCAATGCTTATGCAGATTTAATGAGTTGTTGCAAGTAATTAACTCATCCTGTTTCTTATTATTCTTCAAATAATGTTTTCCATATTATTGGAAAAATACTTCTTCAGCCTGACTATTCCCAGCTCATGTATTTGTTTGTGTTCCATACTTTTCCTAGTATCCAATAATTCTGCTTATTTTCTTAAACTACAGAACTCTCCCTAGTATTTCCTCTTGCATTGGTTTCTTTATTTGAAAATTCCTCAACTGTTGTATTTAACCCAAGCGAGCATTCAAAGGAAGGTGGTTGAGATGGCAATTTTGAACTTTTTTTTTTCTTATAGTATGTAGGATTAACAGTCTTCTGTATGTGTCAGGCTAACTGAATCTTGAAAGTCCTGTCTGTTTTATCTTTGGCATGAATTCCAAGGAAATTAATATGCAGAGTTAGCAAGACAGAACTGTTATAATCTGAATCATCCCTTTTTCCAGCAAGGAAACTTTATGCAAAAGGTTAGGGCACAAGAAAATGGATTAAAAAGGAAAGGTTACTTGGAAGTGAAGTAGCAATGCAGCAAAAAAAGAATATGTAGTGGGGAGGTGAGAGGAATTCTTTCAAAGCACAGAAAATCCATAAAGACTCAAAAGGGAAAAGTGAATTAGTGAGAGGCAATGCATGTAATGTTTTAGCTGTCTTGTAGAAATGTTCTCTTCTTATGTCCTGTTTTGCTTTATTTTTGACAGAAAGCCTGTGTAGATCTTGGTGTTCAACTGCACCCCATGTCGTGCATATCAGCCACTGTGTGCTTTTGCAAGGGTAGCTTATGAACCAGGATACAATTTGAGCCTTTGGAGCAGCCTAGGGGGAAAAAAACCCAAACCAGTAGTTCCAGTCTCTGAGCAGCTCCGTTAGAGATTAATACTGAGAGATAGCCCCTAACTTCCCCTTTACTGTACAACCTAAGGGGAACTGGGATTAATTTATATTCCTTATTAATGGATGTTCAGCAGGGGTAATTCAGACAGGTCTGTCACATGACATCTAAAAACACTGGAAGAAAATTTACTTTTTAGCTCTGGCTGAAAGTGCACACAATATAGATGTCATTTCAGATGGCTATTTTGTCTGTAATAATTTGGCATCTTACATCTGCCACTCTAATCCTCCATATCTTATATATGTTTGAAACAAAAATTGATGGCAAAGGGAAGCCAAGATTTATTTTCAGAATTTCCAGAAAATGGGTTTTTTTAAAATTATTGGACTGAAATAGGAAATGCACACATTAATAGAGTATCGGAAGAAAACATTGTTTCATTACTTTGTGCCTCCAGCAGTCTTCTTCCCTTCTTTAATGAAATGGAACAGTCTGTGCGTTATTACTTTGTCCATTTAATCTTGCTAATGCAGTCCGTTAAGACTGCACTTTTGCAACAGCACAGGTGTAACTGTGAATAAGTAGGCTGGTAGGAAGACTACTGTTCTGCTCCTGGAAATCTTATTTGTGTACAACAAAATGTGTGATATTCAACCCAAAATAAAACCTGATGCAACTGGTGAGTTGAAATATTTTTATTCTTCACTTCCTTAACAATATGGGACATTACAGTGAAAAATAAAGAGGGAAGTATTAAACATGTTGTACTAATCTACCCTTCAGACAACTGCACTTGGAGTTTTACTAAAGATTAATTCTTCTTACTGTGTTTAAAAGATGGCAAAATAAATTGGTAAGTAGACAGCTGGTAAGTATAACATTTTTTCAGACAGCAACAGATGCAAATCCAAGAATATCTCCAGCTGATTTAAATGCCGTTCAAAAGATGGAGCAAAGATTTAAATAGGAATGTGCAAAAGTGAAAATCCATACTGATTATCAAAAATACAAAGAAATATGAAGGAATTCAACAAATTCCAAGAAGGCAACATCAGAAGGATTTCAGAGTCATTTCAGGCTGAAATCACTATTTTATTATATTCTTGTTATTGCCTGTATCTCTTATAATTTTGCCTTGCAGCAGTAATATTGTGTCTAATGTAAGGTATTGGAAGAAAAGTGATCCAGGAAAGTGGATTGGAAATTGTTCCTTCGACTGTGATGGCAGTCACACAAAGTACCCGACAATGCAAGTTAGATCCTCATTTTGTTGCACTGCTATAATCTAACGGTACAGCAGTCCTCATTTTCCTGGAAGATTTTGCATGGCATAGAATTCTGGCTTTGAGTGTTACTGAAAGTATGGGAAATTCTGGACATTCAAATGAAACTGTGCAGGTAAAGGGAGAGGAAGGAGGGCTGCAAAGATTGTCAGTGTGCCACAGCTGCAATCCAGTAGTAAAGAGCTGGAGAAGAGGGTGCTGCCACAGACAGAGCTAAGAATAACCACTACACCTTCCTTCCACTACAAGATAAAGTAAGTTTCAAGTTCATTTCCATCCCACTCCAGCAAGCAGTAACACTTGGCTGGGTGTGAGGAAAGATAAGGTCGTGTGTGATCCCACAGCCTGGAAAACAGGTCTTCACAGCATGTTCCTGCAACATCTTTCTCTGTGTTGCTTGGCTTTGTACAGCAGAGATCTCTCCATATTTAACATGAAGAATTAACTCTGAGGTCCTGAGTACTATGTGACCATTTCAGCCAGCTTTGACAGGCAAAATGGACTGTCAATATTTATCATGATATCTGAACTCTTTGTTTGCAAAGTTCATTATCCAGAAATAAAAAAAAAATGCAACCGTTTTTTGGATTCCTGTCTTCAGGAAGCAATAGGTAAGAAATACCTGACACACTCTTAAGTAGCTTTCTGAGTAAGGAGAAGTAAGGAGGGAAAAAAACTTGTCCTGTTGAATAAGTGAAACGTTCACAAATTATGAGAAACAGTTAGGCAGAGTAAATACAAAGTATAATTCTCGTAAGAAAGAACTTTGCATATGCAACATATTTTCTGTATAGGCTGCTGGTTTTTGACCAAGTGCACTTTCACTGTTTTAGAGAGTTGCATAAAAAACATGGTCATCGCTACTCGGTCATCCTGACCAGCTTATATAAACACTAGCTAAAGTTGCTAGAGATTATTTGCAGAACATTGGATCTGATGAGCTCAAATATAAGGTGCCTTGGGTAGTATAATATTTGGGATTACCATAATAATCTCTTTAGGGAAAGTGTGCAGTATCAGCAGAAACATTGCTTGATTCTTTGAGGGAAGCAGAAACTGTACAGTAGTGATTCAGTATATATTATATACTTAAATCATTCCCTATGAATAAGGCAAGTTTCTGAGCTCTTTATGGGGCCCAGAATAAGGCCTTGATCACTTAGCTAAATAACTTTGATTTAACTCACATGTGGAGCCCCAATCATCATGGCAAAAACATGGCAGCATGTTTTTGATGTGTAATAACTTGTGCTACGGGAGCACCATCCTTTGAAGTTACACACATAATTTCCATGAATTTGAGTTACTAGGGAAAAGAGTTCGTATAGTAAAACAGAGAAGTCCACATTGAGACGCAATGAAAATGCTTCTATACAGATTTACAGAGTGGTAGGTGAGCTATCAAAGTTTACTGATCCTTTGACGCTTTCTGACCTCTTTGAACACAGCATTTCAGGGATCAAGTTTTGATCCATGGCTTCTGACAAGGAACCTGGGTTCTGTCTTTTGGGATCTGGACGATGGGCTGTATTTGGTGTTAGTCATCCCTGCCCTGCAGAGGATACAGGCAGTTCTTTTCTGCTGTCTTCCTTGCCTGTGAACCATTCCAAAAGAGTCTGGGAAAACCCTAAACACTTCTGCTTGTTATGCACTTCAGCCACTCTGTCTTGTCCAAATTAAAGAAACAAACAAGCTTCTAGGTAGCAATTTCTGTACCTTTGTCAGGTTTCTAATCTCTTTGTGTTTTGCTGAGTGCTGGCCTGACAATCTTGGCAACAAAGCTCCACAGTATTTTTCTGGAGTCCGAGAAACTGCATCACCACCCCTGTCTTGTAAGAACCCTTTGAAAATCCAGATTTTCTGTTAATTTACAGATTATTTTAATTAATTGAAATAATCAGTTCTGAAAAAAAAAATACTTGTGATCCAAAATACATCATTATCTCACAACATTATCTCACTGCTCTTAAGACTCTTATGGTTCTTTTACTCACAACTACCTTTGCTTCACAGGGAATCATCCAGCCTTGCAGATCTTGCAGCTTTTCTTGTTGATTACCATGATGAAATTCAGCTTGGAGCAGTTACCTTAGCCTGTTTAAAGCTTGAAGTCTTTTACTCCTATCTAAGGTGTGATAAGAAGCTAGCGGTCCAAAAGCATTTCTTTTTTAAAAAGAATGTATCCCTTGGGTCCAAAAGCACTTTTAAAAAAAAAAGAATGTATCTCTTGGTCTAATAAAAGATACAGATCTGAAAATCTCCTCTCATCTATATCCTTGGACCATCACAAATGTAACAACTTCTTACTCTTCATAAATTGTTAAATAACACTGCTAGATCCAGTGTAGTTACACTTAGGAAAGAAACAGTATTTGAACAAAACATTTTTTCTTATTTCAGTGCTTATTAGCACTTGGGGAATAGGTGCTCATTTTTCTCCTTATAATTTCATCATCTATACTGAATGTAAAGGCAAGTAATCTGTGTACATAATTCTTTCTAGACTTTGTTCCGAAATTACTATGTAACAATACGATAAAGATAATATGAGCAATTTTAAATTACCTTTAGCTGTGCAGCAGCCATAATAAGTTGACATCATATTACTTTATCTATTTCAAAGCATTTGACAATGGTCAGTAAACATTACTATTGCCATGAAATGAAACTCACGAAGACATCTTCCAAAGTATGTGTTTATAGTGCAGATATAAGCATATTTCTTCATATGCAAAAAGCCTATATATAGCATGTAATTTTAAAACTTTATCACTTTACAGACATTATCATGCATGTTTCTAAGGTTTAATAATTTGTTTTAATAGATTTTAAATGCACAAAATAAGGATGCACAGAGTAACTATATAAAAACTTCATTAAAAAAACTTGAAGTTTTAATTCTTTTCCAGTAGTCTTTAGAATAGCCATTCAATAAAAGGCAGTTGATCTGTTAGAAGAGTTGGTGTACAATTCAGTGTGCTTTTGTTTTGTTTTGGGGTTTTTTGTTGTTGTTTTGTTGCGGGTTTGTTGTTGTTGTTGTACTTTTTTCCCCCCACTGGAAAATCATAAAGGAGGAAGGGGAAAAGAAAATGTATCACGAAATAGCCTTCCAAGTGACATTGGTTATAAACTATAAGAACTTCAGCTAAGAGTGTGAGACTGTGAAAGAAATCAGATATGACACTTGCATGGATTTATGGGAAAAACATTCTTTTTTTGCACTAATGTATCCCATTTCTATTTTGAGCAATGATGTATCACATTTCTTAATATCCAGCTTCCAGGACTATCACTTACCTTGATATTTGTGACACATCTTTACATATCATGTACAGATGACATCTAATCTATGTGCCCAGTAAGACATAGAGATATACAAGAACTGCTGCTGCTTGGGATTTGTGTATCTCTGCTCTTGAGATGTAGGACTGGCATGTTTGGGAATCATGAGCTTATGCTGCTCATGCAGTCTTTGTTGCTCTAACAAAGTCCGGTGTCCATACTCACAGTCAAAGTTTAATGTATCACTGTGCAAAAGTGCTAATAGTTTATGAAAACATTACTTTTCTGGGTGAATTGCACCATATCAGTTTTATATAATGGCTCAGTTGGGTTATGATTGACAGCAAATGTATCTACAGGCACATTAATTAACGTTATCTGGAATTAATTAACGTGCTGAGATATTACTAACTGTATAGGTTTCACTGCATGAGGTATGACGGAGGCTGTAAACATAACTAGTATCGTCAGCTGTATATTTTTGGATTATTAAATAACAAACGCAAAGCACCTGAAGTTTTGCTGTGAAACCAGAGAACATCTATTCCAGCAGCAAAGGGGATGCCAAGATCTAGTTGACAGCCTACCTTACCATGGAAACTTCTATTGATGGTAAGATGCAAGGAAAAAAAAGGCATTTCCTATTCATGGAGGTCAGGATAAAAAAGGCAGAATTGCCAAGTAGATAAAAATGCTGAATATACTTAATTTGAAATCGCTTAAAGATACAAACATGAAAGTGAACTAGACCAATCTACCAGAATTTTTTAAAGAACTCCGACCAAAGGATGATGGGAATTCTTGAAAGGTGAAGCAACTGGTTTTTTTCCCTGTCAATTCTCTGATTAGCCTTGATGCTTTCGAGTGCAATCATTCCTTCCGGGGTCAACAAATTAGAGAGAGGACTTCCTCTTCAAAGTTTATGCCTGGCATTCTTTATTATCATCGTTTGATCAAGAAGTAAATATTGAAAGTTCAGGTGTTTTTTCCCACTTAAACCAAAGGTACAGGTCTGGGAGATTATAATCTCATCTCTCCCAAGTGGAGTTCTTCAGATATTAAACTGAAATTATATAAAACGTGAGCTTTGTTTTTCTCTGTTAGACATCATATGCATGTGAGCAACAATCTCCACAAATACACACTGGGCACCTTAGCTGTCCTGTTGGCTCTTATCTGTCTTTCAAGAGGAATTCAGAAAATTAACTGTGTATCCCATTACAGATTTGTTCCTAATTTCACCAGTATAACAGCTTTTGAAACCTGATTGTTTTCCTACTTTCCTTGAGGCAGCATTTGAGCTAATGTCTTGTTTGAAGATGTTTTTAATTACCTATTTTTATCCAAGGGTTCATTACAAATATGCAAGAGAATTTTGGATTTGCTTCCTCAATAGAATTCCGCCCTACTTCCTGTTGTCCTGAGAGAATGAATTCGATTCCAGGTGGTTTTTCCATCATCTGTGGATTATTATTACTAGTCATGTAGAATTAATTAATTTCCATTGCGGCGTTACAATTTGTAGAATGTTATGTAAAACTAGAGGCAGTTCCCTCTAGTCCTAAAGAACTTTCAACGTAAGTATAAAATAAGAGATGAACACTGCAGAGACATGACCCTGTGGTACTGAGGAAAGAAGCTACAGCTGGTGATAGGGAGCAATCATAATGCAGCATGTATCCAAACGTTATAAATGCTTTGTTAGACATCAGGGTATGGTGGTTTTCCAGGCTTTTATTGAGTGATTCATCTCAATTTGTTTATTGAAAAATTGGACAAATGGACTCAGGTTGAGGCTTGCTTGAAAAGAGGCAGGAGCTGTTATTCTTACTCAAAGTATTAGGGTAAGAATGGGTGAGAAGGGAAGTGGAAAGACTTTTGAAGTGGAACTACGTAATTTTGCTCTTTTTCCTTCCTCACATTTACTACATTGGAAGAAAATAAGTTCTGTTCCCATGCTGCTAAAACTTATCATTGTTTAGCTCCACTATTGTTTGTTCATTCCATTTCCAATAGTTAGGAACTGGTAGTTTGTCGATGCATTTTATATTTTTAAGGAATTTGGAAGAAAGCTGCTTATTTTATAATAGCTGTAAAGGGAGTCTGATATACAGGTGCCTGAACTGTTTGTTGGTCTTATAGGTGAAGGGAATAAGAAAAACAACATGAGATCATAGGTGGATAAACAAAGATGGAATGTGCAAAAGGTGTTGTACCCTCTGACAACTAATAATGTCAATGTTGTGTGTTTCAATCCCCGTATGGGCCACTCACTTAAGAGTTGGATTTGATGATTCTTGTGGGTCTCTTTCAATTCAGAATATTCTGTGATCTATGACCTGTGATTATAGCTGCAAAAGAAACATGGTACACCCTATGTTCATTACAGTATCTCAAGACTCTTCTGGAAATACAGTGGCTTCTTTTTAATCTGGCCTGTACAATCAAGATTCCTGTTATAAATCCTGAAATTGTTCTGCTGTTTTATGAACAAAAAGAAATGTTTAGGGGACAGTAGAAAAGTACACTTTCCCAAACTTATTCAAATGTTTTCTGTGTCCTAAGGATGTCTTTTCTGTGAGCTCTCTAAGGAGCAATGGTAGCAATTTCCTAGGCAACCTGTACTTACTAATTTATAGAATGGTTATTTTTGAAAAAAGGTTTGAATTAACTGAAGAGTCACAAGTCTAATATATTTTAATTGAAACCCAGAGCCTTAGCATTTAGGGACCTGATCCACAAATACCATGAATGTAGAGCTTGTAATTGCAACTCGTGCATGAAATTATTGATTGTGTAAGTAAAAGGTACTGTACTAAATGCAGTCAGTGTCACAGGATCAATTCTTCTGTGTTCCTATCAGAGTTACAAATGGTATATGCAAGTCATGTTAAAAGTACCTCTGTGGTTTTGTTGTGGTTTTTTTTTTCTCTGTCTTGTCTTTTCCTGGAGATGTCTTTACATTCTCATGGTAGTTCCTGTCTCTGACACTGACATATGTCTTTGAAACATAAAGCACCACATGGTCCCAGAGCTGAGACTTTCTCCATCCACATGACTCTTAAGCAGAGACCTGTGAGCAGTTACTCAAACTAGCTTCAGAAACAGCAGTGCCTGGAGATGCATGTTTAAACATTTTTATTATCCCAGTGGGCATAACGCGTAGGAATTTTTGAGCAGGATCAACCTGGCAAAATTTCCAAAGAACTGCATGTGCTTTTCTGTAAGGAATTCCCTCTATACAACATGGATTAGGAACAGTTTTAAAACTGGTATGCTTGCCTAAGCAATGCCTTAAAATGCACTAGATCAGAACCAGTATCTCAGGAAAATGGGCTTACAGTGGTGAGCTAAAGTCTCTTCAGCTGTCCATACAAGTTCCTCTTCCCTGGATCCTTTGGGATATGCTGTCCCAAGGGAATAGTTAATTGACTTTACAAGGTAGTGGGCCTGCTAGTGTTCACCTTGAGCCGTTTACCCCTGTAAGCTTCTAGACTGAATAGGAGGATAAAGGAGTAGTGGACGCAATGCACCTTTCAGTGGGAAATGTGGTGATGGGTTGCTGGGACATAGTACTGATTGGTTGTTTAACTTCAAAGTGATAGCAAGAAGGAAGTGGTAGGAAGGAAACTGCTGGCTTCTGCTAGAAGAGACAAGTGATAATCGTAAGAAGAAATAGGGCAAAATCCAGGCTATATGATAATATTTTAACTTCCACTGCACAAGCATATTTAGTGCTTAGCTTACAATATGCATTCATTTTTAAGTATGGATTTTTTCCATTTTTTTGATCTTTTCAACAGCCCACAAGTTTGAAATGGGATGCTGTTCTTAGGATTAGCATCTGGACAATAATCTTGTTTCCCTGTCTCAATCCATTTTAGAGTTAAATGTTAAAGTACTAACAGTTAGCTGTCCTTGTGCTTGGGGTAGCTCTACTACAAAAGCTTTTCTACCCAAGGATTTTGAGTGACTTGAGTGGCAGAGAACTGCTGCTGTTTGTGCCCTGGACATGGAGAAATACCTGCCAGAAGTACATTCCAAATACGATTGTACTTCCAAGTAGGAGGAGAATAGCAAGGAGGCATGCATCCCACATAGAAAAACAAGTGAAAGGGAAAGAAAATAGGTTTAACATTTCTTCACAGTTCATCTGACTGAGATAAAGGTACAGTTCTTCCTCACATTTCAAGGTAAAGGTACAGTTCTTCCTCGCATTTCAAGGTATGTGCTCTTCCAGTGCCATCAAGGGAAAGACACAGGATTCAGAGTAATTGAGGGAATCAAACAGCTGTGTTAGCAAAGAAAACTGTATAGAAGATAGTGAAATGTGTTTTCCTTCTCAGAATTAAATGACCACTATGTTTATAAAAGGATCTAGAGCATGTCCCTGTTTAAACATTTTCAGATCGTATCTGACTTTCCTACTACACAGCCACTGACTACTTAAATTCCATCTGTGGGCCTTGCCTGACCATGACCTAGTGTTGAAACAACTAGTTTGAAGAAACTAGGGGAGGTTAAGCAAGCATTTACCAGCCTGTCCCTGACAGTGGTATTAGTATCTTTGTGCCTTGAAGACGTAATCTGAAGAAAGTGAAGATTTCATCACCCCTACTCTGTTTTAAAAAACGCATCGAGGTACACCACATATTTCTACCTCAGAAAAAATGAAAAGTCACAAATATTTGAAGTATGTAAAAAAAGACAACCTAGATTATTATTTAGGACCTATAATGACTGTCATTAGCAATAATTATTATGAAATTCCCCTGTAAAAAAATATACTTTAAAAAGGGGATATGAGGCAAAAGTTACTGATTGTGAGACATCTTAAAAAGTTGAAGCGTTTTGTGGGACATGGCAGAAACTGCATAATGTGAAGAATTTAAAATTTGCCGGGCCAAAGCATTTAGAAACAGACACACAATACAAAGCGGTTTTATATTGTTGGGGGTGAACTGGTTATCTGCTCTCTGGCTGCAGCTCAAAAGCTCTTCTGAGAAAGAAAGAAAGAAATTAAACACAATTATATACCCAAAATATTTGTCTTGTTTTCTTTTTCAGCACAAATTGAAGTGATACCGTGCAAAATTTGTGGTGATAAATCCTCTGGAATACACTATGGAGTCATCACATGTGAAGGCTGCAAGGTATGAGGTTTTAATACAGCACAGTCATCATCATTTGCATTAGCCTCAGGCATCTGTGTATAATGATACACTCTTACATGCTTTCAAACAAGTGGTGCCAAAGGCTGTAAAGCCTACTGCTGATAAAGATGCCTAATTTTCATGGTTGCTTTCCTAATTTTCATGGTTTAGGTTTCATGCCTAATTTTCCTGGTTGCTTTCCATTTTATCAAATAGTCTTTAGAGCTACCTCCTTGTTTGAAACATGAATTAATTACATCTGATGCAGTGTAAGTGCTGACACCAACAGAGGCTGGCAACCCTAAGTCCCACCTGTTCTACCTTAAATCAGCTTTGAGATGATGGATTTCTTATCTTGTTTCCTATACAACCCATGTAGCATTACAGTTGGCATGTTATTTCTGGTCAACATTTTAAGAGCTTACAGGTGTGAGTTTGGTCCTTTTTTATCTCCTTTGCATTATCTGCAGGCCAAATTGTAATCTCTAAAAGAAAGAATGTAAGTATTCTTACATTCTTCATAATGTAAGAATACTTACATTATGAGCAGTATAAAAGGATCCTTTGTCTTCTTCCTCATAGGCTTCAGTGCAGGGCAGTTGCTGGGAATCGGAGGTTTTAAAAAAGAGAAGGGGGGGAAACCCATAAAACTTCCATGTTGCTTAGAGATATTAACATATTATCTCAGGCATTAGTTCAAATAACACAGATCAGACCCCAAGCAAAGAGAAGAAAGGCTTCAATTTTTGATTTTAAAAATTGTCTGTGATTTTATTATCTAAGGAATTACATTATTACTCATGACAAACCAGAATTTTGTACTATGTGTTGGTATTTCAGTTTTAATTGTAAATGGGAAATTGCAAAGATGGAGAAGCAGCATCTCTCTTTTCTTCTATGTGGAAATACACAAACTGGGATGTTGGAAAATGGGTGCCTCTTTGCACAGTAAAATCACAAGTCTGTACTTAATGCTTTATAACATAGAACATTTGAAAAATCTGAAAATTTGGATGCACCTATTTGCAAAAGAAATATTTTTATGCCAACACATTGAGAACCAATATACTGGTAAAGATCAGGGCTTTTTTCAGGAACATTAACAATTGTAAGCAGAATTCTCTCTGTGTCTTTGTTTTGTTGTGACACTGGACTAGAAATAAGCATCTTCTTATGACGGTCACATGAAACAGAATTAAACTAATTGATCTGATACTTCAAAATTGGCACAAAAGCTACAGAAGAAAATTGTTTTAAGCAGAAAAAGAGCATCTTCTCTCAGTACTCAGAACCCACAAAATGTTTAGGGGTATAGTCTCCCATAGAAGTAATTAGGGTTAATGCTGGCCCTAGTATGTGCCTCAAGAGGATATGATACCACGGCGCTCTGTGGGTAGACTGCTTATTGAGATATAGAGATTCTCTTCCACTTACAACAGTTTGAACCCTATTGAGCTGGTGCCAGTTTTGTTGTATCAGATCAATTAGTCTAATCTTGTTCTGTGAGCCCGTGTGAAAAAAATATGTCAGTTTTTCACATCGGTTCCACCGGGAGGCGTCTCAGTCTGTCAGAGCTCCCTGTTAAGGTAAACACTTTTTCTGGCAGTGCAGCTCTGCTCTTCGTTTAAATGCCCAGCATTTAAATAACTATTCACTCGGCCCACATGCCGGTAATTTCTGGCTCTTTTTGTCTCCATGTGTTAGAAATTTGAAGTAATTAAGAATGGAGGCTGTATGTGGAAGAAAGAGGCTAGAATCACTCCACAAGCGTGCACACATTTTGAGCCAGGCACCAGGCAGCCGCAAGCATTTAAGAACACATCATCCAAGAATTACACTGCCACTGGCAGTGCTATAAACTTCGAGGAACAGGAAATCCTTTAACTCGGTGTTCCTACATCAGCTATGCTGCTACAAATCCATATTAAGTACTTAAGGGTCATCGTAAGTATTACTGTTGTTTTGTATGCGTGCCTGCGTATGCCCAATATGCATATGCAGTGGACCTGCTGGACCCACTGAGTTAATTTGCAGCTCTGACACTATTCCTACAGAAAAGGTGAAACCTGAAGATGAGATTGCATCCCATCTGTCTCTGTGGCTCTTTCTTTGCTAAGAAGCCTTTTATCATGTCTTCTGCCTACCACCAGAGCAAAGTACTTCCTACCGCTTTTTTTCATGAATTAGGAAGCAGTTCATTTGGCCATTTCCTTTCTCAGACTGGCTGTGGGTGGTGGATGAGGTGATTTGTTCAAGATGCAGGAAGACTTGTTGTCAGTGTTGGAAGCACTGGGAAACCTGTCTTTTTAGCTCCTCGGTAATGAACTACATCTTTTTTAATGCAAAATGGAATTATTTTGAGTAAATATTGCCAATACTATATAAAGATACCATAAAAATGAAATGAAAGTATTATCTCTACTTTATAAGACAACATTTAGATCTTATGCAGGAGAATGACAGCATAAAATTCTCCTCAGAAAAATTAATTACCTGCTGTAAATTAATTTTATTATGTAACCCTTGATACGTAGTATGGTCTTTTTTTCTTAAGAAGGGCAAAGAAGAGCAGATTCCTCTGAGATGAGATCAACCTTAATGGGAACAAAAGTACTGCAGGAGAAGGCACTGTCAATGCTAAACGGTTCTGTGGGTGTTTTTAACATTAGTTAATTAATTTGTTCTCTCAAATCCGTATCAGCATAGATGCTACTAAAATATAAGCCTGAAAACAGAAAACCCTTCACAAGTCAAAACCAAAATTGGCTGTAAAGTTCAGCAAAGACAGTGAAAATATGTGCAAGTAGCATCCATTTAGTCTTAAATTAAATGCACGTCCACAATTTTGGGAAAGTTTTGGTCTGCTAAGATCAGATAAGTTTTCACCAGAATTTTTCTGAGCATTCCTCCAAAGGACATCTATTTTCTCAGAAGTGCAAACCATAAAATTTAATTTTAGATACACTATAATCACTGATACAACAAGTTTGAGCCAGTTCAAGTGGTTCTCTTTATGCTCGAGCTCAAGAACTAGCACCGCCAGTGTCCTTGGTGGAACACCATGCCTGTGACCTCTTACTGACACCCACAACACACTCATTCAGTTTGCCAGGACTTGAGTGAGAACTCGTGTGTAACCTGTAGCACTGTCAACTTGTGACTTCTCTTTTTCTATTGCTCAGCATTAGCATCCGTCAACCTGTGCAGAAATACAGTTTTTTCCCAATAAATGAAGTCAGCTGTTGTTTTCTGACTTCATTCCAAGGTGTTTGCAAGCCAGCCCAGAAAGGCACAACCACTTTGGTATCACTTCTGATGACTGGTGTAATTGCAATAAGGATGTTTCTGCTGTTTTACTCCTCGTAGCCTCCTGCAGTGGCCAGTCTGTCCTTCAGCCTTCCCACCACACAAAGTGCAGCTGCTTGCATCTAAAGTTACCAAACTGGTTAAGGAACTTCTCTACTTTGTTTTTTTCGCTCTGGACTTGCAGATTCTCCTGACCTTTATTTTTATTTATTTATTTATTTTGTATAGATGTTTTTATTGGTCTTCACCCCCTGGTTTCATTCCTCTTGTCACCTTGACTACTTCATGTCACTTCTACCATAACAGTACCTTTTGTTGCCACTCTTGGCACCACCTCATAGCAGCTGGAGGGTTCATTAGGACTTAGGTGTATATACTTTCCCTCTATCCCTCAGATCTCTAGACAAACAGCCTATGGAAAATGCCATTATGTTCTTGTGGTAGTATCTAAAGATGTTGTTTTCTCCTTTGTACATTGGCTTTGCTTGATACAGTCATTATATCCTAGTGCGTTTGTGAAGCTTGAATTTGAATTACTTTACTCCTGAAGCATATGCCATTCCAGATCAGGTCAACATTAGCCAGGTTATAGTGAAAAAGTGAACAGCAGACTTCAGCTTCTCATGCTGTGCGTATCCAGTGACAGTTATTACCAGTCTCTTCATTAAAGGAAGAAATTAGTCAGAACAAGTACTTCTAAGTCATCTCTTAAAAATGCTGACAAGCTTTTCCTCTCTTAGGAGCAAGTGTTACATGATACATGGTCATTATTGCACAATAAAAATGCATTCTGTAACATCATTGTTTGAGTTTTAATACATTAGAATTATATTCTTTACAGAATGAAGCACAGTTCTTCTTATTATAAGTAAATGTTCTTTAATACAATACCACCATATCTACAAAGCCACAGCGTAAGTAGCAGTGTGCTAAATAAGAATTTACTGTAGTTGTTTGCATGCTTCTCTCTCTGTGTGTGCGTGTGCGTGTGTGTGTGTGTGTGTGTGTGTGTGTGCACGTGTGCGCGTGCAGGTGCACAGGCACACACGTGCTCGTATATATGCTCATGGTAATACTTGGTCTTTCCTGATCTCTTGCCCTAAGGGATTTTTTCGGAGGAGTCAACAGAACAATGCATCATACTCCTGTCCAAGACAGAGAAACTGTTTAATTGACAGAACCAACAGAAATCGTTGCCAGCACTGCCGACTGCAGAAATGTCTTGCCCTGGGAATGTCTCGAGATGGTAAGGAGTCAAATTCCTGCTTCACGTCTAAGCCCTTTGAAACTTTTCTTCACTGCTGACTTACTTAAACTCCCTGCAGATTTCTGCAAAAAGAGAGGGGAGAAGCTCCTTGCTTTGTAATGCATGCACTGTGAGATGATCTTTGCCATTCAGTTAACAAAGACGGCTATTTTCATGGAGGGAGTGGGGAGAATCACAAAATGGAAAGTAGTATTAGTTTAGAACGGAAAGAGTCAGAAGTGAAATGCGTTACTCTAATCAAAAGCACAGAGCACAAAAAGGTCACCTCTGGAGAGGGGGATTTATATTAAGCATTATATTAAACAATAACATCTATTGTAACGTTAAATATTGATGTCTGAAAGCATCCCCTTCCCTGAGATCTCTAGAGGTTTGTGATAGTAAGTAGGCACAACCCTACACAAATTTACACTTGGATAGCATTAGAGATTTCTGTTTGTTTTATTCAGCGCACTTGACTAAATCTTTTGCATTGTAAAAAAGACCCATTTCTTCTACTTGTACATTGCCTCCTGTCCATGTCTGGGTCTATAGAAGAACATTTCCTTGTTTAGCACTGAAAATGGATCCTACGCCAGAGGAAAGCTCAACAGCCTATCCCATCTCAGGATCCTTTGGTCCTTGTAGAACTCTGTCCACCTTCCAAACTGTGGTGTGATAAGCCAAGATCAGAAGGCTGAGAACATGCATCACACCAGTGCTGCAGGCAATGGGAGGCTTGGCCAAGGTTGCCCAAAGCTGACATGCCCTAGCCACCACTTCTCATGGAGGGGGTTTCCGGCTCACAAACACGTTTTATGTAGTCAAAAAGTATAAGAAGAAAATGTTCTAATTTTTAAAAGCAGTTTATATTAATTTCATTTGCTTGGAAGCAGTTTTCTGTCTTGAAAGGTTTACACAAAACGTGTATTTTGAAATTAACAGTTATTGTTGGAGAAGTTACTTAAAGAGCTATTTCTTTAGATGGTCCACAGACTATAAACGTGTTTAAAATTTGGACCATAATAGGTCTTCTTGTACCTCAATGTGTCTAATGTTTCACTGAAATGACTTGTTCACCAGTCTCATCAATCTGGTAGGGGCTTTGCAATCTGTCCTTTAATCCATGAATTCTTTTTGATCTTAGCATCCAGTTGACTTGACACCTTCGCTCCTAATTCTTCATGGGGATTAAAGTAGTAACATTTCAGTAACTTAACAGCACATGCTTTCCTCCTAAAAGTAGTACCTTCCAATGATTTAAGGTATCACAGGGATATTTTACTGTGACTGACAGCACTGTCTTCCCAACCAGTAATTCAGGATACTGCATACAGACAAAATGAGTGATTCTTCCAACACCATCATTTTATTCTCTCATAGCTTATGTAAGGGTGTTTGTGATTAAGAATACTAAGAGCTCCTGCAAATTTAAAATTGGCTGTGTGAATTTTTTAACAGAAAACTTTAATGTGATTTTTACCTCTCAGCCATGTAATAAATTCATGTTTATCATGCAGAGGCAGAATGCTAATTGACAGCAGCTGGAGAATCCAATTAATGAATATATAATGAGGATAAACAGTGGATGTTTGGTTTTATTGCTGAGGCCCTAAAATTGAAGAAAATACACAGTTGCATTATTCAAAATTACTCAAAATACAGTCATTGTATATTGTCCATTAGGGTATGCAGCACACCATGGACCGATTCCAGGAGCAGGCTGAGTTTGTGTGTAAGCCTGAGTGTAGGGCTGCAACTAAACTGAGGTTGGCAATAAGAAAAAAACCCTCTTGGTGTAAAAAGAAAGTGAAAATGAATTGAAGTGGCAGACATCTTATTGTTCTGGCACTGTATTTTCATAGTGTGCTTTACTTTTTCAGTTCATTTTCCTTATTGAAGAATTTCACATTTATCCACATACAGGCTCAAACTCTTCTTGAGGGCTAAATGAGAGTTCTGTGCTAATAAATGTGGTGATTCTGAATTGATCCAAATTTCAGGTGGACTGGAAATACACAGTATAGAAAATACAATTCATAATACATAGAAATCTGTATTTCTGGAGCAATGTCCTCATATCTGTTCTGACGAATACTTCTGAATGTATCTCTCATTTGTTTTAGAGCACAATCAACTACCTCTGCTCTAAGATCCCAAGGTCTAGCTCAGTAGAAGACCAGAATTTATAGAGAGATGGGGATGGAGAGTGATAATCAACTATGATCTACTGCATTTGCAGGCTGTGAATTTACTCCTCCTAGTTCCACAGTGATCAGCCTGTCACCTTTGAAAATTTCAATCTCGGTGTAATGAACCCTGTTTCTGGGGAAAATGGTTTGCACTCTCATGTTTTCCTCCCTTTCTCATCAGAAGGAGTGCATGGAGATTATTAAAATGGAGATTGCATAAATCTCTAAGATCTTCCTCTGTGGAAAAGATGACATTCATTTGTGCTGTTTACCTTCAAATCTGTTATTTTCCTCTAGGTTCTAACCTGTAAGATTATGTTTTTAAGTGGGAAGATAACACTCCATTGAAAGGATGTGATAATAAGGCTTTAGGGCTTGTTTCATCCAGAATACTAATCTTGTTAGTGTACTGTTTAAAGGTTTGTGGAAAGTTAGTAAATGGATGTGAATTTACAGATTGTACACTTCATACAGCTCCGGATTGCTGTTCAGTGAACACAGAGATATAAAAGGATGCATGGTCTTTTTAACATTCAGAGTGGAAAGTGAATTGCTTGACTGAGGCCCTCCCATCGAATAGGAGTCATTCTTGTCACCTGCTAAATTCAAGTACACAATATTTTTTCCTTTATGAGATGCATATGGTGTAAAGCTTTGCCTCCTTTCTCATTTCCACAGAAAAAGATTAGCAAAATTACCCTGAAAGTGAATATCAAAAGAGTGATGGGGTTGAGGGGAATCAAGAAAAATTTAAAGACAACAGTGATTGGCATTGTGCTTTGCTTTTCAGCTGTGAAATTTGGAAGAATGTCCAAAAAGCAGAGGGATAGCTTGTATGCTGAAGTGCAGAAGCACCAGCAGCGACTGCAGGAACAGCGGCAGCAGCAGAGTGGTGAGGCAGAAGCCCTCGCCAGGGTTTACAGCAACAGCATCAGCAATGGCTTGAACAATCTGAATAATGAAACTGGCAGCACCTACTCGAACGGGCACGTCATCGATCTGCCGAAGTCTGAGGGTTATTATAATGTGGATTCTGCCCAGCCCTCCCCAGACCAGTCTGGGTTAGACATGACTGGAATCAAACAGATAAAGCAGGAACCTATCTATGACCTCACCTCTGTACCAAACTTGTTTACCTATAGCTCTTTCAACAACGGACAATTAGCTCCAGGGATATCCATGAGTGAAATAGGTAAGGAAAATTTTTATTCCTGTAGTGAAATGTGTATATATAAGCTAAGCTCCAGTACTGTCTTTACTAAAATGTCATACAGGCATTCCATACACAGGTACACAATAGTTACATGTTCATACATGTGTGTATGTGCACACACATAGAAAGAGTAAAGGAAAGAAAATCAATCTGAAACTAATTGACATAATAGTGAGGCAGCTCTGTTTTTACCAAAATCTGCGAATTATGCAGTTCTTAAACCCAGCAGTTCATGTTCTGTTTATTAAATAGGAGCATCAAAGCAGGTGATGAATCAATCTTAACCAAGTGATAATTAGGAATGGGCTTGTTTCAAATGAGTTTATTACTAGCAGGGTTAAATGATCTCTTCAGCCAGCCATCCGTATTCTTGTCAACACCCAGAATCCCCATAGCAGCTAATTCTAGGGTACTTACTGTGAAAAAGTACCGGTTCATACTTCGGGTGCACGGATGTCAATGCAGAGCAAGCTCACTGAATTCATGAAGTGCACAAACTCTGACTTTCTTTGTGTGGATCTTCCTGCTTCTCTGCCTGAAGGCCTTGGAGAACCTGTCCCTTGCTTTCATCTTTGAAAAGTGACAAAGAGACCTTCCCGTGAGATGAAACTGTTAGAAACACAACCACTAAGGGTGGTTTTTTTTGTCTAACGAGGATTTCTGTTCATCTAGTGCTTCTACTTGTACTTTACCAAAGCCGCTAGGAGTATTACTTCTATTATAAAGAAATGACATGAACAAAGATTGGCATCCTAATTAGGTACCTCGACAAGTGAAATACGCTGAATCAGTTGTGG
Source organism: Ptilonorhynchus violaceus (assembly GCA_013397565.1). Taxonomy (NCBI): domain Eukaryota; kingdom Metazoa; phylum Chordata; class Aves; order Passeriformes; family Ptilonorhynchidae; genus Ptilonorhynchus; species Ptilonorhynchus violaceus. Next base: position 24,881 of record VZRJ01004333.1, read on the forward strand.
CTGAGAATATAATCAAGGGGTAACATTTTGTTAATGGAATTTAATTTAAAAGGAAGAAGAAGAAAAAAATTGTATTCAAGAGCATTCCTAACAAATTAATTCATTTCAAATCATAAAAAAACTTCTGTAGTTCTGGCCTGACTTTGCTGCCTCATGTACATGAGATCTGTAAATCTGTGTGTGCACTCAGACCTACTGAGGACCCTGGAGATGTGACCTCCACTTAATATAGATTGCAGTAATGGTATATATAGTAGTTACTGTCTGATGACAAAATGAAGCTGCGTCTAAAATCAGTAGCATGTTTTCTGCCCATGGGTGTTCATGTGCAGGACGCTCTGTGACACACTGTGTGCTTTAGTTGCAAATTGTCTAGGAGAAAATTAAGCTTTTCTGCCATTTTGTTTATTAGGACATGTTTTATTATCACATTTGGCCTAGGCCACTGTCCAGTGAGACTATACACCTCCAGTGTCGCATTAGAGAGGAACATCTATCTGCTCCAACTTCCCTCTCAGCTCTTGTTGCCATATGAATATTATTCATATATGGCTTGTGCATACCTCAGTCCTGCAACAGTGGATCACAGTACTGCAAACCAGCTGAGAGACAATTTAAACAGTCCATAAGAGCTGTTTCCTTGCAGACCTGGTGCCAGAGGGAAATGTTTCTAGAGAGACTCAGAGGCGATCCAGAATTGCAGCAGTTTGGATAGTCCATGAATTCCGGTTTGTGCTCAGTTACAGAAATGAGCCCAAAGAGAGAATATGGCCATGGGCCTATATCCTTAGTAGCTAAAGAATCCACCTGAAGTCAATGGTACCTTTTGATTTAGAGAATCATTCAAGTTTTATTTTTGCTGGTTCACTTAGAAATAATGCATCATTCTTAATTTTTCATCCATTTTTTTTCTCTCCTAGCCCTAAACCAGCCAGCTGTAAACTCACCCCACATTTCCCAGTCTTTCATCCTCTGTGTTGTCTAGCCAGTGTTCCCCTTCTCAAGCCCACAAAGCAGGAAAAAACCTAGACCACAGGGAGCATTACATAGCAAAGGCCCTGTCTCTAAGCTGACAGCAAAATTCAGAGGCTCTGAGATTTACCTCTCTTCCTTTTGAAATTGAAACTAGGGCTCCTAAATTGCTAGGATTTTATACAAGTACTGCTATCATTTGCGGCACCTACAGCAGAGGGCTAAGAGTGACAGTGAGAGATAATGTAGTATAACAAATCAGCTGACATAATTGGAAAAATGGAAGAGCTGTACCATAAAAATATTTGGATCAGTGTACAGGCGAATGATATTTTCAGTGTTTTAAAAGAGACAGAAAATGCCTCTTAATGCCGTGGCAGATTGTTGGACTATCTGTAGAGCTGTGTTCTTGCAGTCAAAGTAGGAAAACTCTAAGCACTGGGATGTATTGTTTTCATATTATAGTGTTCCTAAATGTCAGTGCAGAATTGTATTTCACTCCAGTGAGATTTAGGAATAAACTCAACTCTTGTTAAGTAGAAGTTATTGCTTGTAACTGTTAGATGAAATTATAGAGAATATATAGGAGATAGAAAAGCTATACTGCATTGATCCTTGTGGCTGATAGAAATTTCTTCGTACCGGCATGTCTGGTAATCTACTGAACCACTGAGTATCCCAGATTATGATAGTTCTTTTCTGCACTGATTATTTTCTACCAGATACATATTTCCAGTCTTAGCTTTCTTCTGGTCTTTACATTCTTCAAATACATATATATATTTAAGCACAACCTCACTTGCCGCTTGCCTGATCTTGAGTGCAACCATCTTATTTTTTTTCTCATGAATGAATGTGTGGGAACTCCTGCCATCCTTGAGTTCCTAGAAGTTGCTGTAAGCTCTCCATGGAGCTGACTTCTTCACAGACACCCAGAACGAAAGTAGTCTATACAGCTTCCGCATTACATGTCAACCAATATCCAGTTCACTTACTCCTTTGGTGTCAATGCTGTGCTTGTTTCAAATTCACTTCTGTCCTGTATAGGGCAGAATTTTTTATTAAGATATAGTTGACTGCACATTTCTATGTTTGAATCTCATTTTCTCTTTCTTATTTTTCTAATCTTTTCAATCCTGTCACGTTATGTCTCAGTCTTCACTGATGCTTTGTGACTTCTTTCAATTTAGAATTGTCTCTTAACTTAATTAGCATGCTATGAACCTTCTCTTTTAGATTATTATGAAAATGTTAAATGCTTGTAAAACAAGTCCTAACAATGTCCCTGCTGCACCTTACTAAAAAACTTGTTGCAATTGCACATATTACTTTAGTATTTACATTTTGCTTGCTAACCAACGGTAAATTCTCTGAAAAATCCAATCAACAAGCCTTCCTTTCCCTGTCAGTTTGATTCAGTTATGAAAATAGTATTTTCTAGGGTACTCTATGACATAATTTACACATCATTTACATGCTTTTCTTCACATGTTAGTTTTCTAGTTCTACCAAAAAGTAATCTAAATGCTTAGAGCTACTTTGATCTTTAACAGTTCTATGCTTTAATTTGAATGTGAAAATGTTCTTTTTCATGAACATACATTCATCTACAGAAGACTTTGTAGTGGAAATGGAAATTGTTCAGCTTAACAGTTTTGAAATGCAAAATTTTTTACAGAGCAACTGTTTTGACACATAGTATTAGAATGGAACGGCGATCAAAATATAGCTTATCTTGCATTGCATGCTTACTAGTATCTATATACTGTGCTAGCAAATATGTATAGGAGAAAGACATGCTGACAAATTAAAGTCATATAGGCCTCTGTCACACATACTTAGTACTATTATATTTCTCCGAATTAGTTAAATAGACCAGGATACAACTGCATATTATCTGATCACTATGAGAAGCAGAACAGGCAATGTCTTGTATGGAAGAGAGGGTTAAGTATAACAAAAAGCATTTTCAGATACAGACACAAATTTCTCATGTAACTGTCAGAGCTTATGATGGAGAAAAGTTTTACAAAATCAGGTAGTTCCCCAGTAGGCACAGCCCTAGTCAATATTCCAGTTCCTGTTACAAAAAAATTTCAAAGCGTAAAGCAATCACTCCAAAGCTCGTAAATAAACATACAGGGGTAGAGCCGCAGCTTGGCATCAGCTGCATTTCCAGTCCAGATCCTTTTTCTTTAAAGGGAAGTATTTTTGTCCTTAACTCAAGGCATCTTGGTGGACATTTGATATGGCTTTCAGTGGGCAGAACACAAAATAGGGCAGGTGCAGTGACCAGATGAGTTGGGCAGGCTCTTTCCCTATTTGTCCTGCTGTCCATGTGTGGCATGATCCGGGTGTGTTCCATCAGCCAGTGATGCTGCCAGCATGGGAGACGTTCATGTCCCAAGGATGCATGCTGGCAGCATGGTCCTGTGTCTCTGCGACCACTGTGCCATCTACACATCTGGGAAGACAGAAATTTCTCATGATGCAGTGGAAGCTCAAACGATAAGGTGAAATCCATTTGTCACGTCAAAGGCGAGAATTTGGTCATTTGCAGAACGGCTTTCTCCTCGCACTGCAAATCACAGAGGTCAGCTCCTGGGTGGGAAATCTAAAAGTGAGAAGGGAGCTCCAGTTCCCGATGGCAGTGCTTGCTACCAAGTGTGATTTTAAATTAGCAGGCATCAAAGGCTTATTTTTATACTTGGTGAAATTAAAAGACTATCTTGTTTAAATATATGTGCATAATATTATCTGTCATTGAGCTGAAGATTGCATTTTCCTCATTAAATATCTGGCTCCAATCTTGGTCTGTAGAAGATAATGGAAAGTCTTCCCTCCCTTAACTGCAGTTGAGATTACCAGCCTATGATGTCTTAAGGATAAGAGAAAATTACTAGCGAACACTCTTGTGGAGAGGACAGGTTAGTTAAGGGTTCACCTCAAGTCAAACTGAAGGGTACCCTATAGCTGTGTATATGTAGATAGTCAGTAAGACATCACTAGAGCATACATAGCCCAGCCTCTATACTTACGGATAAGAAACTGTTGTTTACATATATTTACATCACGTGTCTTCAATATCAGGCCTGTATGAAGGTACTCAATGGCTTGGAGAGCTTATATTTCTACCAAAATTAAAGTAAAGTTGGTGAGCTTAGGTTTGATCTTCCCTTTCCCCAGTCCCTCTGACCCTTCTCTGCTTTGTATATCTGAGGGTGGGCAACAACTCACTAGGATAGATGCCTAATACGTATTGGAGGAGGCATCACCTGCCTTATACCATAACGCACAGCTCCTTTGACCTGGACACACAGACTGAAAAATGACAGTAAAAGAAAACCTTAAAGTACTTTAAAGACTGACTCAGGATAGGTGTGTAAAAGAAAAGTCCTCTTTTAACTGCAAATGACATTATGTGCATATGTAATTCAGTCGTAATATAGCTGGGTTCATACGTTCATCTCAGGACCACAGTGAACAATTTTGTATTCTGCAAAGTTATTTAATTTCCATTGCTGCGATATCATACAAGCAGCAGTTATTTCCCATTAACTTGAAGAATTTAGTTTATTCCTCCATGCCTCTACTGTTCATGGACGTCCACAACACTTAATGTTGCATATGCACTAGATAGATAGATAGATAGATAGATAGATAGATAGATAGATAGATAGATAGATAATTAGATAGATATCAGCATCAGACTGATATCTTAAAAAGTCTGCCCTGCTTTGCTTTTGAAAGCAGTTCTCCATATGATAAGCACTTCTCTTTGCAAAAGCACTTCTCCAATGTGATAAGCATTTCTTGCTATTATTCTTTAACACCCTTCTCTTTATCTCCAGGGTTTGTTCCCCGTGCCAGATCAAGTGTTAACAGACAGCTTACTGAACATGATTGGTCAATTAAATGCTATTTAAAGGGACACTCCAAATCATGTTCAAAATGCAGTGAGCTCGCTAATTAAAGCCCATACCTAAGGTGACATTAGCATCTATGTTTACATTCCATTTATAAAGCCATCACCCACTCCACAGTGAAACAGTAATAATGTTTTTGTAGTCCTCTGTAATGTTCCGTCACTTCTTTTTCTAGGTCATAGTTTAATATTCCTCCTATCAACATAACAGTCAAAATGTACCGGGCTGCTGTCTACACCCTGGCAGCTGTATTTAAGAGAAGCAATGTTGCCATCTAGTGAGCCTTTAAAATATGCAACATGTGCAGTTCTGTGCACATACTGTCAGGGCACTATATCTTACCATCATTTATTCAAAGATGACAATCAGAATACGTTAATATTTCAGTTCTGTACTCATTTCAGTTCACGTGACAAAACTTAGAACTTTTTCTTCTTGACAAATGAATTAAAAATATGCATAGAATGATATTAAAAACAACCTTATTTATAGCCTACATTTTTAAAGCATCATAATACAGTTCTTTGAGTGAATTTCTAATCCCTTAAAGTAATATAAAATTACTCCTTTTCTTCAAAGATAACGTTTTCTTGCATGACCAAACTTGACAAAATATGTTCATTCTACTGAGAATCAAAAAAAAGCAGTTAGAAATCAACTGTTTGTAGAAGTCAAAATATGTAAAATACAATATCATGTATCCCATATATTACCATATATCATGGCAATCTTTTCAGGAATCACATTGTGCTGTGAATATTGTCAGATTAGAAATCACACAGAAAGATCAATGTAAATCTAATGGTGATTACACCATTAGAGTACTGAGGTGTACTGTTGCTGCCAGTTGTAAGAATAGGCTTTTGGCTTATGTCATATGCTTTGGAGCAACAATGTCAATAGCAGAAAAAATGGTAACAGGCTTTGTGCGAGAAACACTCAAAAAAAGAAGACTGGAGCAGGTGCCAGAGCACGGAGGGCCTGGATGTGTGAAGGAAGTGTGTTGTCTTCCAGGGTTGTGACTCACACACAACCCAAAAAGAGGCAAACTGCAGATGAGAATCAAGAGGTCAAAGCAGTGATGCTTTAGAAATGATTGTAGCATATGAAAGTGGCATACTATCTGCCAAAATTGCTATGGTTTGAATTAGTGGTTACTTGTTGCTTTCTTCCTCATCTGAGTAACGCCTTCATGGATTTAGTGTCAACTTTCTCATCAGTGTTTTTGTGTGGTGTTTCTGGGTAGTCAGCACCAACAGTGTGCATGTTTACCTTGTACTTTCTGAGAGCTTAACCTGGGGTCCGTGCTGTATTTCTTTGTCATCCTGGACAACACTAGTTGGTCATTCCTCAATCCTAAGGCACAAGGAAGGCATCAGAAGGTTGGTTTTACAATTTTTTTCTTTCCCAGTACACATGCAACATCCTAAGTTTGTCTTTCCAGGGCTGCAGTTCACTTTTTTACACTGTGTGTTTTCTGTCTGGTAGATTTCATCGCTCACTTCATGCCTTTCACTACTTTCCACTTCATTCCTGAGAATAAGGTAATTCTGCTTGTTTTGCATTTTGTGATGCTGTTCCCAGCTTCATAGGTAATGATGTCTTTCTTCAGTCCATTCAGTTTTTGATATTTTATTTCACAGAACAGCAACAATTCTTTTATACAAGAGTGAAAACATATGACAAAAAATTCAAGTGAAATGCGCAAGATGTGGACATGGATGTGCATAGTCAAAAAACTCAATGTGACAAGACAGAGGGCTCTGACAAATGCTGAAACTGATTATCAGAATGTAGATTTTGTAGTGCAGTGATCTTCCAGGGATAAAAGTCAATGTAAATGGGAAAAGTTAGTGCAAGATATTAAGGCATGGAGCCCTGTCTTGTGTTCCTTTTTGACTGCATGGGTGTTTTTTCTTTCGATCAGTGCAGTCTGTGGCATTGCTTATGTTAACCCAGTTATTTCACTTTCTGACACTCCATCCAACTCATTTGCCACACTAGATGAAAATAGAACCATTGTAGAATGTTTTGACACTACTTTTTAACATGTTTCTATAGGTAGATTGCTTAAAGTCTTTTAAAGCTAATTCAAAGCCCGGGACAGTGAAACAGGTGTTAAAAGATATGTTAACCTCTCCCAGCCTTCTGCAGGCTATGACAGGGCAAACCCTTCCAACCCTGGTTTAAAACCAGTAATATTCCAATAATTACACACATATTTCCAGGTTTAATAGAGAACAATGTCCCCTTCAAATAATATTTGCTTAATTGTAAAAGATGAAACTATTTTCTTGTTTCAGAACAGACTCAATTTTAATATAAAGATTTCTTTGTGCAAACTATGCTGGAAGAAGCTAAGAAACAGCTCATCTCAATAAATTTATGATAATTATATGGTGCCTTTAGAGTCCATTTGAACTTTAGCTGTTTCCTTGGTTAGTGCTTTTGCTGCCAGTTAAATGATTTTTAATTTTTACTAAATTGGCTGAGACCCAGGAGAAGTATTACTAAGTAGAGACCATTAAGCATTTATAAAAATTCTCTAGGATCTGAAAGAATTCTGGGTCCATCTTTTAGGTTCCTTGAGATAAAGACTTCATTCCATTGTATTGTCATTTCTAGTAATTTATTAGCATTTTTTAGAAAGGCAAGTGAAGCACTGATTTACTTTGAAGGAGAGAGAGGAAATAGAGAATTCCCACATGTAGCATTTACTCACTGTGCAATCTGTTCATGACATTAAGCATTCAATAACTTGAACATAAGGAAAGGTTATTCCCGAACTAAATTCTAGTACTTCTAGTCTCATATGAGTGGTTTTATGTTTCATACTATCTTCCTAGGCTGCATATGTAGTGTTACAAATTTATTAAACAAATAGGGGTTGTGAAACTTGTTAGCTTTTTAAAGGGAAATACTTTTTACGTTATGGTATTGAGAATGCCACAGATGGATGAAAAATGGAATGAGCTTTTTGCAACTACTTTTAGGAAAAAATGTTCCTGTTCTTCTGAAAAAAAAAAAATTCAGACTTTTCATCCAGTTCATTTTAAAAAATTGAGACCTATTATTCATATGTCATGGCAACCACGAGATTTTTTTTTTACTTTATTCCCCGTGTAAGTGCCTCTACAACTGTCAAAGAATTTCTTGAGGTCATTTGTGCAATGAAACCAGTTTTCAAAAATTTTCATTTTGCAGTCACAATACCCTTGAATTAGGGTACAAAAGACTGTTGATCCAGTGCTATGTTGGCAGGTTTTTGGGTCCTAGAACAGAGATTTTATTTAGAATAACTGGCTGGAGTTTTGATAGTTGTATGAATTGATATGTATGCTTACAGCAGCCAGCCAAAGCTGTGATTTTACTGCAGCGTTAATTCAAAGTGGATCCCTGTAAAAGCTCAACTTAGTATATAAGCTGAGATAAGCTCTTAGCTACCCAAATGGATCCTAAGGGTAAGAAGCAAATTAAAGATTCATTATTCATTCTAATTGAAGAAGATTAACAGTGTTTTAGGAGGCACACTTCAAAGTTTTTCAGTTCCCTGTGCAAAAGAAGGAAATACTGAGAAAAACTAGAATCTCTCCTGAGAAAAGAGAGACAAATGAGAGAACTAAGGAGCCCATAGGAAACAAAAACTGCTGTGGATAATTTCCACTTAGAAGGCCAAATTCCAAGCTGATGAGTGTTCTGTGCACTCCGTGGATTACATCCATCCCCACCAGCATTGTACTTGACCTCGAGTTGGAGTTTTTACTCCATATTGTAGTTGAAGATCTCTGAATATTGCAAGGAAGTGCCTGAAAAAGGCAGGACTGATTTACCAGCTGATGGTAGGAGCCCTGTGGGTCTGTGCTATGCTGATTTTGATTGCTACTGTCTAGGTTGCAATGTTCAGGTTTCTGTATGTACTTGTATTTAAGCAGTTCCTACTCCACTGATGCAATAAATGTTTGAGCAATTGTAGTCTTTGGAGAGTGGTTTCTGTGAGGTAACTTTTGAAATCTAAAATAAGAAAGTACAGTAGGAGAAAAAAAAAAAAAAAAAAAAAGAGCCTTGCCAAGTAAACAAAATTGGAAACAGAAAGGGTCATTTATTGTTCTGGAAGCGGTGAGCTGTAGTCCCAAGTTTATGCAGAGTTGCTCTTCCCTTGCAACATGCTTTGGCCTGTTTTGCTGATGAAATAGGGCTTTTACAGTCTTTCTGTCTGCCCAGTCCTTCTGTCAGGGCTGTCCAGTAATTCTTTAGCTGCTCTTCAGCTCCAATGAAATGAAGCATCAGTCTCAGACACTTGGGCTCTTACAAGTTTTGGAGAAGAGACTACTCAGTAGGCAAAGGAGACAGACAACTTTAGGGAAAGGCAGAAGCCACAACCCAGTCCCATGTTCACCAAAAGGCAGTGGCTGATGACAAATCAAACTGAGCAGACTGGTCCCTTGGGCACACACATAATGTCTAGTATGCACCCAGACACTGGGGATGGAAGGTCAGAGGAGAAATGGTAAGTAATATTTGATGCATCTGTAGGGATCCGGTTTTGTTGCACTAACTTCACTGTATAGCTTACTTGACTGGGCAACCCTCACAGAATCAAGTCTTTTGGTTCTGTCTTCTGTTTTAGGTAGGCCAGGCCAAATGTAAAAGCCATTTCTTTTCCTGAAGCAGCATTGATCTCTTGTGGTCCTCTTCAGCTTCCTGATGTACAATTTTCAGCTGCTTCTGGACATCTCCTACTATCACGATCCGCTAATATGAGCTAGAATCGTGATGGTTCGTATCACCGGTCTCAGAGTGCAAAAGACACAAACGGGGATTTCAATTTGAATCAACAGTGCACTTTTATTGAGTGCCAACAACACGATTATGTGATAGAGGAGAGAGAGAGATATAAAGAGACAAAGTGGGGGAGGGGGGGAATAGCTACCAACGGATGAAATGAAGTCCTCGTGGCCCAGCCAATAGACTCGTCAGCGTCCGTGGGGAGATCTCATCAGGGTTAATTCAGAAAGTCCCTTTATAGTCTTTTCAAAAGCGGGGGGCAACTGGCCAAGAGGTGAGGAAATCCTCAGGTATGCATACCAGCTCAGCAGGAAG
>VZRJ01004333.1:35001-56947 GCA_013397565.1 Ptilonorhynchus violaceus
TTTTTTTTTTTTTTTTTTTATTTTTTTTTTTTTTTGTTTTTTTTTACTGCTTCATTGCAAAATCCCAGTTAAATTATCTACCCATCCATCTGGCACCTTTCAAGGTCTCACCAGCAGTACCCCAGCTGCTGCCACAGGAAGGGCAGCACCTCCTGTGCTCCATGGAGCAGGTGCCAGCCTGACCTCTCAGGTTTCTACTCTCCAGCCATGACAACAACCACCATCTGGATTTCTTTGTCACCTCTAAGAACAGATGAGTCTCTACAGCTAGAATAGTGGGCCATTATAGAAAGCCAGTCAGATATATGCAAGACAGTGGTGACATTCCATGATGTATTTTGTTTGAGTGTTTCTGATTTTTGAAGACCTCATATTGGTTACAGTTATTGACAGTTTCCTTGACTGAATATGTTGTTTCTGGTTTATCTCTCTGGAAGAAAATACTTTTTTCTGGGTTTTTTTTAATGAAGCAGAGCATTTGTAGAAAAAGTGTCTGCTTTTCAAGAAAAAATTTTGAGGTACCAATACTAAGAAATCTTCAAATTTAGAACCCAGCTGTCTAATGCAAATGCTTCCACATCCCAATGTATGCCAGAGTTTGGACACTGGGAACATTATTTTCTGTGAACCATGTTTCTCAGACACAGTCGATCTGCCAGGATGTGCTGTGATTTTCAGGTTCCCTGTGGTTTCATGTAATATCAAATGATCATGATAGGAGATTTAGCCCTAATAAATAAACCCAGTATATAGGCAAAAGAGGAGGAGTAAAGCACCTAGTCTACGTTTGTGTTTTCATACTGTGGTACATAAGCTTTACAAATCTTAAAATTTACAGACTGGTGTGTACTGTCATGCAGACTCAGGAATTCTCTCAGTTGGAATTACTAATTTTTGCTCAACAGTTGCAACAGTTGGTGCTTAGAAAATAAAATGTGGCAGACTTTGATTCTCACACCTGTGTGGCTACAATCATGTCTTTTGTTTTCCTTTTCACACAGCAAACCTGCTGTAACTTATGTAAGATGGAAGCTGACAACATATCCAGTAGAAATGCAGTTCACATTGACATTACAAGAATGGAGTTGTCTTTTGTAGTCCTTGGAGTCCATCCAAACAGGATTTCTAGTTGTGTACATGCAGTTACCCAGGGGAAGGGGACCCTTGAAATCTATGGCCGAAGATTTTTGAAAACAAAATAAATTTAAAGTCAAGACTTGATATGTGAAGTAATTGTGGTAGATTCTTCTCACCTGGAGAAGAGGAGGAACATAGCTATTAGATTATAACCCCAGCAGGGTACCTCCACAGGCATTAGGCCTCTGCATCAAGGCAGTATCTCTCTTCCCGTTGTGTGTAGATGTTTGCTTGCTTTCCTCATTGTACGTTTATTTCTAGTTCTAATAAAAGAACTGATCTGTTGAACTCAGTGGTCAGCATGTTTTAGAGCTGCCAGGTCTCACAGAAATCCGTAATTTTTGGTACAGCACAGTACCTGTGACAGGACAGGTTTACATCAGATGTCAGTAATACTCCCAGTGGTTTAGGAATGTCACTCTGCTTGGAATTTGCCAAGATGTGTACTGACTCCAACTTCATTAGCAAAAAAGATGCTAAAATCTGAAAACATCAGGGAAAAAAAAAAGGGCTGTGGTCTGTGAAACCCTTTGAGAGTGACATTCTTTGCTCTGCCTGTATTGGGTCTTCTGTTGCTGGAGCATCTGAGGAGCTAAGTGTATACTTCTTCTGCTTTTTGCATTGTGTCAGCTCTGCTACCAAGTGTACGCTATATTTGCATAAAGCTCCTTCCAGGATCTCCAGCATGGAACGTAAGCAAGCAGCCTCCTCTGCTGCTTACGCTGAATGAGCAGTTCCCTTCTCCTCTGAAACCCAGTGTACCCTTTCCATCACACACTCAGCCTTGCCTAGCCTGCGGCACAAGAGTTTCAAGTCTGCCTTGCACCTGATTCCTCTTTGGTTGTCAGCATTCAGAGCTGCTGCTTGCAATTGCCCGAGGCCTTTGTACATCTAAATGGGTTTTAATGTCATAAGTATGTAAGGAAAAGATGCATGGGGTGAAATACAGGATGCCATCCCTACAAAGCCCTGGAGAGTTTCTCAGCTCTTCATTCCTAAGGTAAATACATAACTGATAGGAAAAGGAATGGCACTGAGGAGCTTTGCAGTAATGTAGAACTGCTAATCAAACATATTTTTAAGTCAGTGAAATCAAAAGATCTTGTTTTCAAATTGTTGGCATCAGGTCACCTTATCTAATTAAAAATCTGTCTATGCAGTAATATGAAATTATGTGAGACATTTATTGTAAGCAAGACGCCCATTTATCTTTAAAATTTTTATTATAAAATGCAACAGCTTACCATCACAGGTTAAGACTTGCATCTAATCTTCCATAAAAGAACCATGGGTAGATCACTGTACTAACTAATATACATTCTTAATTATCTTCAGACTTGAGTCAATTCTTCTATCAGGAAACCTAAGGATAGTGTTGACCTTTAAAGGGATACCTGTACAAATTCAATTGAGCAGGTTTTATTTTTCCTATACAAATCTGCAACTTTTTAATGTTTTCTTAAGCACCTTTCCACTGAGTCTGTTTATTAACTGTGAGACTGGCACAGGCATCTGTCCTTCAAATACCACTCCTCTAGCAGTGTTTACAGGGAGCATGTACTTTTACATTCTTTTTTCAGCTTCTCTTCTTGCTGGTGTTTCTAAATTCAGTCAGTATTTGGCCAAAGAAGCAGTCTTGTTTTCCAAGCTCCAGATCCCTACCCTCTATGCAAACTGTCAAGGATGTGAACAAGTAAATGATGACATTCCTAGTTCTTTCTTCTTCCCATGCTCAGGTTTGGCTAATGCATTGTCAACATCCTTTCCCTTTTTTGACAAAAGCTTTCTGCACAATGCCAGTTCTGCTACAAGTGCTTCAGTTCACTTCTGTGGCTTCAGCTTTGTTCCTTTGTTTAAAGTTATTTGGCTTAATTAAAGATTTCAGGCTGAAGCACTGAGCTTCTTTAGACATGTAGGTCCCAAAGTCGCAAAATAAGAAATCATCAATTTTCTCTAACTTGTTTTATCATGACGTTTCAATTCCTAGTGCTAATGAATTCATGTTGGAAGTTTTTGTGAAAATCTTTTTAATCCACTGAAGTGGCTGAAAGGGCAAAGGTCTACTTTAAAATACTTCTCTGAGAAGTTTACTTGTAGTTTCAGTGGGTTTCCAGGGCAACACTGAATGCTTCCCTTTCTGCTTGTATCCTGCATTCCATGTTGTGAAGTAGTTTCCAAGGCTGCAATTTTGGGATAACTTTAAGGTAATTTAGTGCTGTATGTGACATCTATCTCCTCCATCTCTTCTTCTAAACCCAGGATATTAGTTTTAGCTTTCACCCCTTGCTAAAACCAGTCTCCATGTTCTTGCTCATCAAATTCAATCATAAATTGATCCAGCTTAAAACTAACTTGAGAAAAAAGAGACCTGTTTCCTCTTCCTTTATGAGTCACTCCAAGATAATGCAAATGTCCATGTCAAGTTCGAGCAGTCCTTCAATTTCTGAGAGACCTGGCAGCTCTGAAACATGCTGACCACTGAGTTCCTCAAATTAGTTCTGTTAGTAGAACTAGAAGGAAATGTACAATGAGGAAAGCAAGCCAACATCTACACACAGCAGAAGGAGAGATACTGCCTTCATGCAAAGGTTGTGGCCTAAAGCCTGAGGAGGTACCCTGCTGGGGTTATAATCAACAAATGTGTTCCTCCTCCAGGCTAGAAGAGTCTACCAGTTACTGCATAGGCTTGGGGCAGACAAAGTGGCTGGGTAAAGAGGGTCTCCAAATGAAATTTATTTAAACATATTAAGTCACTTTCAGAATGAAGATTCTGTATAGTTTCACAAAAATCAGTGTTATTTTCATATTCAGATCCACTCTTTATCAAGATCATTTGGCTTTGGGTTGAATACTGAAACATTTTGCAACAATCATCTTCAGATATAAAAAAAAAGGGAAAGGTGGATTGGAAAGAAAAGATTAATTTTCTTAAATGTGTGTTTTCCATCAACTTCAATGTTTTCAACATTTTGCAGTTGCAGATCGCTGTTCACTGTTTCATGCAAGCTATTTTTTATTCTCCTTTTCACAGATCGAATTGCACAGAATATCATTAAATCTCATTTGGAGACATGTCAATATACAATGGAGGAATTACATCAGCTAGCATGGCAGACCCACACATATGAAGAAATAAAGGTTTACCAGAGCAAGGTACAATCCTGTAATATGCTTTTTCTTCTGCTTAAAATTGTTAACAGAGTTATTTATTTGGCAAGAATACACTGATGAGTTTCGTATAGGTCAAAATAGACTTAAATATCTTTGAGGGACAGGTTACTGAAAGCAAAGCAGTGACATTTCATAAAAAGAAGCAGCAGGTTTCCAGCATATTGGGATGTTTGCTAGTGTTAAAGCTTAGGTATGGTCATGGAATAGAATTTTCCATGCTTGTTATCACAGATCTAAACCTCATGAACAAATTCAGTTGACTTCAGTATGATCACGATTGGATCCGCAATTGTACGGATTTTAAGAAACTAAGACAACATATCTTTGTTTCCTGATAATTTTAAAAATATATCTTTTTTTTATGTGAATAACAAATATCTGTCACTTACGACAATAGATCATAAGAAACCAAAAGTACTCCTTACATTGAAGCTGTTCAATATTGGGTGGAAAAATAATCTCATTACACTACATTTTTGTTCTGCTTCTGCAATTCTCAGATCGAGTTCAGTCTATTTTCCACTGGCACCTCTTCAGATGTAGTCCAGTCAACAGAAACCTCTGTGCATCTTGCACCAGCTTCATTAGCGATGAGTCTTCGGTCAGACTTCAGTTGGCATATTAGATGGTCATGCAGGAGAAAGGAGAGACTCCAGCTTGTTCTTTGAAATCTGAGGGGCTATGCAGTATTATCAGGAACAAAAACACACCACAGCTTGCAGAGCTGCAGCATGAGACCAAGAACATCCATTTACATTTACACATGTGTGTGTGCAAGGAAAATGAATATCAAGTATTCAAAATTTTTATGTAATCTGTGTCCAGATTGCAATGATACTTTAATTATATATTAAGTTTCAAACTAGGGAGAATATTCTATTGAATAAATTAAAGCACTGTGCCACTTCTTACGTAAGAGTACTGTGGGATGTTTACATTTTTTGTGCTGCTGTTAGTCTGTCCTGCACAAAAGTCAACATCAGAACCACATTTTAACACTGGCAATGCATTCCACTCCTTTGAAGAGGCAATGTAAGAGTTCAGATGACTAGGGCAATGGCTTGTGAAAACAGCTTTCTAATGAAAAGTGTTGGGTACCTAGAGAAGAAGGGATGCTGTAGCTCTGCCTGGGTATGGGGATGGAGTGTGGGGAGTCCACTGTCTACAAGGCCAGCTGAGGAACTTAATTCACCAATGTACCTGGTTGCTCAGTGCTTTGCTTTTCCATATATGTTTTCCCGGAAGACGAGAGAAGCTCTGTGGCAGCAGTGTGCCATTCAGATCACCCATGCTATCCAGTATGTGGTGGAGTTTGCAAAGCGGATAACAGGCTTCATGGAGCTCTGCCAGAATGACCAAATTCTCCTTCTTAAGTCAGGTGAGTAAACACCAGAGGCTTGAGACTGGTTCAGCACCCAGCACCCTAGAAATGTGGTCTCCTGTCTTTTCCTGCAAATCATTTTAATTTTGAACAAGCCCTAATTTCAGTCTGTTTCATTAGGTACATTAACCTTTCTGTATTTTTCCACATTAATCATGGTACTGCCTTCTGATCCCCTTCCCTATGCAGTCAGTTGTGGTTATTAAGTACACACACACAGAGCCATTGCAAAAACTGCAGGCTCCAACCTGACATGTGGTGGAAGGAGCCTACAAATTGAGCTGGTCGAATCAGTCATCTGCCACCCTGTAAAATCCCCGCTTGTCATTAATGAAATGAATGCAGGCTCACTGGGGCTGTCTCTGTGGTCATCTTTAATCTTTTTAATGAGACTACAGAAATACTCTACAGCCAATGCACAGGAGAGAAAATTCCTGCTGGTGCCAGTTGGTTTCAGAATAAATGAGAGCAGATTACAGCAGTGTGCTCAGCCATGCTTTCTGTGCATGCCGGCTTTGCATGTCTGCGTGCATAAGGGCAAGGCAGAAAAGGCTTTCTTTACTTATCAAGGGACTCAGCAATACCTATCCTCTGAAAGAATCATGACAAGATTTATCATGACTATGCAGTAACACTGCCAAACCCAGAAGGACAAAATGGTATGACGAGGTGAACCACAAGAATTGCAACTGGTAATTAACTACATTTATGTTGTGGTATCAGTTTCTTGTTCCCTCCATGTGTAAAAGGTAGAATGCTGTGAGACAGCTTGTTAAAGCTTAAGTGCTTCTATTTCAAGAGAGTTGTCTTCACTGAGGCTGAAAGTCTGTGCGATTCAGCACTCCATACACAGAATATTTTGAGTTGGAAGGGACCCACAAGGATCATCAAGTCCAACTTTACTGTGAATGGCCCATAGGGGAATCAAACTCACAGCCTTGGTGTTATTACCACCATGCTCCAACCAACTGAGCTAACCTCAGACTCACACTGGAATTGCAGACCATACAAAGGTGGAAGGGACCCACAAGGATCATCAAGTCCAATTCTTAAATGAGTGGCCCCTAGGAGAATCAAACCCACAACCTTGGTGTTATTAGAACCATGACTGTGTCAGTGTGGGACTGGACTCTGGTGATGGGCACCGGTGCAAAGGGAAGTGATACAGAGATGCTGGGAACACACAGGCAACCTCCTGGAAAAAGGGAGTTGTAGCACAAAAACTATTTTTTTAATCTTGTACTAATTTTGAAAATTCTGCAGATTTGGAAGGAATCCCCTAGGAGACTTCCTTTGTTTGACTGGCAAAGCTAACAACACAACTGCACCTTCAGGAAGAGATTTATTTGACTCTCTGTTGGAAAACACTGTTATGCTATAGCATGTGAAAATATGTCACGTTTTAGTTTTTCTTTTGCTGTTAATGCTGACCAGGAGTTAGAAAATCAGTACTTTTCTCTCAAAAGCATGTCTGTGGAAGAATCCTCAGATTCAGAGTTCATCTTACAGAAGATCTGAATTTAGTTAAAGGATGTTAAAATTTTTCCTTTCATTTTCCTAAATGCATGTTTCTGCAGTTAGGAAATAATATGCAAAGATAAGGAGTACAAAAGAAATATTCCTTTCCCTATTCAGCAACCAGTAAAAAAGAAAAAGAAAAATAAGAAGTAAAACCTATTTCAGGGTGCTCTTGACAGCACTTTAACTTTTGTTTTCTCTCTAAAAATGCTTTGTGACGTTTTCCCTCTCCAGCCAAATTAAGCTGGGATTTTTATATGCCTTGAATGAAACATAAAAAAAAAAAGTTTAATTATTAAAAAGGAGTTTCAGTAAATGCCTAATTTTCAGGATAAAACATTACAAACTGAAATTATTTGCCCAAGGTCTAAATTCAGATTCAGTTCAGGCTGTCAATTTTCTGCAAAGGGTGAAAAAGTCAACCTAAAGAAAAGATGGTTAAACTGGACCAGAAATGACCCCTTTCTATATTCAAAGCAGGCAGAAATATTTTTTTGTCATTCATAGACATATAACCTGGATGTCTTCAAAGAGTGTCTATCCCTGCAGATGTTTTTCATGACTGATGGCTTACTAAATATCTTCTTGAGATTTCCAGTACTCTGGTGTTAGGCAGTAATATCTGGTATCTTTGCTCTTTTTCTATCTGATAGGCTGCTTGGAAGTGGTTTTGGTGAGAATGTGCCGTGCCTTCAACCCACTTAACAATACTGTTCTGTTTGAAGGAAAGTATGGAGGAATGCAAATGTTTAAAGCTTTGGGTATGTTATGTTTCTTCTTTTCAGCCAATTGCATTGAGCCACATGTGATAGATTCGTCTTTCTGAAAATAGTGACCCACAATGAAAATCTCCAGTAAATGTTGAATCCCCAAGTCTCCAAACGTCTACGTTGGAACAGAATAAAAAAAGGGGACTCCATTAGCTGATAGCAATGATAGGTGTTTTTCCCTAATAAAAAAGAGCAGCAAGAGGTTTTTTTCAAATAGATTTCTTGCCATCTGAAGTTTGGGTAAACCATGAGTTTATGGCAGGAGCCAAGCTGTTTATCTTCACTCTTCTGTTACACTTGATATATCAAATCCCTCCCACTAATTGTATCCTTCAGAAGGCAGTTTTAGCCCCAGCAATGAGGGGACTAAAATAATGAACTGGTACAAAATATAGACAAGGACTTGCTTAAATACTGTTTTGCCTAAAACTTTTAAGTAGGCTCATACAGATTCGTGTATTGAAAAAATTACTTCATTTCTCAACATGAGTGCTGTCTGAAATGCTAATAGCTAAATGGTTGTGTTTTGCCCATCCATCAGACCGATATTATCAGAAATTGATTCTGGTGAACTATTGATTCTGGACTAAACTCAAAGAGAGGTATTTCCTTCAAATGTGTATATTTATCATATAGATATATATTTTTCTTAGTGTCTATCATAAACATAATGCTCCTTTACAAGTTTAAAGCGTTTATGAATACATATTGGTTAATTTATTTTTATGATGTTTTCACAAATTTTCATAAATACTTGTACTGCTAATTAGTAAAACTGTATATTAAAATTATTTAGGGCTGGTCCTTCATACCTCTTAGATTTAATATCTGTCTAGAAATAGCAATTATTTCCTCATTGGAAAAAGAGTACTCTCCTCTAAGATGTCTGTGCAATTTTTGTACTTGATCGTTGTGCTGGTTTGAACGTGAACCAGCAGGGGAACCGCACAAATACCTCGAGAGAGATCAAAATTACAATTTTAATAGAAAGGTTAAAATAATGCAGGAATACAGAAACATGGGCTTAAACCAACAGATTCACAGTACAACCTGGCAGTGGCTGCAGTCCTGTTGAATGTCTGGAACTGGCTGTCAGTGGTCTGGGTGTCCAGTGGTTAAGGTCTGGTCATCCGGGTGTCCAGTGGTGTGGAAAGCAGTAGTCCTGTAGAAAGGCCTGATCCTCTGGGTATGCAGTGGTGGGGATCCCGTCCTCTGGTTGTCCAGTGGTGGTCTCTCTCAATCCCCAAGCCTGTTTTATGTGGTGTTTCTTGGCTGGTACCTCCCCCAGGGGCAGGGATTTCCACAATGGAAGGGAATGTTTCTGATGTTCTATTCATTGGTGCTTATCCAGTTCGGTAATGGGCCATTAGCAGGGATAATCCACTCAGGACGGGTGGCGCTTGCTGCTTCCTGGGGAAGTTAGCACAGTTGAGATAAGAAACACTACTCCACGTCACTTGATCTGCCTCTCCTTAGGGACCAGGTGTGTAACCACCTAACTGTGAACGACCCAGCTTATCAAGGAATTATGTGGGTGGTGATAGAATACATCCTTTTTGGCTAACCCAGGACGACCCTAATACTTGATAATTTTTTTGCTTCAATGTATGTTTTAGTGACATTTTCAGGTTGGGTGGCAAATTAATAGTTAAGGGAAAGTGCTTGCTTAGCAGTACAGAAATTCTGTCACAACTTTTTCTGACACCAAAACAATCCCTTTTCACGGCAAGTTAAAGAGCTGATTTCTGGCATTGGTTTTGTCTTCTTTGGTCTGCAGGTTCTGATGATCTTGTAAATGAAGCATTTGACTTTGCAAAGAATTTATGTTCCTTACAGCTGACTGAGGAGGAGATTGCCTTGTTTTCATCTGCTGTTCTGATATCACCAGGTAATTTTTCATTCCAAACACCACACTGATTTTTTTTTTCCTTTATCCACCTTTACTTCTACATACTTAAAAAGCTGTTTAAGCTGTATTAAATAATGTTAAGCAATGTATTTAGCAGTGGAAGAATACCTGAATTACCCAAATACACCTCATTCTCTCTTTCGTAGACCATCAGGAATTACAAATCCTGGAAGTAGATCCAAAATGTAGGGAGAACAGACATGGAACAGGATTGTGCGGTCAAGTAGTGCAGGCTGGCCTTCCTCCAGACCACGTAAAGAGAAGCATGTTACTCAAGAGGTGCATGTTCCTCCTGGCTTTTTCGGGGAGCACAAAACTCACAGCCCTGAGTAGGTTATATAGTCCGTAACTGTGATGGGCTTTTTCTGTGGGAATGAGAGCATAGGCAGTAAAAATCAGTATGCAGTCCTGAGGTCCAGGTGAGAGGTAGTGATTATAAGTACAACATGCTCTTTTTCACGTATTCATATATCATAACTCCGCACAGGCAAACATGCATTTAAGTGAGTGATGGCTGGCTGACCACAAAGAAGACTTATGCGATTAAATTGCCTCACAAGGTGGATCTAGCAGACAAGCTCATAGTTTAGTATGGGATTTTTAAATATGTCTCAGGGAATGTAGACATACGGTTTCATCTAAGGGTAACCTCTTGAAAAGCCTTCCAAAAAATCCCACCATTAACTATTTTTTCAGCTTTTTCTGCTAAAGACTTCCTCTAGGCCACTTTGCCCTTTTGCACATCTGTGGTGAAGATTGTATTAGTCAGACTATCACAAATGGTGTCAACAAATTCATTCTCATCATTAATGACACCTACTGAAAGGACTCTGCTCCTTTTATTTGCACTTTCAGCAGTTCTTGCCGTCATCTGCTCAGAGGGAAAATAGTTGAGCTGGTGGCTCTTCTTGGTGTTAGGCCAAAGTACTGGAGAGTCAACTCTCCAAACATCAACCATTTCCACCTCAAAGATGTCCCAGCTGTGTGCAGGGGTGAGAGTTGCCTCTGCACTGTCCCCTAGATGTCCTGACTTTCTCTGGGGCAGCCCACTTGCAATGTCCTGATGGGTCTCTGCCCATTATTCCTCCCTCAGTCTGAAAAGACCAAAGCTGTGAGGGTGACAGTTCCTGGAAAACATTAGATGGACATCAAAGTTTTGATTAATTTCTGTAGCTCTGCATATGTCCCTTTAGTTTGCAAGCAAGAGGATACATGTAGTGTCTCCTATTCCTTTAATTAAAAAAAAATTCTAAAAAAGAACAAAAGTGTTTGGTGCATGCAAACTGCTTATTTATGTAATCTGTGAGCATGTCATAACTAGTCATAAGACACAACAAAAAGAAATCATGGGCTGCAGCAGCATATGCATGAGTGAAAGCAATCTTTCTTCTATAAAAAACAATAAATTTGGATTGTGTAAATGACTCCCATTTCAGCTGGGCTGCTACGCTTCAGAGTGGGAAGAGTGAGAAAATAGCCCAGAATGAACTGACATTGAAATTTGCCATTCATTTTCTAATAAAAATGATAACAGTAAACAATAGAGAAAGAAATATTTTCTTGCACAGTAGATGTTCTGGTTCCTTCACAATAAAGAGTTTCTTCATGGGAACGTATGTAAAAATTTAAAAATAAAGCACTTCCTTACAGAAGTACCTGCACCAGTCCTTCCATCAACTAATACAGGGTGATTCTTGTGGCCTTGCTCTCAGTGTTTAGGCAGTTTACAGAAAGCAGAGTGGTCCATTGGGAGTAATGGGACCTAAAAACATCCATTAGTAGCACCCATTAGTAGACTTGCAAAGGTTGCAAAGTCCAGTGTCAGATCCATTTTCCATGTAATTTGGAGCACAAATCTGAGTTTTCCACTTCATGGTGGACATAACCACACTGCTTGAAGGTGATTCTCTAACTTGATTTCTGATTTCAAAAGATAAAATATTGTATGAGTCCAGTAAAGGTTGCAGAGGCATCTTCACCTGCAAACGTGTGGTAAGACAGGAACCTGGCTGCCCCCATGGGCCAGTCCCACTCCTGAAATTCTGATTTGCTATGTTCCTTCTTTTCATCTTCCTTTTTGCCAAAGCAGATCTTACAAGCTGTCTCCCATCTTCTTTCCTACACTATTTTCTAGCCTAGTGGGCTGTGCACTCTTCAAAGATACACAAGTTCAAAACCCAAGAGGAAAAGTATACAACTGAATCACTGCTGCTTATATAATTTATAGGTGGTCACTGATCTATTGACTTTTTCCTGCACTTTTGTGACTATAGCTGGAGTTACCGGTGAAATTCCAGCCAAATTTACAGATGGTGTTCAGGTGGTAGAAACCACATTCTGGGAGACAAACTAGCATCTGTTACAAAAGTTTTACCTAGCTGTTGTCATAGATTTAAGAACTCTTGTGTAATATACCGCATGCTTCATGACAGGTGAGTGATTAAACCTCTCCTCCAAGTGCTTCAGTGTATTTTTAAGCTTATTCTTGTGACAGAAAGGTAAATTTTTAAGGATTCGTCTCTCCAATAAATCTTTCTAGCTCCAGTCTGCCACATTAATTTAACACTATTGGAAGACCTGTTTTTGCAATACCATAAAGATTGGCACCTAATCTGTGAAGTCTAAACATCTGTGTCCTTACTTTGTAGAAAGTGCATGTGCTCTTAGCTAATTCTGTTTCTGTGGCCACTGATGGCACAGGATCCATTGGCTTACCTTCTGGGAATGTAATTCTCTAAGCTTTGCAAAATATTATTTTCTTCTCCTGATCATGTGTTAAGTAGCTGAGGTTTGTTTCTGTCTCGTTTCACAATACTTGACAATCGACTCTTTTCATACATCCCTCCCCAGAGACAGTCAGACAAATGGCAGAACTGTGCTACTCCTGTGATGAAAGGCTGTTCCGTTCCAGCCTGTGTGGCGTGTGTGCTCATTGTAGTGGTTAATTTAAATAATTTCTATGGGTTATTTTAGTGATGGGGAGTGGGTGAAGGAAAAGGCAAAGGGGATTTTCCTGAACGTCTCGATTTGTACATGAAGATTCATGCCTGTGATAAAAGAAATTTTCTTATTTCCCATTTGAATGCTAAAATCTGTAGCAAAGAATTGGTCTGGATTGAGGGAGAAAAAAAACAGTTTTCAGCATGGGCAAACAAAAGATTCAGTGGTGCTGCAGGCACACTATATTAATGGTTTTGGATTGTCTTGAGGTCTGCTACTTCTCTTTCCCTGTGTTTGTCTCCAGAACCTATGACTTGTGAGAATATAGGTCTTAAGGACAACCTCCTGCACTTGGGGTTTGCACCCGGTAGAAGCTATATAGGTTTTCAAACAACTGTGTCTCTAGCTGTTATTCTTCCAGATAATCTTTCCTTTTGTGTTGTTTAAAAAGGGAACATTTTTACATAATGAGAAATTTGCACTTTACAATTCTTTTGAATTTATTAAAGAAATTCTTTTGAAGGAACCGTTTCTTTTTATTTAGAATATATTTCATCTCAAAATGTTAGCCTAGTAAATAATGAGATGTATTTTATTTTAATTAATGTTTAAATAATTATATTCTCCTATTTTCAAGGAACTGTTTTGATCAATAAGTTTATTATTTATGTATTAAGACACTGAGATAACATGACATGTTTATCACCTAGCCAGTATGAAATTAAAAGAACACTGATGGTATCAACAGGGAATAATAAAATGGTTGTTTCATTTCTATTCCCATCTTTATGCCTAACATCCTGTTTTAAACAAAGAGATGCAGAGCCAACACTGTGTTCCTGTATGTTTTGTATGTGTTAATTAAGTGCTAAGGTGATTCTTTAATGGGTTAAGACACTTTGCTTGTGAAACCATGTCTTAATTACCATGCAGTCGTTCCTCATGAGAACTACGAGTACTGTGAATACTTGCCAGCAAACCACACTGTGTGCATCATGAGCATGTCCCACATCTGTGCATTCTTTACCTCTTGTTTTCCTTTTTCTCAGATCGAGCCTGGTTAATAGAGCCAAGGAAGGTCCAGAAGCTTCAGGAAAAGATTTACTTTGCACTTCAACATGTTATCCAGAAGAACCACCTTGATGAGGAGACGTTGACAAAGGTAAGTCCTTAAAACAAAATGCCAAAGACTCCTCAATCATGAGTCTTCTCTTTTTGTAGCCATTTCTGCATGTATTGCCACATTAATGTAAGCTAAAAGTAACACACTATGTGCCTGCAGTGCCTAGAAAATAGGCTTGTTTGACTCTTGTGCCTGTTTCCTCTTACTCCATTTTGTGGTCCATATACCAGTAATTTTGATTCATACCCTGTGAAGAATGAGACTGCCTTAAGAGTACTTGTTGAGGCTGTTCTTTGTTAAATGCATTTTTGGCCCTTGGCTAGAACTTTAGGGGCAATTATTTTTAGGCTCTTATGGTAAGAACAATGTCTGGTCCTTTGGATGGGTAGTTTTGATGGAGCTTAGAGTATTGCATTCAGTTATTCAGAAAGATGCTAACATAGTTCATTTTGGAAAGTGTAATTTATACACAATTTGGTTCCACCTTCTTCCTTTTTTTTTTTTTCTTTTAATGTCTTACAGTTAATAGCCAAGATACCAACAATTACTGCACTTTGCAACTTGCACGGAGAGAAACTACAGGTATTTAAGCAATCTCATCCAGACATAGTGAACACACTGTTTCCTCCATTATACAAGGAGCTTTTCAATCCAGACTCAACCACTGGCTGCAAGTGAAGGGGATAATAGAATTTTCACGTAGTCATGGAATGCATCACTAGTAAGACAAAAAGAAATGTTTTCATGAAGAAATTATTAAAAATGTCACTACTGCAACACTAGGAATGTCCTGCACTTAATAGAATTATTTTTCACCGCTACAGTTTGAAGAATGTAAATATGCAACTCTGAGTGGGGATGTCTTTTTTCTCTTTTGTTTACTTTTTTTTTCCATTTTTGAACTGGCAATGAATATACAAATATAGGACACCGGGTGTTACCTTTTTTTTAATTTACTTTTATTGAGGGATGTTTTGGGAGACAACTGTTCCTAGAATTTTATTGTAGATATACGTGATAATAGAGCAGTACTTTGCAGTATTACTCTTGCTGTTTCTTGTTCAAATATAATTTAAGAAAATTCCACATATTAGACTGCTTAGTTCTATGTTTTTAGATAGTTTAATGCATGTGAAAATTTGTAGCTGTCTTGGAAATTATGGTGCATATATGGAAGACACACGCACATATATCTATATATGTAGATACATGTGTGTGTGTGGGTATTATATGCATACATGCTGTAGCTTAAAAATCACATGCCTACATTTAAAGGATGCTCAACCCAGCTGTCATGTATTTCTTACTCTCCAAGTAATGTATTAGATTTACTTTGAGCAATCAAGATTTGCTTTGCCAGTCAGAGTTAAATTGTCAGCTGCCAATGTGTAATGACAGGATCACTTCTGAGATATGTGTAATGTAGTGCATGTGTGCTGTGTGTAAATCAAACATCAAGAATGTATCAATGGTGCAAAAGCCTTGTCTGGATGGTTTTAGTGAAGAGAGGAATAGGATTGTTTGGTTTTTTAATTTTCTTACTGTTACAGGGATAGAACATATATAAAAGTGAACATAGTAGGACCTGATCTTGGTAAAGTATCTGAAATACGGAGTAAAAATGCAGACAATCCCATATGTATGTTTTTTTGATTCCACACATGATTTTGTTTTAGATGTACTGCTTTGAAAAGTAGCTTCAAGTCTTTGTTTTTTGCTGAACTCATTAGAAAGATAGGTAGTAAATTCAATGAAAACCATAGCAAGCCTAAAATGTATCTCTGAAGAAGGAAAGGAGGGAGTGAGGAGGAAAGTCAAAAGTGAGTGAAGTCCATGGTTACAAAGGACAGTATAATTATCACTCTTTCTGACGGTCATCATCTACATGGGGCTGATGATTTCCATTACACACATACATCTATGTGTGTTTTAAACCCACACATATATGTATGTATATATCTGTATGTGTATAACTGTATATATATGCATATATAGGATTTATTTTAGATGCATTTCAGGAGTGGAGCAAAGGATTGGGGCTTTCTTTTTGTCTCTCTCTGAATTGACTGTATGTGCATTTGCGTGCAAAACCAAAAGCAAACACAGAAGGGAGTGGAAGGCTGCCGTGGACTTAATCTTGTGGATTAATTAAGTTTAATTAGTAGTCATGATTAATGTGTCAGCATTCTGCCAGTAATACAAAACACAGACTTTTTAGCTATGAAAGTGGGATTCAGTTTCTGCTACAGCTGTCTTCACCACCACTTTTACCCATTGTGAACTCTTTCAGAGAAGTCTCCTCCTGGGATGCCAGCAGAGGGATAGAACAGAAATAAGAAGAAGCAGGCAGTAGAGAAGAAAGGAAGTGAAGGCAGGATCACAAGCAGATACGTTTCTTTATTTCAAACCACGCAGAAGCCAGTGCAATCTGAGGCAAGGCAAGGGGAAGCATGCTGGCAGGGAGGCCAAAGGACCTGCCCATTTGCCAGGCTCACGGTGAGGCAGTGTCCCAGGGAGCCCATAGAGACACAGGTAGGCCCCAGGGTGGGTGAAGAAACTTGGTTTGTGGTAGTGATAACTTAATGCCTTGTGCAGCTCTGGTCTCAATCTTCTCTTTTCTGCATGAGCATATAATTCACAGGCTATTTCAAGTACTTTGTGGAGTTCTCCCTTGCCTTCCATCAGTCAGTTTGCAAGTTTGCTTACGTATTTTGTGCAGAATTGAGTCTGGAGAAGACCACGATTTGTTTGTTCTGTTTTAGCAATGCCAGAACAGGTAGAAGAGTAGTTACAAACTCTCAGCTAATAAATGTTTCTCGGTAGGTCCATTACAACTTAGAAAATATCTGTGCAGCAAATTTTGTTGTGCTGAGAGTTTTGTTGCAAACGTGATGCACTCTTCAAAGTTGCTTAATCCTATAGAACAGCAATTACTAAAGTACCTTTTTTGCTCCAAATTCAGTGTACATTTCTCTAGCGGTTACATTAAAATGCCTTCAATTAACGTAATAAAGCATTGCTCTAGATGCTTCTTTATACAACTGTAACTGTAAGACTGACATTCCTTTATGAGGTGATTACCTGTTTGTAGCCCTTTTTGCACGGCAAATCCAAGAAAAGGACCCCAAATTTCAAGTATTTCTAATACAAAAACAACACTTAATGAACTATGTCTACGTACTGTTTGTGTAGATTTGGGAAAAAATTAAGTCAAACTGAACTCTAGAAGTGCTCAGTTTTAACTGCAGAGCATTCATGTTTTCCTTGTCTTTCCTGACTCAAGAACACACACATATTGTTTGAAATATTTTATAAATTCGTTTTCAGTATATCAAAAGTATATATTTGGCCAACCCATAGAAATATAGAATAAGTGATAAATACTACTGTTCATAGTGCTGCTTAATAAAGAGTTTTGTCATGTTTATAAATAGTCCTTCACAATTGTGTGTTACATCTGGAAAATGTTGTTTCCTTTTCAAATAAGCTAATCACTCCCTGTGATTCTTTAATTACTTCTCAGGCAAGATAACTAAATGGAGATCACCAGTGAAAAAGACACTGATCATTATCTGCAGGGCTTTTATTCCTTAAAGCACTATTCTTATATCATTACAATGTGATGACCTTTTAAATCAGTAATGATTACAATCACATTTTAAAGGTGTGGAAATGAAAGAAAAAAGGTTAAGTGACTTGTCAGAGACTACAAAGGTAGCAATATCCAGTTTAGGATTCTTTCCTTTTGTCCTAAAAATACAAATACTCTGGCATACAAGATCTTCATTGTCATTGATAGGCAATGACCTCTACAAACAATTACAAATATTGCCAAACAAACTTTTGTTACTACTTGTACAGAATTTGAGCAAATAGCATTGTTTATTTGGAAAATGAAAATTCATTTTCAAATATTATTTATTTATGGTAACTGTGCTGTGGTAACTGTAATTATGTTTTATTTAATTTTCTGTCATTTGGGATTGGCCATGTAGGTATAGTACCTCTTTTGCCCTTCATTGACTGAGTGTAGAACAACAAATAATGATCACATGCTACAGGCTGGATTTTTGTGATTGGTTTTGCCTGCACAATCATTTACACTCAAAATTTTGAAAGTCTTGATACTGGATTTCTCATGTTCAAGTTATCCATAGGTTTTAAATAATAAAATAGCATGAATTTTAGTAAATAACTTCAACATTCACAATATTAGTTCTTCATTTTAGTTTGTTTTGGCTTTCAGTAGTCCATTATAGAACCTGAAGCTTTTCAATTAATTCTCTAAAACTAGAATTTGTCACATCTTCTTTCTGTAGTAACTGGTTATGTTTATTGATTTTTTTAGTGACCAGCTTTTCAAATGAGACACAGTTTTTAATGATTCATTAACCTGAGACCTATAACAAAAGGATATTTTAAGTATATATTTAAAGCATGCATTGAATCTACTACTTCTAGCATTGCTCTCCAATAATTCAACCATATTGATCTAAATTACCCTTAGCATTGAGGAAGATGTACAGTGGTCATTATACTACCACAAAGACTTTATTTTGGTGTAAGCATCACTCTTGCCTGCTCTTTGTATACAGGATTAATTCCAAGATTCATATTTCCTTCTAATAGAAACTGCTAGAAAAGAAACATGGTAGATGGCACCTCAGCTGAGAAAACTTGTTTTCAAAAGCCACATATAGTTTTTGATTGGCTTGTGATAGGCAACATTTAGGAATTGATTCTACAAGTTGTCATACTCCCTTAGCTCTAACTAGTCACTAAAAATTGAGGCGTTTCAACACCACACAGAAAGTGCTCAACTCGTCACAAGATTTGAGGCCCTTGGCATTATGAGGTCCCCTTTGAGCTTCGTTGAGCAGAAGGCAGATGTTATTACCAAACTTGTATTAGAATTCTTTGACTTCGTGTTTCCTGTTGTTCATTTCAGCTCAGTTTCACAGTGGTCAGTTTATTCTCCTGTTGCATCTTGGGCACCAATGCTGTTTCGATACCTGTGCCAGGTTATGGTGCAGCTAACAGCCCTGCCCGTGAAGATGAGCTTTCTTCTGCAATTTTCTTTGTTCAGTTTCATGGTGGCAGCTTGGATAGGTGTATGTTTCCCTTCGGAATAGTTTGCAGGGATTTCTGACCTAACAACTTCTACATAAAGAGGATGCAAAGCTGCTCCTATGTGCTAGCCTCTTGGCCTCCCACTACCAGGCTGTGGGAGCTTCTCTAAGACTGCAGTAGTCTCATAAATTGGTCAGGCAGCTTAGTTAGAGATGTGCAGCTGATGGCTCCTTTCCCTGCAGACTTTTCCACCCCCTGAAGCTGTGCTTCAAAGGTCGTTTGAAAGATGTTCAGGCTCCCCCACTCCTCCTCTGCCCTGACTCTGCATTGATTGTGCTGTTTCCAGAAGAGCTGAGGTCCAGCCTGGAAGGTGGTTCCTATTTTCAGGCATTGTCCTTTGAACATCCCAGGAATATAACACATCAGATCAAACTGAAACATGGAAGATTTTTTTTTTTTGTCCAATTCATTATGTCTAAGGACATATGAAATGGAACCCTGAGACAGAACAGCTTGCTTTTCCCTGGCCATAAAAAAGTAGTGTATTTACACCTACCAGCCTGTCCCAGAACTTTCAGCCTCCACTCTAAAAACTGACTACTATCTCTGACATCCACTAGGAACAGTGTGTTGGAGGCCCTGCCCTCTTCTTTGCTCTGTTTCACGCTTTGTAAATGACAATCACTGCTTGATGCAAATGTTGCACTCTGTGCTACTCAGGGATATTTCATTACTAAAAATAACTCTATGAATATAACAGTGATAGTACGGAAGAGAATGTTAGAGGCTTTGAAGGGCACAGGTTGAGCTGCCCAAGTGAACGTGACCCAGACAAGGCTTTCAAGCCAATGATTACAACTAACACTGGTATAAGC
The DNA here is from genome assembly GCA_013397565.1 of Ptilonorhynchus violaceus. NCBI lineage: Eukaryota > Metazoa > Chordata > Aves > Passeriformes > Ptilonorhynchidae > Ptilonorhynchus > Ptilonorhynchus violaceus. The sequence goes on from VZRJ01004333.1 coordinate 54,896, forward strand.
TGAATTCACTGTCAGCATTTCCTCTGCTTGATTTGTCAGCATTTCCTCAGTTTGATCTGACTTTGCCTGTTGTTTCACAGTCAGCAGAGTCCTACTGACCCGTCAGCTCATCGTGTTAAGGTCGTTTTGGGAACAAAATGCAAGTGAGCTTTTTACAAACTCCTGAATTTAGACAACTGACAAAAGAAAGTTTAAAAGTACTCAGTTTATGTACCATTAATGTGAGCTCATATTCAGAATTGCTGCAGGCATGTAAGACAAAAGGTTAAGACATGGAATAAGTGATAGTATGTCAGCAATGACAAGAACACCAAGCTACGACGTGGAGAAGTGACTGTGAATAACAAGTAGATATGAGCAAGTGGCTAACAGCTACCATTTTCTCTCAGGGATGCACAAAATCATAGCTAGCCCAGGACTCTGTAGCAATACTTCTCCATGGTATGATCAGTCCCTTTCTCACATCAAGAAGACATTACCCCATTTTATACTGCTCGTGAAAAGTACTCCCACTTCCTAGAGTTTTGAAATGTGCTTATCCCTAGCTTTACACCAAGTTTTCTATTGTTACAAGAACACACACAGAAAGATAAATCACAGTGGATTATACTGCCAGTCATTAAGTTAATTCCATGTCTTCAACCAAGAGGTTTTCCTCAGCTCTGAATATGATCATTGCTCCTGTTATCACAGCGAGTATGTATGTTTTCTGACTCCCTCCATCCTCTGAACTCCCCATACTTAGAAGACTGGTGGACCACTTCAAGAGGTGGAGAGGCCAGCGCCCTATGCATCAAGGTTTTCTCAATCATATTCTTTGTCAACTGTTCCATTGCAATTTGTATTTTAATTTTTCAGGTTGCTAGGAGCCGTGTCCAAGTGACTGAAGTTCGTTAGCATGATACCTTCCCATTAAAAAGTTTGGTCTTCTGGTCAGAGGACCTTGCCTCTCTTTCCTTTTCCTTTTAGTCCTCACTCCTAGTGAATGAGGCTTGGAGTGGTAAATATTCATCTTTGTTCTTTCTCCAAGTTGTTCTGTTCTTGCAATGTGCAAGGGAGTGTCCACCCAGATGGTAGGAAGCAAGCTCCTTCCTCCTCTTCCTTCATGTTCTCACTTAGCTGTGTTGTCCCTTCATGCATTATCCCTGCATGTGTTGGCCCTGCATAACTGTGTGACAGTAAGCCCAACATCCCAGTAATTTATCATCCCAGTTGTTTGCAGTTATGAAGGCCACTTGTGTATGCAGTCTGCAGACAAAAGTCATTGTGAAAACAGGAGACTTAAAACTTCTACAGTGGTAGCTCATAGATGAGTAACTCTCCTAAAAAGGTGGGCTGAATGTCCAGTGACATGATGGTTGTGTCTGTGTCCTCCAAAAGACCCTTGCTTTTCATTTCTGTTAAGAGAACAAGGCAATGAACAAAGTGCTCTGGGAAAGAGAAGTATTTCCTGGGTGTTACTACAGGCAGCGAGGATAATATTACTCACAGTGAGTTCAGTAACGTGATGTACTGCATTTGCATAATTTCATCATCCTCTCTATTCAAGCACAGCACATAGGGAAAGTGAAGGAAAAGTGGATATAGCAGCAATAAGTAGATTGTGTTTCTTTGTAACTGTACTTGCAGAAATTGTTTGCTTTGCACGTGGTCTTCTGTACAATAACATAAAGAAAAAAGTTCAACTTATGTAGATATCTCAGTGACTTTGCGTATTTTTTTGATTTGTTGGCCATAGCTGCTAATTTGTAAATGAAGATACTGCTGTTGAGAAAATTGTTTGTGCTTCAAGAAAATGCTGAGGTCCTTGTTTATGACTATACATTGACAGCAGTAAAGTATGTTCAATATAAGACTCTGTCTGGAGAGGATTAAAAAATATGGCTCCTAGTTTTCAATATTAGGAACACATTGGCCCCTTACTTGGGCAACAAGAATGCAACTGCATTGAAACACAAGCAGGAGCAGATGGTTAACTACCCAGAACTGGAAGGAACAGGCTTTACCTTGACAACTGTTTCGGATAAAACCAGCTTATTTAAAAAAAAAAAA
>VZRJ01004334.1:8825-23256 GCA_013397565.1 Ptilonorhynchus violaceus
TGAGGTTCAGTCGGATTTTTCCTTCCCCCGACCCCCCCGCCCGCCCTTCGGTTAAAAACCTCCCCGTGGCACATCCCGGCAAAGGAAAAATGTGTTTGGGATGTGGCTGTGAAGAGCGGTGGCCCCGGGCCAGTTTTGGCCCAGGGAAGGATCCGGCTGCCTCCGGGGATTTGGGTTTATTGGGATAATTAGGGACTGGCTGGGATTTGTCTGTGTCCGGACAGGCAGCGTCCCTGGGTTTGGGATTGGAGAGGAAATTCCCAGCAAAGCCTCCCCTGTTCTCGGGGCAGGGAGAGGCTGAGGGATCCTAAGGGATAAACCCGCTTGGAGCACCGGGAAAGCGGAGCTGGAAGCTGGAAGTTCTCGGTCCAAGAGGCCACTGGGATGTGTCCCAGAGCTCCGGGATGGATCCGGACCCATCCCTGTGCCCACAGGGAATGTGTGGGGCTTGACTCACCCTTATCATGGGAGGCTTTGTTTTTCCCGGCTTTGTTTTCCCATTCCCAGTTCCCACCCACCTGGAGCATCCCAGGTAGATCCACTGGTCCCTGGGGGTGGAAGCCCCAAGGGGGTGAGCTGGATTGGGCCAAGAGGGATAATTCCATGAGGTTCGGAAAAGCAGGAACTGAGGACAGAGGCTGGTCTGATGTAGTTTAATCCTCACCCAATTCCCTGGGACACCCTATGGAAAACCGGGGTTTCCTGGGTGTTTATAGGGGATGGAAAGCATCCCTGATGGAGAACGTGGAGCATTCCATGAAGCTCATCCAGCTCCTCCTCTTCCCCTTGCCCCAGCCTGGGAATTCACCTTTTCCTCCCTGCCTTGCCCTTCAGCCAATTCAGCGATGAATCCCCGTTGTTTTCCCTCTCTCCCAAAGTTTTGGAGAGCAGGACCCATTGGATTTGCCCCCAGACTGCTGGAGTTTTTCTCTTGGAATGCATCGGGGAGACATGCGCCTCGCTAGCAGCCCTGGGGGGGCCTCTGGAGGAAATTGGTTTTTTTCGGGATAGGATCAGCAAATTCTCTGCTGGGTGGTTGCAATTCCCTCAGGACTGAATCTTCCACGAGCGCCCTGGGCTCGCCTGGATCGCTCCTTTCCGTCTTAAAAGATGGAAAATTGATGTCCCACCCCAAAAAAAAGCCATAATATGGCAGTGCTGAGGCAGTTCCAGGGGTGAGGAGGGGGGGATATCCCACCTTGGGGACGCCAGGATGGGATCCCACCCCCCTTGGACAGGGGACCTGGCGGAAGGGGGGGGGTGACCGTTCCTGTGCCGGCCGTTCCCGGGAGTTTCCATGATGCTGGTGCCGTCACCGCGGCGTCACCGCCGTGCCCTGGCCCCGTGGGGACCTTTCCGGATATTTCCGGAGCCCGTTTGTCCTTCAGGGAAGGGGAAACCACCCTCAGGGAGTGGGTGGTGGACGGAGGTTTTGGATGGACAGCGGGAAATCCCAACTCCTGCTCGCTCCAGAGCTTTCCCTCAGATCTTGCCGGGATAGGGAGGGGAAACTGGGATCTGGGGGGTTTCTTTGAGATGGGGATTTTCCGTTGGATACAGCTGGGAAGGACATGCCGAGCAATCCACACCCTATCCCCGGCACTCCCATCTCTCCGGTGCCATCCCGCATCCCGCTCCTGCTGCCCCTCGGAGCATCCCCCTCCCCAAAATCCCCCTTTGCCCACCCCAAACCTCCCCGCCCAGCTCGGATTTTGCAGCTTTTCCGGCGCCCCGAGCTCCGGGCGGGGGGAGGTGGCGGCTTTTCCGCTGCGGGAGCGCAGGTGAGGTGCTGAGAACCCCAAATCCGGAGCGTTTCCGCCCCTTCTTTGTGGGACGGGGGGGGTGGGGACACCCCGGGGACACACGTGCTCCAAGTGCCGCTGGTGGCGTTTTTTGGGGTGAAAACGCTCACCCAGCTGCTTTTTGGGGTCAAAAATACCTTTTCAGAAGCAGCAAACCCCGAGGTCTTGCTCTTCCCACTCCGTGTTTTTCCCACCCCCACGGCCAGCTGGCATTCCCAGGAATAACCCCCGCATCCCGGGATGCTCTGGATCATGGGGGAGGGACGGCAGCTCCGTGAACTTCCCCCCTCCAGGGCCACGGGCCTCGGCCATCCCTGGCCATCCCTGGCCGGGCACGGAGGAGGAAACATCCATTCTTTTCTCCTGGAAGACACACGGGGCGGAAACGCTTGGAAGCGGCCCCGAAAGGACATTCCAAGTCTGGCAGGAAAGCGGCCCCGCTCGTCTGGCAGGAGATGGGCTATTGTCTGTCCCGGTGGCCGGCCGGGATTCCTCAGGTCCTGGAAGGGGAAAATATCCGTGCGTGTGTGTCTTATTTTTTCCTCTGCCCTCTCTCGGGGTGTCGGGCCCCGGTGGTGAGGCCGTGGTTGCTCCTCCGGCGTTTCCTCCATGGGTTTGTCCCTGTTTTCCACAGTTCCCCGGGCTGTGGTGGCGGGATGAGGCCGTGGGGGTTTTTGGGATGGTTGGGAATCACGCTGGGCTCCGGAAGGGAAGAGTCTGCGTCCTCTCTGGAGGGAGGAGGGGAAAGGTTCCGGGAGCAGGGACAACCTCATGGGCAGGTGAGGGCGGGGTCATCCCAAAAATCTGGGCAGCCAACTCGCCATGTGTCCCTTTGGTGGGAGCCCTTTGCTGTCCCCAGGATGGGATTGTCCCCAAATCCAGGGGCAGGATTAGTCCTGAGGCAGGAGGGATGTGACACGGGATGAGGGATCTTGGTGTGTCTTGGATCCCAGAACTCCTGCTGTGCCGGGATCTCAGCATCTCTTGGATTTCCAAGGTCCTGCTGTGCCAGGATCTTGGCATCTCTTGGATCCCTAAATTCCTGCACTGCCAGGATCTCAGCATCTCTTGGATCCCAAAACTCCTGCAGAGCCAGAATCTCGGCATCTCCTGGATCCCAAAACTCCTGCTGTGCCAGGATCCTGACATCTCTCGGATCCCTAAATTCCTGCACTGCCAGGATCTCAGCATCTCTTGGATCTCCAAGATCCTGCAGTGCTGGGATCTTGACATTTCTTGGATCCCAAAACTCCTGCTGTGCCGGGATCTCAGCACATCCTGGATCCCAAAACCCCTGCATTGCCGGGATCTCAGCATCTCCTGGATCCCAAAACTCCCGCAGTGCCGGGATCTCGCCGGAGCTCCCCGAACCGCAGGGTGGGGGTTTTCTGGCACCTCATCCCCCTTCCCGGCCCTTGGAGCTGCCCCGCTCCATGCAACCGGCTCCCGATAGGATCGGGGCTGGCTGGCGGGCAGGAAGGGTGGCACGGCCACCGGGAGAATTGCAGGACGTGCCGTTCGCGGGTACGAACGGGGAAGGAAAAGCTGTCGCCATCCCAAAAATCTTGGATCCGCCAGGCTGGGATCGGGAGGCAAGGTGGGCAACCGGCGCCTCCGAAACACGGGAATTTTAGGGCTTCGGGATGAGCCCCTAAAAGGCTGTGCGGGGAGGAAGCGACCCACGGGTCCATCCCTGAGGATCCAGGATGTGTTTCCATCCTCCAGGCTGGCGCTTTGCATCCCAAATCCATCCCCTCCCTCCCTTCTCCCCCCTGCCTTAAACGGGGAACATTAAAGGGGAAGAAGATCCCTTTTCAGCGCCGGTGCCAGGGCGATTGTTCCGGCCCCATTGTGAGCCCCAGGCAGCCCCGGATCCCACACCTGAGCCCTCGGCACGGGGAACCCGCCTGGAATGAGATAACAGCGCGTTTTTCCCTTTTTCCCTTTTTTTTTGTTTGCTCGGCAGACCGGATAATAAATCCTCAATGAGGCCTCTTTCAAACGCGGCCCTATTAAAGCGCTGGCCCCGTTTTAAGGGTAAACTTCCAGCGGCACCGGGAGGTGAAGCACAATGGGAACGGGACCTGCCGGAGGGCTGGGATGCGGATTTGCACCCGCCTCACACCAAAGGGATCCTTCAGGGCTGCGGTGTCGCTGGGCAGCATCCCAAACCTGCAAAAACCGGGATTTTCACCTTGACAGGCTGGAAAGAGGGGCCGAGGTGGGAAAGCGCGTGTTCCTGCCTCAGTTTCCCCACCTGTAGCACATCCCTGGAAGACAAATCCCTGCTCAGAGCTCCCCACCGAGTCCGGGCCCTTCCCGGCGATGGATTTTGGGGTCGGCTCGCCTCGGGGCAAGGTGAGCCGGGGGCAGGAAGGGGCGGCGCAGGATGCGGCAGCCCCCGGGCCGTGCGGGGCCGGGAGGAGGAGGAGGAAACCCGGCGGGTTCGGCGAGCGGAGGGCGAGGGGAGCCGAGATTAAAAAAAAAAAGGGCCCCGCTAAGATCAGAAAGGCTGGCGAGCACAGTGCCCTATTGTGGAGCTGTCACACTTCCCTTTACTTTATTGCTTTTGTCCAACACCCCATTGTTCCACTTCCTTTTGTCCCCTATTCACAGCCCTGGCTTTTCATTACCCGGCCGGCCTTGTTGTTTTCGTTTCTTTTGTTTGAAGTTCCTGAGAGGAAGGTTTTATTTTCAGCGGTTTGATTAATTCGCAGCTTGAGCCGGGGCTTTGTTTGTTATGTAATCGCTGCCCCCCGAGCCGGGCTCGGCCCTCCCACCCCGCTCCGCACCCCAAACCGCCTGTAGGGTCTCCTAAAGGGGAAAGCGAGGAGGGCCCCGCTTTGGGGTGGCAGGTGCTGTTCCCCATCCCAGCTCGGCAGCCCCGGATCCCGGTGCTTTATCCCATCCTTAACAGCCTCCTTTTCCCGTTATTCCCGCTCGAAAGGCGAGGACAATGCTTGTTCCCATTCTCGCTGTGTGGTGCCAGGGTTGGTGGCCCCGAGAAGGAGAATCCCAGTAGGCAGCGCCCCGTGGGCACCGCTGATCCCGGAGTGCCTGGAGCTCGCTCTTGGATACGGCCCCGGCAGCCCCGGCCCTGCGAGGAATGTGACGCATTTTTTGGGACGGATCCCATGGAATACCAGTGCTTGGGGTCTTCTTGGGGTGTTACAGCTCATCCCCCGTAACACCTCAACCTCGTTTTTGTGCTGCCCATCCGGCAGCACCGGGAAGGGGATTGGCACCCGCTGGTTTGGTGGGATCTGGGAAAGCCATTCCCGGGCCCAGTCCCGTGTCCTGGTGAGGGCTGAACTGATCCCAGGCCAGTGCCATGCCAGGAACTCCTGGAGGAGCCGTTCTGGTGTCCATCCCAACCCCATGCCGTGCCAGGAACTCCTGGAGGAGCCGTTCTGGTGCCATCCCAGACCTTGTCAGGCAGAGCCAGGATTTCCATTTCCCGTCAGAGCGGGAAACCTGCCCGCCGCTCCGACGGCTTTCCAGGCACGGCTCCTGGAGCGGCGAGGGGGGATCCCGGGGACGGGTCCCCGTCACCGTGAGCCCGGGGTGGCTCCGTGCCAGGCTGCTGGACGAGCCACGAAGGTGCCTCATGCTGTCCCTCAATCCCAATCTCCGGGGTGATTTTAGGGATTTCTTTCTCATCCCAAAGCGCGAAGGGTTTTCTCCCTGAGGATCGAGTCCCCAATCTGCCAAAACCTGGAAAACCGGGAAGAAGAGCCCAGCTTGGCCCATGGCGAAAATCAGGGATGTTGGATGTGGAAAGGCAGCACCGTGGGACACCCCGGGATGGGGCCGGGCTGGGAGAGGGGTGCCTGCGGCTGCCCCGTGGCCGTGCTGACATCCCTGCTGTCCCCAGGATGTCCATGAGGAGCCCGGTTTCCCCGCCCCTGGAGCCGGATGGAGCGGGCACCATGGTGAACTGCGGCATCAAGACGGAGGAGAGGAAGGAGGGTGGCCCTGAGACCCCCCCGGGGGCCGCCCCCAGCTCCGAGCCCCGGCCCAACGAGCCCCCGGGGCCACCGCCCAGGGATGGCACCGAGCCCCAGGCCCTGCCGCAGGTGGGTCCCGGGGATGTGGCAGACGCGGTCCCGGCCCCATCCCTGCTCCGGGCGCTCCCAGCCCCTGGAAGAGGGGGTGGCTGCTTCCCCGGGTGGTTTTCCCTCATCCCGAGGAATTAAAGCTGGGATCTGAGGCTCTCCCGTTTTCTGGCTGCTCTCAGGTCGGTCCTGGGGTTTGAGGGTTTCACCTTCAGCCCCCCCCAGCCCTCTGTGGGTGTTCCCCATCCCTTCAGCCTCCCTTTCCTGTTGTCCTTGGGTTTTCCCTCCCCTGATCCATACCCTCAGCTATCCCGCTCCTTCCGAGGGGAAAGGAGCTCAGAGGAGCTGGCTGGATAAATAGGAGAAAATTCCAGCATTTCCAGCGTGAAGGGCAGCGACGCTCCCTAGATCCCCCCGCGGGATCGGGATCTCCTGCCTGGACACCCGGGGGTGTCTCTGTCCCTGGGAGCAGCGCCCAGCGACACTCTGTGTCCCACAGGAATCCCGCTCTCCCGCCGGGGACATTCCCGAGCCCCGGCGCTCCGCCTTCGAGCCGGCCGGCGGCGGCCAGGACAAGCTGGACTTCAACAGGAACTTGAAGGAGGGTGAGGAACATTCCCAAAAGGTCTCTTGGGATCATTTCCCCGCCCCTTCAGGCCCCTCAGGGTTTTCCCAGAGCTGTGAGATGGGCCGAGTTCCCCGCGCCGGGGTGCAGAGCCTTGGGATGTGCTCACCTGGTTGTCCTCTCGTCCCTGTCCCTGTCCCCGTCCCTTTGTCCCTGTCCCTCTCACCCAGTGATGCCAACCATCGAGAAGCTGCTGTCCAGCGACTGGAAGGAGCGGCTGCTGGGCCGGAACGCCGCCGAATCCAAGGAAGTGAAAGGTGGGATCCGCCTCCACCAACCCCCCTCCTGCGCCCCAGCTGGAAACATGGCATATCCCATCAAAACTGGAGGGGGAATGTAAATATTTTATAGGGATTTGTCCCTTTTTAACTTGATTTTTTTGTGGGGCGAGCATTTCTGATGCAATAATGCACAGAGGGGGTGGCTCAGCACGTGAGGATCCTCCCATCCCTCCCAAATTTGACATTCCCTGGCCACACATCTCCCACCGGCACCCCGTGGTGCCACTGGCAGCTGTAGGAATTCCCTGCCTCACCTTTCCCCTTCCCACCCCAAAGATTCCTCATCCCTCTCCCTGCTCAAAGGACGCGGGAATCGCGCTCCTTGAATAAAACCACCTCCTCCCCACATTGTCCTGCCGCCCTCCCCGAGCCCCTGCCCCTCATCCCGTGTTTTTTTTTCCCTCAGGAACGCAGGAGAGCCTGGCGGAGAAGGAGCTGCAGCTGCTGGTGATGATCAACCAGCTGTCCACGCTGCGGGACCAGCTCCTGACGGCGCACTCGGAGCAGAAGAACATGGCCACCATGCTCTTCGAGAAGCAGCAGCAGCAGATGGAGCTGGCCCGGCAGCAGCAGGAGCAGGTGGGGGCCGCCCATCCCTCCAGGAATCCGTTTGGGATCGCAGGACCGGGACAGGCTTCTCTTGGTTTTGGGGGCGGTGGGGTTTGGGGGTTTTTGTCCTCCCAGAAACTCTCCCGTTTTCTGCGCCCATCCCGAAGCCTCCCTGTCTCCCTCCCATGGAGCTGGGAGGACCAAGGGGTGAAGGAGATGGGAATTGAGGTCTTTAAGATAAAAAAAACCCACCCTGGGTCCTTCCTGGCCGTGCTCACCTGCTCCTGGAACACCAATTTTTCCTCTCCCGAGGGCAGGGGTGACACTCCTGTCACAGCCCCGGGCTGGGGGTGACAGGTCCCTCCCCGCCCCTTTCTCTCCCCGTGTCTCTCGGGGTGGCCCAGGGGCAGCTCAGCCCTTCCTCCCGCCCTTCCCAGACCCCTCGTGCCCATTCTGGTGGTGCTGGGCAGTGCTGGAGGCCACCCCAGCGCTGTCCTCGGTGCCACCAACCCCCCGCTGTCCCCTGCCCAGATCGCCAAGCAGCAGCAGCAGCTCATCCAGCAGCAGCACAAAATCAACCTCCTCCAGCAGCAGATCCAGGTAAAGGCGGGGGACACCTCCTCCTGTCCCCCCTTCCCCGTGCTGGGCGATTCCTGGCGTCCCCTCCCTGCTCCTGGCGAGGGAGCGGCCCCTTCCCGGCGCTGACGCTGTCCCCGTCCCCTCCAGCAGGTCAACATGCCCTACGTGATGATCCCCGCCTTCCCCCCCAGCCACCAGCCCCTGCCCGTCGCCCCCGAGTCCCAGCTGGCGCTGCCCATCCAGCCCATCCCCTGCAAACCAGGTGAGCGGGGTCCCCCCGGGGCCGCAGGGGGGCTTTGTGACCCCAAACCCCGCGTCCCTGCTGTCCCCAACCCCCTCTCCCGCTCCCCGCAGTGGATTACCCGGTGCAGCTCCTGCACAGCCCCCCTCCTCCCACGCTGAAGAGACCCGCGGGCCCGGGCCACCTCCAGATGCAGGTACAGCCCCCAAAAACCCCCTCCGTCCCCCGGGTTGGGGGGTCTGGGGACGGCTCCTCACCCCCCACCCCTTCCCGCCCCTCAGGAGACCTCGCAGCCGCTGAACCTGACGGCCAAACCCAAAGGTGCCGACCTCCCCAGTGCCTCCAGCTCGCCCAGTTTGAAGATGGGCGTGAGCCAGTCGCTCACGCCGAGCCACGGGGCCAGCAGGGAGCTGCAGACCAGCCCGTCCAACCTCCCCCTGGGTGCGTTCCCGAGCGCCCTGTGGATTTTTTGGGACAAGCGGCATTCCCTGTTCCACCCCGGGGCTGACCTGGGTGGGCACCCCCGGTCGGTGCCACCGCTGGGGCGCAGCTGAGGTGGTCGGGGTGGGCTGGGTGCTGCGGGGGGTCGAAGGAGCGGGTTCTGGCACTGATGGGTGCCCGTGTCCCACCAGGATTCCTGGGAGAGGGCGATGCCATCACCAAAGCCATCCACGACGCGCGGCAGCTGCTGCACGGCCACGGCGCGGCCATGGAGGGGCCACTGAGCAGCCCCTACCGCAAGGTGAGGGTCACTCCGGGGGGTCCCCGTCCCCTCTCTGACCCCACCCAGAGCGGGGGGGTCCATCCCCAGCCGTTCCCCGGCTGGGAGCTGGCTCCTGACCCCGCTGTTCCCGCAGGAGCACGTCGGGATTGATTCCTCGCCGGTGAAGGAGCGGATGGAGGAGACCCCCGGCCACCGGCTGGACGAGGCTCTGCTGAGCTGTGAGATGGACAGTAAGGACGGCAGTGACCCCGCTCTTGCTCCTCCCTCCGGCTCCTGCCCTCATCCCGGGTCTCCCCCGCAGGCTCCCGGCACTTCCCAGAGTCCAGGAACAACAACCACATCAAGCGGCCCATGAACGCCTTCATGGTGTGGGCCAAGGACGAGAGGAGGAAGATCCTGCAGGCCTTCCCAGACATGCACAACTCCAGCATCAGCAAGATCCTGGGTGAGACCCCGGGGCAGGACCCCGCTGCACCCCCATGGAGGGATGGGAACAAGATCCTGGGGCAGGACCCTTTCCTTATCCCCATGGAGAGATGGGAACAAGATCCTGGGGCAGGACCCTTTCCTTATCCCCATGGAGAGATGGGAACAAGATCCCAGGGCAGGCCCCCCTCCACATCCCCACAGAAGGATGGGAACAAGATCCTGGGGCAGGATCCCGTCTGCATCCCCATGGAGGGATGGGAACAAGATCCTGGGGCAAGACCCCTTCCTTATCCCCATGGAGAGATAGGAACAAGATCCTGGGGCAGGACCTCTTCCTCATCCCCATGGAGAGATGGGAACAAGATCCCAGGGCAGGATCCCCTCTGCATCCCCATGGAGGGATGGGAACAAGATCCCAAGGCAGGGCAGAAGCCCCTCTGCATCCCCATGGAGGGATGGGAACAAGATCCCGGGGCATGACCTCTTCCTTATCCCCATGGCGGGGTGGGAACAAGATCCAGGAAAGGGGCAGGAGGGACTCACAGGGGAATTTAAGTGATGGGGATGATGTCCCTGGATGTCCCCAGCCCAAGGCCGTACTCCCAAATCCCGCCCAGATGCTCCAGGCCGTGTCCTGTTGACTCCTGAGCATCTCCAGGGATGTCGAGTGAGGCTCTCCAAGCTTGTCCTTCTCCCTCCCAGCCTGCTCCAGGTGTGGAGCTGAGGGAATGAACCCCAGGAAGTGTCCGGGGAAGGTCAGGGAAGCTGAGGGGATGAATCCCTGGAGGGCAGGTCAGGGAAGCTGAGGGAATAAATCCCTGGAGGGCAGGTCAGGGAAGCTGAGGGGATGAATCCCTGGAGGTGCCCAGGGAAGGTCAGGGAAGCTGAGGGAATAAATCCCTGGAAATGCCCAGGGCAGGTGAGGGAAGCTTAGGGGATGAATCCCGGGAAGGTCAGGGAACCTGTTCCCGGTGTTCTGGCTGTGTCACGGATCTCCCACCGGCACAGCTGTAAATCCAGGTGCTGTTTGCACAGGGAACGTCATTCATTAACACCATTAATTAACTCACTACCTAACACCATCAATTAACCTTGCTGAGATTATCCCAGCCGGGGTCTCCTCGCTCGGGCAGGGGAGTGAGGGCTCTCCTCTCCTTCTCCCCGCAGGATCCCGGTGGAAATCCATGTCCAACCAGGAGAAGCAGCCGTACTACGAGGAGCAGGCGCGGCTGAGCCGGCAGCACCTGGAGAAGTATCCCGACTACAAGTACAAGCCGCGGCCCAAGCGCACGTGCATCGTGGAGGGGAAGCGGCTGCGCGTGGGCGAGTACAAGGCGCTCATGAGGAACCGGCGCCAGGACGCCAGGCAGGGATTCCTCATGGGGTAACGGAGCACGGACACCCCGGTCCCCCCGCGCCGAGGGGCGGCTCAGCGGGGTCTGCGGGGCGGGGATCAGGTGGTGCCCGCGGGGTGGTGCTCGGCTGGTGCTCATAGGGTGGGTGTTCACCCGGCGGCCATGGGGTCGATGTTCTCCTGATGTCGGTGGGGTGGTGCTCATAGGGTTGGTGCTTAGCTGGTGCATATGGGGTGGGTGCCTACCTGATACGGATGGGGTGGGTGCTCACCTGGTGCCTATGGGGTGGGTGTTCACCTGGTGCCCATGGGGTGGGTGCTTACCTGACAGCAATGGGGTGGGTGCCCATCTGGTGCCCATGGGGTTGGTGCCCACCTGTCTCCCATAGGGTGGGTGCTCACCTGGTGCTCATGGGGTGGGTAGTCCCCTGACACTCATAGGGTTGGTGCTTAGCTGGTGCCTATAGGGTCGGTGTTCACCTGGTGCAGATGGGGTGGGTGCTCCCCTGGTGCCCATGGGGTTGGTGTCCATCTGGTGCCCATAGGGTGGGTGCTCGCCTGGTACCTATGGGGTGGGTGCTTGCCTGACACCAATGGGGTGGGTGCCCATCTGGTGCCAATGGGGTTGGTGCCCATGGGGTTGGTGCCCACGTGCCTCCCAAAGGGTGGGTGCTTCCCTGACACTCATAGGGTTGGTGCTTAGCTGGTGCCTATAGGGTCGGTGTTCACCTGGTGCAGATGGGGTGGGTGCTCCCCTGGTGCCCATGGGGTTGGTGTCCATCTGGTGCCCATAGGGTTGGTGTTCGCCTGGTGCTGATGGGGTGGGTGCTCGCCTGACACCAATGGGGCCAATGCTTACCTGACACCCATGGGGTTGGTGCCCACCTGATGCAGATGGGGTTGGTGCTCACCTGGCTCCCATGGGGTGGGTGCCCACCTGGTGCCTATGGGGTGGTGCTCACCCGGTCCCCATGGGGTTGATGCCCACCTGTCCCCCATGGCACGGACACCCCAGGAGGCCGAGGGCAGCCACGTGACCCCTTGACCACCCCTCTCATCTGTCCCGCAGGCCGCAGGGCAGCCAGGTGCCCGCCAGCTCCTCGGACGTGCTGTACCCGCGGCCCGTGGGCGTCCAGCTGCCCGCCCCGCTCCTGGAGCATTACCTGCCCCGCGGCGTGGACCCCACCATGCCCATCATCGTCAACACGCGCAGCCTCAAGGACGGCGACGCGGCGGACGACGGGCACTCGGCGGCCGAGGGGGACGTGTACCGCTACAGCGAGGACGACGACTCGGACGGCGAGGACAAGAGCGACGGCGAGCTCGTGGTGCTGACGGACTGAGGGCGGCGCGGGGGGCGGCGGGGCCGGCGGCCCCAAGGAGTCCTTGGTGTCCCAAGGGGTGGGCGCCCTGGATTTTGGGGCCAGGATGTGCCGGAGGGGGTGAGGACCGGCTCGGCGTTGCGGTGGTGGAGCTGAGGCCACCCGCGTGGCAGCCCTGGNCCACCCCACTGCTGGGCAGGGGTTGGGGACACGGGATGGGGTCAAGGGATGGGGACACGGGCTGGGGACACGGGCTGGGGACACGCTCGTCCCTCCGTTGGCCCGGGGTGACCTCCCCGCCGCGTTTCCCGCTCGGTCTTTGGAGCCTGCCAGCGAATTCCCACGGAGCCAATTTTAGCTCCAGCCCGGCCCCAGCTCCGGCCAAGGGCTCCTCGGGGCCCTTTGTGCTCCCGGCAGCTCTGGCCCACTTTGGAAATAAAGCGGGGGCTGTTCCTGCCCTGCCAGCCCCAGCGCGGGGGGGGGGACGTGCCCGGCTGTCCCTGGGCTCCCGTCCCTCGGTACCTGGCACCTGCACGGGGAGAGCCCAAAGGGAGGGAAGGTAACGGCCGTCGGGGGGAAAAAAGAAAGAACTGGAAAAAACGACCTTGCTCTGGTCAGAGCCTCTTCCGGGGGGGGTTGGGGTGTGGCGTGGCTGTGCACGAGGGGTGTCCAGGTGCGTGTGTGTGCAGTGTCCAGGTGTGAGTTAGGGGTGTCCAGGTGTGTGTGCACAGTGTCCAGGTGTGCGTGCACAGTGTCCAGGTGTGCACACACAGTGTCCAGATATGTGTGTGCAGTGTCCAGGTGTGAGTTAGGGGTGTCCAGGTGTGCATGTGCAGTGTCTGGAGGTGTGTGCAGTGTCCAGGTGTGCATGGGCAGTGTCCAGGTGTGAGTTTGGGGTGTCCAGGTGTGCATGTGCAGTGTCCAGGTGTGTGTTTGCAGTGTCCAGGTGTGCCTGTGCAGTGTCCAGGTGTGAGTTAGGGGTGTCCAGGTGTGCATGGGCAGTGTCCAGGTGTGTGTTTACAGTGTCCAGGTGTGCCTGTGCAGTGTCCAGGTGTGCATGTGCAGTGTCTGGAGGTGTGTGCGGTGTCCAGGTGCGAGTTTGCAGTGTCCAGCTGTGTGTGAGAGGTGTCCAGCTGTGCACGTCCAGTGTCTGTCTGCGTGTCCAGCGTCTGTCCGCCTGTGCCGTGCCCGCCTGTGCATCCCCCGCGTCCCTCCGTGCGCGGGGCTCCTGCTCCTCCCTGTGGCAGCAGCCAGGAACGGGCTCCGAGCTCTGGGGACACCGCGGGAGCCGCGGCCACCCCGGCTCGAGTCTCCGGCGCAGGGGGGGCCCAGACCCTGCCCTGTCCCCAGCCCCCTGTCCCCACCCCCAGCGTGGGGGTCTGGAGCAGAACCCCCCCAGCATCGGGGCCCCAATGCTGGGGACACTGCCGGGGGACATCCTTTATCCCGGGGGCCATCCTTGATCCCAGGGGACATCCTTTAATCCCAGGGGGCATCCCGCCCCCTCCCCTGCCCAGCCAGCCCCTCGCTCCTCTCCCGCCCTTTGTCCGTGCTTTATTTATTCCCCCTCCCTGGGCCGGGCTGGGGTCCCTGGGGAAGGGTTCCCGGGGAAGGGAAGGGGTTCCTGGGAATGGGATCCCTGGAAAAGGGGTGCCAGCTCCGGGGTGGGATGGGATGGGATGGGCCGGGCCGGGCCGTGCTGCAGAGGGACTGGAAGCAGATGTGTCCCCCCCCCCCACAGCTGCAGCTCTTCCTGTCTCTTCCATTTATTTTTGTTTTGGTTTATTTTTTTTTTTTTTTAAAGATTGTAAATATAGATAGAGCTTTATTTTGTTAATAAGACGACGAGTAACTTAACCTGTATATTTCACATACCTGTTTACAATCGTTCCCCCCCCCCAGTCCCTTGGCACAATAAAAGTGACTTTTTGGAGCAGAGAGCTGGGCCTGGACTTGCCCACATTGGGGCCGAGGGCTGCATGGGGACACCTCCAGCGACAGAAGGGTCGGGAGCACCCCCAGACCCCGGGGATGGGGTCCCTGCTCCGGGACGACCCCTCCCCAGATCCGCCACCCCCAAATTCCAGCCACCAGCAGCTTTTATTTCGCACCAAAACAAACACGGACCAACAGTCCTGGTCCTGGTTGGGGGCGGCTCCCGTGCCCAGAGGGGAGGGACACTCATCCCGTCCCCACCCCGAGCAGCCAAGGCGGGGGCACGGGGCTCTGATTGCACCACCGGGATGAGCCGGAGGTGCCCAGCGGGGCAGGGCAGGGCGACCCTCGGGGCTGGGGGAGCGGCGAGCGCAGGGGGTGAAGCTGTGCCTGGTCCTGGAGAGGGGCGGCCGCCTCCTCCCGGGGGTCCCCACGCAGGGACGCGGCCACGGGAGGAGCACAGGGATGGGGAGGGGCAGGACAGACCCCCCCTGGCCCCGGGGGAGACGGGGGAGGCAGAGCCGGGAATCTGCTC
>VZRJ01004337.1:14610-73254 GCA_013397565.1 Ptilonorhynchus violaceus
CGGCGGTGCCGGGGCGGGCTGGGGGCTCCCCGACCGTGGGGACCGCCCCGGTGGCCCCGTGGGGACACGACCCCCGCCCCAGCAGCGCCGCGGGACCGCGCCCTTCGCCCGCAGCCTTCGGGTGGGTCCCGGGGCTCGGGGTTTGGCAGGAGCCGCTCAGGGGGGCGTGGGGGGGGGTCTCACTCCCCTCTGCTCTCGGGAGTGGGGCCCTTCCTCTCCCATCCCTGTATTCCCCAGCCCATCCCTGTGTCCCCCAGCCACGCGCTCCACGTCCTGCGAGGGCTCCGGCAGCAAATCCAGCGGCGCCTCGGGGAGGGCCAGAGGCTGCGGGGAGCCCCGGGAGCCCCGGGACAGAGGCAGGAGGTGACCCGGGGCGGGGGAGGAGGGTCTGAGGAGGACTCGGAGCCCTTGGAATCCACATCCTCCACCCTTGGAATCCGCATTCCTCACCCTTGGAGCCTTCGCTTTGGGTGGGGGGTGTTGGTGCCTCCCCGGCCGCGCTCAGCCCTGCGTGGGGTGCCGGGGAGTGGGGACATCGCTGGGTCTGTCCCCGAGCAGGAGGCAGAGCAGAGGCCCCGCCCGGAGGAGGCTCCAGCTCCAGGAATCCCGAGGGAGCCCCCGGCCCAGGTGCACACTCCAGGCCCCGCTCCGAGGCTCCCCTGGAGCTGGGGGGGGGCTCGGGGGGGTTGGGGTCTCAGAGAGCCTCGGGGACCCCCAGCTCACCTCCAGAGGCCGCGTGTCCAGCACTGCCCGGTGAAGTGTCCGTCAGGTCTCATGGATGCGTGTCCGGCCACCCGGAGCCACCCCCTGTGCCCGTGGCTGATTCCCTGCACCGGCCAAGAGGATCCAAGGATCTGTGGGCAGGATCCTCCTGGAGCTTCCAAACCCGGGCTGACCTTTCCCTCTCTCCCGCACAGAGTGACCATCTCCATCTCCATCTCCATCCCTGCTCGTCCCCATCCCTGGGCTCCATTCCCGGGCTCTGCCGGCGTGCCCGGCGCTCCCTGGGGCTCCTGCAGCATCTCCAGCGCCACTTCCAGGAGCTGCAGCTGGAGAAGGCGCAGGATTCAGGGAACTCGGCTGTCCTGGGGGGAGACACGGACACCACGGCCGGAGAGGAGGGCCAGGGACAGCCAGGGCTGGGGACTCCCCCTCTGCCACAGCCCGGGCACTGATCCAAAGCGAGGAAAAGGCGCAGAATTCCACCAAGGAGCACAATTCCTTCTGGGAATAGCCCCGCGGTGGGAGCTGTGTCCAGCCTGGAGACCTCGGGCAGATCCCACCACCTCTAATCCGTGTCACGGCTCCGGTGACACCAGGGTTTGTGGATCCCAAGGGAATCGAGTGGGATGGCCATGGAATCCCAGGGAACCCTCTCCAGGTTCTTTCAGGGTCCCCTGGAAGAACCTGGGATCCCTTCCCACTCTGCAGCTTCTCCTCTGTTTTCCCATTTCCCACTCTGTGACAGAGCCGGGAGCGGGCTGGAGGTGGCATTTCCTTTTCTGCTCCACCACGAGGACACAGGTTGGAAATTTGGGAAAAATTCTCTCCCGGAAAGGCGGTTAAACACTGGCACAGCTGCCCAGGGCAGTGGTGGAGTTGCCATCACGGGAAGTGCTCAAAAAATGGGTCCACTTTGGGATGTGGTTTAGTGGGATTCGGTCAAAGGTTGGACTTGATGATCTTGGAGATCTTTTCCAACCTTAGTGATTCCATGGTCCCGTGTTTTCTGCCGGACACAGAGGCCCCAGCAGGGGCTGGGTATCCCAGTTATGGAATTACAGGAATTTGCAATGAGGGGAACAAAGCTCCTCCAAACTCCTCCTCCAAAAGCACCACGAGGTTGTGACGGATCTTGGAGCTGCCGAGTGCCCTCGGACAAGTGGGATCTGCCCACGGAGCCAGGCCGGGAGCAGTGATCCCGGGACAGAAAGGTTTCATGGAAAAACGACAGGGAATTGTTCTGTTTGGATGCTTTAATTTAATTTTGGAAAAGGAGAAGCCTGTTCCTCAGTCTCGGCACTTCTCCTTGGGAAATGCTGGTTTTAATTTGCGGGAGAAGATCCAAGGGGAATTTCCCCACGTGCAAAGGGGAGAAAATGAGAATTCCTGGCAGTTTTTTATTGCTGTGCCTCGTTCCGGGGGAAGGGAGGGGATGGGAATTGAACTATCCCTGTGCTCACTTTCCAATGGAAATAAAAGTGGTTTTCATTATGTTTCCCTGCAATGTGGGATCGGGGAAAACCTCAAATCCCTCCCCACGCTCGGCCCGTCCCTGCTTGAGACTCTGCCTTTATTATTTTGATTTTAAGTTTCCCAAACTGAAGTTTCCATGGCACTTTTTTTTCTGCAGAGCTTTGAATTAAATCCCAAATACTCTCAGTCCTTCCCTCCTGGTTATCATGGATCCAGGGAATGCTGGGGGAACCCCTGGGGGCACAGCCTGGGGTGCAGCATCCCAGTTTTCGGGTTTAGGATCCCAGAAAGTGCTGGGTACCCAGTGCTGGGGTGCAGGATCCTGGTGTTGGGTGCAGGATCCCAGTGCTGGGATGAAGGATCCCGGTGTTGGGGCTCAGGATCCCAGAGAGGGCTGAGTTCCCAGTGTTGGGTGTGGGATCCCAATGTTGGGGTTTAGGGTCCCAGATAGGGCTGAGTTCCCAGTTTTGGGGTGCAGGATCCCAGTGTTGGGGTTTAGAGTCCCAGATAGGGCCGAGTTCCCAGTTTTGGGGTGCAGGATTCCAGTGCTGAGTTCCCAGTTTTGGGGTGCAGGGTCCCAGTTTTGGGGTGCAGGCCCTGGTTCCACATGTGGGGTCCCGGATCCTTTGTGTGGAGTCTTCCCACTGCCACAAGAACCTGAATTTATTTCCCAGGAAAAACAGAATGAAAAGTCCGTGATTTAATGGAGGTTTTTGTTGTCTTTGATTCTGGGGTGGGACGTGTCTTTTCCAATGGGAATTGAGCTGGGAATGCTCTAGTGATGGAGTTTCATGGTCCTGTGGAGACATTGGGATTTTGGAATCAATTTAACACTTTTCTGGGAGAAACCTCCAAGGAAGCTGTGAGGAGAGGATGGAGTCAGACTTTAAAATATCCATGAATTCGCTTTTTTCCCCTCAGTTTTGACCTTTTTTCCCATATTGGGGTAAAGTTGGGAATGTGCTCAGCATGGACACCTGCAGCCACTGCTTTGCTTGGAACCATCCAGAGGATCGGGATTACTTTGCTCTGGAGCCATGCAGAGGATTGGGATTGCTTTGCTCTGGAGCCATCCAGAGGATCGGGATTGCTTTGCTTGGAGCCATCCAGAGGATTGGGATTGCTTTGCTCTGGAGCCATCCAGAGGATCGGGATTGCTTTGCTCTGGAGCCATCCAGAGGATTGGGATTGCTTTGCTCTGGAGCCATCCAGAGGATTGGGATTGCTTTGCTCTGGAGCCATCCAGAGGATCCCAGGGAGAAGACACTTCCCTGCCGAAGAGCAGGAAGAAGAGCTGAGGGTGGGGGCTGGGCTGTCACCACCCTCTCTCCAGGCACCCCTGGCTTTGGGCCTCCCCTCCTATGTAGGAAAAATGCCTGGGAATGAAGCTGGAAAGGTGCAGGTCACGTGTGCAGGTGCTGTTGGCAAAGCCAGCCTTTCCCATCCCTCCCTGCTCCCGTTTCT
The DNA here is from genome assembly GCA_013397565.1 of Ptilonorhynchus violaceus. Lineage (NCBI taxonomy): Eukaryota > Metazoa > Chordata > Aves > Passeriformes > Ptilonorhynchidae > Ptilonorhynchus > Ptilonorhynchus violaceus. Next base: position 18,271 of record VZRJ01004337.1, read on the forward strand.
CCTCCAGCAGAGCAACCTCAGAGCCTCAGGATCCCACCCAAACCCTCCCTTTCTCCTCCTTTTCCCGTGCCAGCTTTATCCTTCCTGCTCTGGAGAAGATTCCATTTCCCCCCAAAATGCCCTGAGCCCCCACTGTGTCCCCCCTGCTTCCATGGCCCAGCATTCCCACGCCTTGGCCTCATCCAGCATCCCTGTTGTGGGCTCACAGGATTGGAGCATCCATGAGGAGCAGCCCGGAGAGCAGCAGGAAGGGCTCAGCTGTCACCACCCGGGCACTGGGACCGGGAAAAAGAGCACGGCAGGAAGGGACCCACCAGGATGATCCAATCCAGATTCCAGCCCTGCCCAGGACATCCCAACAATCCCAGCCTGTGCATGCCTGGGAGCGTTGTCCAAACGCTTCTGGAGCTCCGGCAGCCTTGGGGCCGGGACCATTCCCTGGGGAGCCTGGTCAGTGCCCAGCACCCTCTGGGGACGGGAGAACCTTTCCCTAAAATCCAGCCTGACCCTGACCCCATCCCCTGTGATGTTTGGGTTTCCCTGCACTCCTCTGGCTGTGGGATCATTCCCACTCTCCCCCAGGATCATTCCCACCCTCCCCCGGGAGCGCTGCTGCTGCTCCATCGGGTCCTGTTGACAAAGCACAATCCCATCGTTTGCGTGGAAAGGCTGGGATAGCTGTTCGCGACCCGGCCATTATCGCCCATTAAGCAGGGCCAATTAATTCTCTTAATTTGGGCGTAATTAGATGGATGAGGTGCATTTTGTACTCACACCAACAACTCCTGTTATTATTTATGGCTCTGGAAGACAATCGTTGGTGTTTTCCTCTCGTTCCCGTTCTCCCGGCTAATTGGTGAGCAATTCCCAGTTTTCCTGGGAAAATTGGAGCTAATGAGGGATCACCAGGAGCAAATTTGCCATTGGAAGTGGCTGCCCCATCCATGGAAGGGTCCAAGGCCAGGTTGGAGCAACCTGGGATAGTGGGAGGTGTCCCTGCCCATGGAATGGGATGAGCTTGAGGGCCCCCCCCTCAGGAATGTTCTTTCATCCCTTGTGGAAAGGGAATAAGAGGGGGAAAAAAAGCAAAACAAACCCACCCAGCCAAGGGGGAGCCAAGAAAACCTTTTTTCCACTTGGATGACGCGAGAAACCGGATGGAAAATGGAGGGGGGAAAAAGAAAATAAAAACCGGGAGGAAACCACCGAAACCACCTGAAAAAAAGGGATGGAAAATGATGGGAAAGAGATGGAAAACGATGGGAAAGGAATGAGGAAAACGAGGAGCAATATTTGCCACTGTTTTTTTCTGGGGGAAAATGATAAGAAAGGAGATAAAAGATTTGCTGCCCCACTGGGCTTGAGGATTTGGAGCCAAGGAGCAGCAGCGCAGGGAAGTCGGGATTTTCCCAATCCCAGAGGGAAGAAATAGAGGAAAAATCTCTTCACTTTACCCCTAAAGAAAAAGTAAAGCAAAAAAAAAAGCTTAAAATCTGGGGGGGAAGAAAGGTTTCCCATATTTCACCAAAAAAAGGGAGAAAGTCTGAAGAAGGTGAGGGAAAAAAATTGGAGAATCAATCAGAAAAACTGTGGAAATAATACGGAAAAAATGCATTTCATGGGACTCGAAGAGGAAGATTTCTTTGGCAGCAGCACTGGCACAACCCCAAAATGATGGAGTGAAGTCCTCACCCGCCAACCTGGGATTCATTTGCACCCCATAAAATGTTTGGATTGGGATGTGGGGCGGGATAAAACGTCCTGGTCACACCGCAAGCCTGGAATATTTGGGGTGTCACGCTATTCCCGCCCTTCACCCGTGGTTAAAAACAACCCTTGGAAATCATTTCAACATTCCTGATAAAGCTGCTGAAGGAATAAAACGCAGGGAATGTTGGAATATTGAGCACTGAGGCTCTCCAATTGATGCCAAGCGTTGTTCTCCTCTAGAACCTAAAAGCTTTTATGGCCCTGACCCTAAAAAGCTTTTATGGCCCCGAAGCTTCTCTTTGGCAGCTCTTCAGTTGTGGAACCAGGAAACACCACCGGGTTCCAGCAGGGTTGGGAGAAATCTGGGAATTGGCAGCGGAAGAGCTGAGCACCGAGGGACTGGGAGAGTGGAAGGTGCTTGGAGCCAGCAAATGGAGCGGTTGGGAGGTCATGGAATCTTTGCCTTCCCAAATCAGGGCCCTACACGTGGTTTTTAATGGGCTGATCCGCCTCTATCTCCCTTCCATGGAAAGGAATTCAGGATTCTGTAGGATCCTGGGCTGGTTTGTGGGGATGGAACCTCTGCCCGTGCCTCAGTTTCCCCATCCCGAGCCCCTGGGCTGATTTGCACTGGGAATGTTGGCACATGGAGCTGGTCCCACACATCGGGAATGATCTGAGGGGAAAGAGTTTATTTCTACTCAAGGAGGGATTTTTCCTTTCCTTAATTATTTATTCTTATTTCTTTCTTATTTTCTTATTCCTCTTTCTCACCTGGAGAGGAGAAGGCTCCAGGGAGAGCTCAGAACCCCTTCCAGTGCCTAAAAGGGCTCCAGGAGAGCTGGAGAGGGACTTGGGACAAGGCATGGAGGGACAGGACACAGGGAATGGCTTCCCACTGCCAGAGGGCAGGGATAGATGGGATATTGGGAAGGAATTGTTCCCTGGAGGGTGGGGAGGCCCTGGCACAGGTTGCCCGGAGAAGCTGTGGCTGCCCCTGGATCCCTGGAAGTGTCCAAGGCCAGGCTGGATGGGGCTTGGAGCATCCCGGGATAGTGGAAGGTCTCTTCACAATTGGCACCCGGAGGCAGGCGCTGCGCTCATCCCGAGGGTTAAGTGGAAGGTTTTCTCTTGGATCGTTCCCGTTTGGGATGAATCCCAGCCCGGGGAGCAGCAGATCCAGCTGTGTCCCACTAGATGGCAACTTCGCCCCGCACAACACGCTCGGGAAGCTGCAAATGTGAGGAAAATCCAGCGGGTCCCAACTTCCCTGGAGACTCGGAGGGGTTTCCTGGTGCCGAAGCAGCGGGATAGAGGTGCGGATGGCACATCTGGATGCGGCTGGATGGCTTTGGATAGCCACATCTGGGTGTGAGGGGAGGGACAGAGCGTTCCCGTCTGGGAGAGCGGAGCGTCCACCTCCACACGGAGCCGTGGCCGAGCGCATCCTGAATGTTCCAGCCATCCTTTCCTTGGGAAAGCTGCTCTTCCCAAATCCCTGCCCTTTGGGATTCCATCAGCCTGGTGGTGGAGAGCCGGGGGGTCTCTGCAAGAGGGTGAAGTGGAGAAATGGCCCCTGCCAGGGTCAGATCCACAGGGTACTTCCCACTTCCCATGCCTAAGATCCAAACCTTGGATTAGACACCAAAAAGCCGATTTCTGGCCTGGGTTTCTATCATAGAATCATGGAATATCCTGAGCTGGAAAAGCCCCACAAGGATCATCCAGTCCAACCCCTGGCCCTGCACAGCCACCCCAACAATCCCAGCCTGTGCATCCCTGGGAGCGTTGTCCAAACGCTCCTGGAGCTCTGTCAGCCTTGGGGCCGGGACCATTCCCTGGATTCAGTGCCCACCATTGGATATCTGTACACGTGTGACCCCCAAAGCAGGAATAAGGAACAGTTTTCCCTTTTCCCTGGAGTTTCCCTGTTTCCCTGGGCACAGTTCCCCATCCACCACTTCCAACGGAGCAGCTTTGCCCGAGCTCTCGGGTGGGTTTGGGCAGAGCAGATCTCAAAGCCCATCCTCTATCCCAGGGATGGGATCCACATGGATTTTCCCCACAGAGCCAAAGCAACCTGAGGAAAAAATCTCCTTCATAATCCAGGAGATGGAAATGTCCGACCTCACTGGGAGTTTTAGGGCAGGACACGTTCCTGTCCTTCGTGTTCCTCCTGTCTCCTTGGAGGCACCTGGACCTCTTGGACCGCTCCTGCTGGATAGAGGCTCGATCCTGCTTGGAGTCCAAGCCAGCAGCAGGGAGCGGGAATTGGAGCCAACGCTCCGTGCTCCTCATTCCTACAGCACACAGAAGGTGTTTCCCTGAGGCAGCACCAGCCCTTCCACAGGGCACTGCTGGCTCCTGTGCACCCGGAAAAATGGGGCTGGGAAAACGTGAAATATTCCTATTAGGAACGCTGATCCTCGCTGGCACGCGGGGGCTGAGCACAGCCCAAGGAGAAACTCGAGGCTGCCTCGTCCTCCGGAGCAGGGGGAGGGAGGCGCTGGGAGAGCCGTGGCACCTTCAGTGCCGGTGACACAGCGCCCGGAATGTTAATGCTGGGAGAACTCCCTCCCACGGGTGGGAAGCGCCTCTAAGAGCCGAGCAAATCCAGTTTGTGCTGGATACAAATTCCACCGAACAGCCAAAGCCGGAGTGGAACGCTCAAAGAGGCTGGGATTGAATGGGAGACAGGGAGCGGCTCCGAGCTGGGAGGGGCTGGGGGGGATGTGAGCCTTGAGATGGGTGCAGGGAGATTTTGGGAGGCTCCTGAAGGAGAAAAGGAGGATGGAGGAGGATATGGAGCTGCCTGGTGGAGGGCAAGGTGGTGTGGGAGAAGTTGAAGTTGGATCTGCCCCTGGATCCCTGGAACTGTCCAAGGCCAGGGATCCTTTGGCCATTTGGCCACTGCTGCCTCCTGCCCCGGGCATGCCTGGGGAGCAGCACATGGAATCACGGACATGGAATCACGGACATGGAATCACGAACATGGAATGGTCTGGGCTCAAAGGGACCCTAAACCTCATCCAGTGCCACCCCTGCCATGGGCAGGGACACCTTCCACTATCCCAGGCTGCTCCAAGCCCCGTCCAACCTGGCCTTGGACACTTCCAGGGATCCAGGGGCAGCCACAGCTTCTCCGGGCAACCTGTGCCAGGGCCTCCCCACCCTCCCAGGGAACAATTCCTTCCCCAAATCCCATCTAAATCCCTCCTCTTTTAGGTTGAAACTTGACCTATCTCTATCTGCCCATGGAAAAAATTGCTCCCCAATGAAGGTTTGGCTGCTGCTCCTGCAGGATGTTATCCCTGGGGGAAAAGGAGGCAGGCAGTGGGAGAGGGGGACTGGCAACAACACGGCTCCATGTCCTTGGATTCTCCATGAGGATCATCCTAACACCACCCATCGGGCACTCACATCCCTCCAGTGCCCACTGGTAGCTCCAGCATTGCCTTCCAGGGGTGTTTTCTTTCCCAAACACATCGGAGCAGGAAGCTGGAATAATCCAAACGCCAAGCATGGAATGAAGGGGATCATCCTGCACAGGCTTCCCGCATATCCGTGAGTTCCCAGGAGCCCTCGATGGGGGACGAGTCGGAAAATGTGTCCCAAAGCGATGTTTGGGTGGATGGAGTCGTAAAACAACCTCACAAAATCAACGGCAACGCTCGGGCGGCGCCGGATGGATCTCATTCCAGAGCCCGGGAGGAATCCAAGGATGAAACAGCCGAACGATGAACGGCGTTAACTCCGCCGTGAAACCTCTCCCTTCCAACGGTCTCGCCATCCCAGGGAGACAAAGCAGGGAGACCTTGATTGGAAAAAATGCTCCCAAGCAGCTCCGGGAGCGGCGGATTATTAAAAATGATGTTCAAACGAGGTAGAACTGGACTAGGGAGGGGAATGAGGGAGCATGGGAGAGCTGCTCCCAGAAAATTCAGCCAGGCTTTCGTCCTGGAGTTTCTGGGGGAGGCAGCAAGAGAGGAGATCAAGCAGCCCAGAGATCCGGTTGCCATAATCTACTCACTTTTCCCAAGATTTTTAACAGTTCTCCAATCAAAGGACCTGCAATGGCTTCAAAGACACTTTGTCCCGGGGGCGTGAGGGGACAGCGAAGGGGGAGGGACTCCAAGGTGAGGGATGGCAGCGTTAGGCGGGATATTGGGAAGGAATGTCTGGTTTTCCTTCCTTACTGCTCGTTTCCGACCCTGGGAAGCTGGGATGAGGACAGGGAAGGCTCCCAATTCCCTGCTTGCAGGAGAACTTCAGTGTTTTACCAGGATCGTTTCCTTTTCATTCCCTGCCCGTCCCCACCGTTCGATTTCCCTCTTTTTCCAACCACTGTGAAGAGCTGCTCTGACATTCCCTTGGAAATGTTCCTCCTAACTCCAACTCTCGCTCCTGAGTGGGGAATTTCAGATCCCATCGGGATCTGTTTGAGGCCAGGTTTTGTTTTCCCTGTTGCACCTGAGCACCACTTCACTTTTGTCCCTGTTGAATTCCAGCTCTCCCAACATTACGAGCTCCTCCGGGAATTCTCTGCGGGCAGCCCTTGCCTTTGCCACCCTCAGGAGCTCAGCCTTGCGGATCTGGGTATGATTCCATCCCTTTCCTTCACCGATCATGGAAAAGTGTCCTGACTCCAGCAGAAATCCCTTCAAAATCCTCCTCCTGGCACTCCAGGAACCAAGCACTCCCTCCCATCCTTTACTTCCTGCTTTTTTATGCATTTTTTAAACTTTTTTCAGCCATTTCAGACTTTTATCCATGAGGACCTTCCCTCATCATCTCGGGTGATCTCCAGGGCTTTGGGGGTGCCGTGTTCCTGCTCCAGCAGCAGATTTCCAAGCCTGCTGAGGTGTTCAGCAGCCCCTGGCGCATCCCTCCCCCAAATCCTTTCCCGCTTTTCCCGTGAGCCTACGCAGGATTTCAGCACTTGCAGTTTTCCTTGGAAAGGATGCCAGCAAATCCCATACCTGTTGCATGGAGAATAATTTTTTTTGTTTTGACGTTGATTCCTGCTGGTTTCCCCTTTTCCTTCCGCAGGAAGAGGAAAAAAAACCCCGAGTCCTTCCCATCCTCTCCTGATTTTGTTGGCTTCTTCCATAGCTTTGTTACGGCAAATCCCTGTTTTCTGCTGGAGAAACCTGTCCTCCAGTTTTCCTTATACAAACCCATTCCAGGCCTTTCATCACCACATCCTCCTCCGGTGTTTTCCTGGCTCTTGCGTATCACGGAATGGCTCGGATTGGGAGGGATCCTAAAGATCCCATCTCCCTCCACATGTCTGAGGTGAGGAGGAGACGACTGCACAAGAGTCCAAGGAATGGCTCCACCATGGATTTCCACAGAACGGAAAGTGCATTTCCATGGATCAGATCATTTCCCATGGATCAGGTCATTTCCCATGGATCAAACCATTGGCATTTCCCACAATATTTTCCAAGAGCCACCACTTGTTGTGTTGCCATCCCTCCTGATGGATTTGATGTTGGAGATGCTCCCTCACAAACGTTATCCCTGTCTCCGTGACTTTTGGACTCCTCTTGTCCCCACCACCGCTCTGCTCCGGGATTTGCTCCATGATTAAATCCCTGTGATTTACAGGGCTCCTTTTCCCTCTCCCTTCCCAGGAGCTGTGCCCTGTCTCCCTCTCCTTGCCTCGTAATTTTACAGCTCTCGGGCTCCCATTTCTCTTCCCAACAATTTCCGGGGTTGTCCGTTGAGTCGCTTTGCTTCCCGCTCTGGAAAAGGAGCCGATTCCATCACGAATTCCGGCAGTTTTAAAAGAGGGATGTGACGCCCTGAATCACATCCCAGTCCCAGCAGCAGAGTGATGCCCACAGGCCGTGCCCTGGCTCGGCTCATCCTTCTGGGGACACTCAAACGCTGCATTATTTGGTGCCTGAAGTGGTTCCAGAGCCTTTTTGTAACATTCCAGGGTCGTTTGCTGTGGAAAATATTCCCTCGCCGGAGGCTGGAGGAGATCAGTGCCGGGCACATGGCTCCGATGAGGAGCCAGGAGATGCAATCAGGAATAAAACTTTAATGCCTGAAATTGCAGGAGATAAAAGGAATATCGGGGCTGTTTGGGTGAGCTGTGACCCTTTACAAAGTGGATCCATCCTCTGTTTCCATCCTCAGGGTGCTTTTTCCCCCCATTGGGATATGAATGGCTCCTTTGAAACCTTTGGATTTGGATGTTTCTTTACCAAGTAATGAATGATCCCTGAAATTCCTCACTGGAAGCTCCTCCCAGAGCCAGGGAATTGATTTCCAGGTGTCTCAGCACTTCCTCAGGGACGGCAGTTCTCCAGGACTCCTTGGTTTTGAGATATTCCAATGAGGGAAGGCATCTTGCCCGTGGAGATGGAGTTTGGCTGATAATATTCCATGGATTTCATGCGCTCAGGACCAGGATCACTCCCTGCTGACCCCCTTTCCCTGGGATGTGTCACCCCTCAGGGGACAGGAGCACAGCAGGAAGGGAGGGAACTCCTCAGACCATTTATGGATCGAATTCCTTGTCCATCATTAAGGAATATTTGAAAAAACCTCATGGAGGAGAACGTGGCCCAGGATTGGTGGTGATTGAACACCCATTCCCAGGGGCGTCGTTTTGTGGGAGCTGCTCTGAGGAAAATCCTCTGGCTCTGGCCGTGGAGAGCTGCCCTGGCTCCCCTGAGCTGTTCCCTGACCTGTGTGAGAGTCACAGAATTATGGAAAAGCTTTTCCCAGTGTTGGAGCTCCTGCTGAACTGTTCATTTGGCTGTTCTGCACCAAGGACTGGGGTGTTGAAGGCCACATCCACAGGGATTCCCTCCAGGAATGGGGACTTCACCTCCGCCCTGGGTCTGATCACGCTTTCCAGGAAGGAATTTTCCCAATATCCAACCTGACTCTCCCCTGGCACAGCTCGAGGCCGTTCCCTCTCCTCCTGTCCCTGTTCCCTGGGAGCAGAGCCTGACCCCCCCTGGCTGCCCCCTCCTGTCAGGAGCTGTGCAGAGCCAGAAGGTCCCCCCTGAGCCTCCTTTTCTCCAGGCTGAGCCCCTTTCCCAGCTCCCTCAGCCGCTCCCGGGGTTCCAGCCCCTTCCCAGCTCCGCTCCCTTCCCTGGACACGCTCCAGCCCCTCCAGGTCTCTGTTGTTGGAGGGTCCCGGAGCTGCCCCCTGCTCCTCCCAGGCTGGCCAGCGCTCCCGCTCCACATGGGAGCGGCACTGGATCCCGTGGATCCACACAGTGGGGCTGTTATCCCGCGGCACGGGAGAATTCTCCGGGAAGCAAAGCTCGGCGTGGCAGGGCCCTTCCTGCAGCTGCATTTTGGTGCTGAACACCCCCGGCTCTGCAGCTGCAGGGGCTCAGCTGGGTTATCCCACTGAATTCCAGCATCCTGGAGTTGTGGTTTTCCTGCTGTTCATCCCCATCTCTGGAGGAGGGAGCTGAGATTTTTTGGGAGTCTGATTTTGGGAGGTGACCTCAGCAAGGAGCATCTTCCCAATGCCTTGGGATGAGCCCCGGCACCCGACTTGGCTTGGGAGGATCCCAGCTCCAGGTGTTTGCACCCAGTTTTTTGGGATGCTCCCCGTGTCCTGGCCACCTCTGGCCGGAGCCCAGTTTTGGAGTGATGAAAGTGCTTGGGTTTCCTAAACCTTTTTCCCTCTCCCTCCCTCCCGCTGACCATCCTGCTCCTCTCCTGTGTAGGAGAAATCCTACAGTTCCCAGTCCTGGGGTTTCCTCCCGCTGGCACAGGGAACTGTGGGGGGACAGCCCTGTTTTTTCCCTGTTTTCCTGCCAAGGGTTAATTCCCCCTTCAGTGTGAGACCCAGGAGAAGTTCCCAGGCGCGGCACCCGCGCCATGTGCCCAGGATTTAGCTTTATAATCATCCTGGCTTTAGCGGCAAAGCTGGAAAGAGAAGCATTTTTGTGTTTATTGGACATAAGAAGATCTCGGGGGTTAAGAATCCCCGGGGGCTGAAAATGGGAAAAGGAAAGGGAAAAAAAAAAAAAGGCAACAAACCCTTTGATAAGCCTGGAAGATTGAAGAGCTGGGATGTGCATCTGTGTTACCCAAAATATCTTGGATAAAGCTGCTGGGATGGGGGAGCCGCGTGAGTTGTGCCATCCCGCTGGTCCTGCCCGGGAGCACCAATCCCTTCCCCCTCCAGGATCCCCTTCAGGTGGAATCCGAGTCCAGGCTGTTTGTTTCCACTTGGTGGTTTTTTCCCTAAAAGAATCCTGAATTTTCTCTGGGAGAATTCGCTGGAGGTGTGGGGAGCACACAGGAGTCTCCTCCTTCTCCACATGGAGGAAATGATGTGGAGAAGTTTGAGTTTCACAATTCCCCACGTGCTCCCAAACCCACACTTCCATAGGGAAACAGCACAGCGTGGGTGTCCCCTTCCCCATCCCACCCCAAAACCGGGAATCATAAAATCATGGAATCCCAAAGTGGTTTGGATTGGGAGGGACCTTAAAGCTCCCTTAAATTCCGCTATCCCAGGCTGCTCCAAGCCCTGTCCAACCTGTCCTTGGACACTTCCAGGGATGGGGCAGCCACATTCCTGGGAGATCCTGAACTGGACTTGCAGAGATGTTCACTCCATTAGCCTGAAGTGCTGTTTGCTGTTTCCCACTGCTTGGAGAATCCAGGGATCTCAGTGGATATTTTTCCAATCCCCTGTCATGGCAACAAAAGGGCTACAAATGAGAATAAACTCCTCAAACGTTGACTGAGGGAGAAAGGGGCAGAAAGTGGCCCTTTAACCCCTTGTCCGTTCACTTTGGGGTTTCACCCTTTCACTTTGGGGTTTCACCCTTTCACTTTGGGGTTTCGCCCTTTCACTTTGGGGTTTCGCCCTTCCACTTTGGGGTTTCGCCCTTCCAAAGCTCATTTTCCCCCCATGGGATGGTTTGAGGCCAGTTCCTCCCATTTTTTGCTGTCCTGTCACTGTTCACTCCGCTCTGGGATGTGAACCACGGCTGGTGAAAGCAGCAGGGAGGTGGGAATTATTTTTCCAGGTGGTGATTTTTGATTTCACCGATTGTAGCCCTTCTAAGGAATATTGATGTGAATTTACAGGTTCAGGCAGAGTTTTTATGGAAAGACACACATTTACCCTCTATCAACCCCTCTGGAGCACATTCCCAGTGGTTCCCAGGAGGAGCTGGTTGTGCTGGAGGTCCCTGGAGCTGCCCAAACCCCCCTGGTTTCCCCAGTCCCTCCCATCCCTGAGAATTCCCATGCTGGGAATGGGGCAGGGAGCTGCTGGAGAAGTGCCCTGGATGTGCCGGGTGTATTTTGGGAATGTTGAGCTTTCTGTTCCCAGTTAAAATGAACGAGCCTTTAATGCATATTCCATGCCAATGTCTCATTAAATCCGGGAACAGGATTTTCCTGCTCAATTTTTCAGCCTTCTCCCTTCAGGGAAGACAGAGGAAAGTTAAAAATGACCTTGTTCCCAAGTGCCACATCCACAAGTTTTTGGAACATTTCCAGGGATGGTGATTCCACCGCTTCCTGAGGAGCCTGTTCCAAAGATTTGCAGCTCTTCCAGTGAAGAATTTTTCCTTGATATCCAATTTAAACCTGCCCTGCCACCACTCCAGGCCGTTCACTCTCATCCCATCACTCGTTCCCCGGGAGAAGTCCCACCAAGAGGGGACCTACCTGGAGCCCCTCTCCTTGAGCCTGGGTTGGATCCTGGTGTGGGGAAAACGCATCGGAAAACGCCCCCCACCTGCCCGGGATTGCAGGATCTCCTTCCTTCATGCCCAAATCCCGCAGAGCCTTGGATGTGCCCGCACAGTGCCTGATTCCAGGGCGGAATTAAGCAAAGTTGATTTGGAGATGGGCTGGACATCCGTGCTTTGTTCTAAACCAAAACTCCTGAACCGAAAAATTAATTTTTTCCATATCACATTTATTATCAGCTCCTTTGTTTTCCTCTGAATTCCGTCTTGTGGTCAAGCTTGAATTCTCCACGTCAGCTGCATTGCATCGCTCTCCGTTTATCACGGGATAAATTTGACCTGGAATTCCTTCCAAATCTTCCAGGACTGGGGGTGGCTTCTCTCCCGTTTCTGGATCCCTCATCCTCGCTGGGAAAAAGTGACAGCAGCAATTTTCCTGCCGAGGCTGGATAAACTTTTCCCGAATTGAGCCTCTCCCTCTTTTCCACCTGACTCCATCTACAGCCCTTGGATATCTCCGAGTGCCCTCTCTGGAATAGTTTGCCAGGGATGGAACGTCCCCAAAAGGTCATCGGCTCGTGCCAAGTTAGTACAAGTTGCTGGGAGGGAGCTGGGAATGTCTTAATCCTCCTCAAGGATCCCGAGGCAGCCGTGCCCTAAATCATCCCATGGATTTTGCAGGTGACACAAATCGGTGCCCAGGGATGAGGAGGTTTTTTATGGAATGTTCCGAGTTACAGAAGGGGCCACGGTGAACGTGGATTTTTATGTTGTTAAATGAGGGGTTGTATTTCCAGGGAATGTGGCTTATCCCTGGGAAATTTGGCTGTGCCCCGCGGAGAACAAAACCTGGGATGGGTGTGAGGGGCTCAGGCCCCAAAAATGGGCACAGGGAAAATGGAGATGGTCTCATGGGAAAGGTTTTACAGCTCTTCTCATTTATTGTCTGCAGCACATGAGGCCCCTCAGCCAATAAAAGAGAAATAAATCGGTGGTGAGCGGCAGATCCCGAAATCAGGGAATTCCAGAGTGGTTTGGGCCAGAAGGGATCTTAAAGTCCATCCCATTCCACCCCTGCCATGGGCAGGGACACCTTCCGCTATCCCAGGCTGCTCCAAGCCCCTTCCAACCTGGCCTTGAGTACTTCCAGGGAATCCACCACTTTTTTGGGCAACTCATTCCAAGGCCTGACCACTTTCTCTGGGAAACTTTTTGTTTCCGATCTCTGATCCATCCCCTCCCCCGGAGCTCTCCGTGCTCGGAGCTGCTGCTCTTCCTTTCCAAACCCTCAGACACCTCCTGGCTGCTGCTTCCCCATCCATCCCTCCCCATCCATCCATCCCTTCCCATCCCTCTTTCCCTTCCCCCATCCCTGCTCTACATTCATCTCCCACAGATCCCGATCTATGCACGGCAGGAGGTGGGAGAGGGGGATTTGTGTGTGGAAAAATAGTTTAAAATTTGCACATCAAAAGGAGGCCGCGTCTGCTATGGGGAAAATTAATAGGAATTAGGACCCTTTGGAGAGCTGGGCAGCCCCAGTGTTTGAAACGGAACCAATTCCAAATATTCCAGAGCTGGAAATGCTCTTGTGGGCTCAGTTCAGGCTGAATGGGCCTTTCATTGATGAAAGGAGCTCTTCCCCCAGCTCAAACAGGCAGGAAAACATCCAACCACTCGTTTTTTTCTGGAAAAATAGATCTAAATTCCTGCCTGGGAGCGTCCTTCCCTGGAGCTGCAGAGAATCATCCGCTAAGAGGGTGATGAGGGGAGAATTGCAGGCACCAGCAGGAGACAAATGAGGAAAACAATTTGTTTATAGGGTGAAAGAGCGGGAAGATAATCCTTTGTGATAAGGCTGGGAGCAGGGAAAAAAGGGAATTCCCAGTCTCTGGGAGCAGGGGCTGTGCTTGAAACAAGAATATTCCAGAAAATGCTGCGCTGTGGTTTATTATTATTATTATTATTTTTATTATTATGATTTATCTGTTAGAGAAACTGAGCTGGCTGCCGCAGCTGCATTCCATGGTCTCTGATTTGTCCTGGGAGGGGCAGGAATGCATGGAAACGACAGGATGGATATGGACTGAACATGGGGAAGAGAGAACATGCAGAGTCCTGGAGCAGCCCTGGCATTCCTGATTCCTGCTCTCACCACCCCGGGCTCTCGTTCTTCCCACTTCCCTCTTCCCGAGGGCTTTGCTGCTGCACATCCCGAATTTGGGACTTGGGCGGGTGTGGAATTCCGCGGGTATGGAATTCCAGGGTCCGTTTCGGAGGTGCCTCTGCCTGAGCAAACCCTCCTGGGATCTTCTCACCGTGGCACCTCTGGGGCTGCACTCGGGGCAGTTCCGCTCACCCGGGCTGAGGAAGGAAGGGCTGGATTGGGCGTCACTGCCCGGCCTCTCCGGAAGGAATCGGGTGCTGGGCATGGATTTGTCCACGTTGGAGACACCTCCAGTCACCTGGAGAGACCCTGCTGCTGGTTCGGGATTCCTGGGGAGCACTTGGCTGCTCCAAAGGCACCAGCCCAGCATCAGAGTCAATGTGTGGGGTGGAGATCCCATCACCTTTCCCTTTCCCTTTCCCTTTCCCTTTCCCTTTCCCTTTCCCTTTCCCCTTTCCCTTTCCCTTTCCCCTTTCCCCTTCCCTCAGACCTTTCCCTGATTGGAATTTTTCCCTCATATGGAGCTGTTCCTCGTGTTCTCCTCACTTCCCTCATTCCACCGGAGCACGTTCCCACTCCGGGCAGAGGGGACACCTCACACCGGGTGCTCAGGTGGCCTTATCCCGGCTCCATGTGACTCCCACTGCCCCCAGGAGGGTTTGGGATGGCCCAGCTTGCACCAGCCACTCCTTTCTGAGCCCTGGAGAGCTGAGACCTGGGGCCGTGTCCCAGGAAAGGACAGAGGATACCAGGGAAGGCAGGGAACGGGACAGCAGGTGCCGGCAGCCCTGCCCGCTCCTGTCACGGCTCTCCGGAACAACCAAAGCACTTCCGTGCTGCTGGAGCCCAGGGACGCTTTTTGGGAATGGTGTTCTGGCAGCAGCTCAGTGGGAATGTGGCTGTGATCCCATTCCTCGGCAGCCAAGGAGCAATTCCTGCTTGGAGAGGCTCTGGGTTTCCATCACATCCTGAGCTGGAACGGACCAGGATCATGGATCCAACCCCTGGCCCTGCACAGCCACCCCAACAATCCCAGCCTGTGCATCCCTGGGAGCGTTGTCTAAACGCTCCTGGAGCTCTGGCAGCCTTGGGGCCGGGACCATTCCCTGAGGAGCCTGGTCAGTGCCCAGCACCCTCTGGGGGAAGAACCTTTCCCTAAAATCCAGCTTGACCCTGCCCTGGCACAGCTCCAGCCATTCCCTGGGTCCTGTCCCTGTCCCAGGGAGCAGGGATCCGAGCTGCCCCTCGGGAGGAGCTGGAAACTGCTCCGAGGTCTCCCCTCAGCCTCCTCCATCCCTCTGGACCTTATCCAGAGCTTCCCCCTTTGCTGGGATGAGCTCCAGCCCCGGGTCCTGCTCCCCTGGTGTGTCACGGGGCTGGCTGGGGAGTCACGTTCCTGTCCTTGGGAATAAAAAGGAATTTTCCTGGCTGTCTCCTGTTATGTAGTGGAGGAAGGACCAACAGCCCAGCAGAGTAATGGGAACACAGCTCCGGAATAAAATCATCCCCAAACAGGAATGGCTGTGGAATAGGAGAGAGCAGAGCAGGATAGGGAAGGATCCATTTGTTCCTGGTCATTCTGGTCACTCCGAGGGCACAAAAATGTCCCATTTCTCCCTCAGGACATTGCCTTGGGGTGGAATAAAATTTCTGGGATGGGCCGTGGGACCAGCGCTCCCAATCCCTGTGGAAACACTCCACAGAAGCTATGGAAGACACTTCATCTCCCAGCGACACCTCGGGACAACACGGGAGAAAATTCCATTAAATGCAAAATCCAAAAGAAGCCCGACAGAGTTCTGGGTGCTTTTCAATCCGTCACTTTTCAATATTTCTGGGAATTCCCCAGGAACAAATAATCCAGAGGTCGTTGCAGAAGCTGCTGTGAGGAATGAGCGGGAGGAGCTTTCCTGAGGGAGCCACACTCGCCTTGTGATGGAAAACTCTCTCCAAGAGCTGGAAATTCGGGACCAGATGGATGTTTTGTGGTGTCGTTGCATCCCTCTGGATCCTTCCCGTGCATTTTGATTTCCCTGGAGCCGATGCTGGATCGGAACCCACGTCTTTTCCAGGTGCTTATTTCGGGTTTGCTGCCGTCCCCATCTCCTGGGATTTTGGGATTCTGTGCCTTCTGCTCCCGGGGAAAACCTTCGCACCTCGGGATGACAATTCCAACTCTTATTTTTACGTGCTAATGAAATCCATTTGCATTTTCCTTTGTGTTTGGAACACTAAATAACGGGAAAATTGTTCTCCCCACCAAGGCAAAGCCC
Organism: Ptilonorhynchus violaceus; assembly: GCA_013397565.1. Classification (NCBI taxonomy): domain Eukaryota; kingdom Metazoa; phylum Chordata; class Aves; order Passeriformes; family Ptilonorhynchidae; genus Ptilonorhynchus; species Ptilonorhynchus violaceus. Next base: position 34,113 of record VZRJ01004337.1, read on the forward strand.
TAAACTCATCCCAGGGAGATCCAATCCTACATTTGGCATTTAAAAGCTTTTCAGGGAAGCGCTGCTTATTCCACAGGGTATCCCAAAGGCTCTGGTGACGTATCCCAGCACCGATAAACTCCGTGCTGCCATCCCAATCCCTGTTACAGCTCCTGAAGCCAGTATTGGCTGCGGTATTGATCACCTACGGCACCGATCGCTTCGGTTTGCTGAGGGAAAAATCACAGGGAAGAAGGGCAGGTTCTTAAAATGCTGTAAATCCACAACTCCACGGAGAGAAAATGATGGATGAGGGCAGATCCAACCCCAATTCCAAGACTTTTTAACGTGTAAATTTGGTTTCAAAGCAGCACAAAAATGGTGGAGCTGGGAAACAGCAGCTGGCTGAGTTTGGAGAGGGGTTCTGTCCTCAGGCCCAGAAAGATTGGGAAGCTGATCCTGAGAAATATCTCCCCTGAAAACCACTTCCTGACTTTTTTTATGGCCATGTCTTCCTTGGTTTTTATGGTTCACTCTTCCTGGTGAGCTGCTGATCCCTTCTGTGCCATCCTGAGACTCCTGTTGGAAAAGAAAACAAACAAACAGCCCTCAGAAGGCAAATATTTACATTTAATTCATCCGCGAGCTCCTCCACGCTCTCCCCGAGCGCAGCGATTTGTGGGAGAGCTCCCTGCAATCCGTGGGCTCCATCCATCGGAATGACTTCCTGATTTCCGCTGCTTCGACCCCAGAGATTTCAGGAGATGGGAGAATTCATCAGCTCCTGGGCAAGGAGCATCCTTCCCTTCATCCTTGCCTTCATCCTTCCCTTCATCCTTCNCTTCCTTCCTCCCTTCCTTCCTCCCTGACGTGCTCAGACTCCATCAGGGAAAGGAATCCACAACCCGAGCCCAAACAAATAAATCCCACCGTGCATCCCGTGGGATACAGGGAGCTCAGGGCAGCTCTGCCTGTGGAATGAGATGATCTTTAAGGTCCCTTCCAACCCAAACCATTCCATAATTCCCTGTTTTGAAATCCAGAGGAGCCGCCGCAATCTTTGGGACTTCGCTTCCAGTCGCTCATCGGATTTCCAAATCCTTCCCTGCTGCTTAAATCCCGGCAATCTGGGAAGAGAAGCCGTGTCCACTGGATCTGCTGATTGGTTTTAATTAGTCTGAGATCCATAATTGGGCACTGGGAACGGCGTCCATGAGGAGGAGGGCGTTTGGGAGAAGGGGAATTGTCGCACGCCTCCACTTTTCCCCCCAAACCTGCACCTGGGCATTGGATTTTGGCATTCCAGGGATGCACAGGGAGGCAGCTTCATTTGCCAGCAGCCCACGGAGGTTTTCTGGGAGAGGGAAAGCTCCCAGAGCTCGGAGGAGCTGGAGGGGCTGGACTCTGTGTACTCACTACCAATCCATGGCCCTGAGAAGTCCTAAAGCTGCCTCTGAGCACAGACCTGTGGATTCCAGAGCATTCCAGGTGCCTCCAGGCCCTGGACCTGGATTTGAGCGCTGTGTGGTGGGTGGGCTGGGGAGTCAGGGCTCGGTGGGTCTGGATCAAATCTAAGTCAAAGTTCTGCTGTTGCTGTTCCCCCAGTGGGAAGATTTGGAGCAGCAGGGATGTAAAAGCCTCCTGAGGGAGCGGATTCCTGGGAAAGGGTTCCATTCCTTCCTTTCCATTCCTTTGAACACTCGCTCTGTGACGTCACTGCCCTCCCAGGTTTGCAGAATCCCAGATTCACTGAGGTTGGAAAAAACCTCCAAGATCATCAATCCAACCTTTGACCCTCATTCCCACCAAACCACACCGTGAAGAGCCACATCCAGCTGTTCCTTGGACACTTCCAGGGAACTCTCATCCAAAGGTGACACTTTCAGTCCTGTATCCTGCTTTTTCCATCTGCTGGGGACCAGCCTTTCCAGGTCCACAGCCTGTGGCAGTCCTGGAGATGCTCCCAAGCCCCTTTCAGCCATGGCACAGAGAGGGATTGAAGTTTTCCCGGGTCAGGAGGCGGCTCTGGGGACATGGAAATTCCAGCCCTGCTCCGGAGTGTTGTACCAGGACCGATCCATCATGGCTGGGACAGTTTAATCCGATTTATGTGGGGAATAATTTCTTCTCCCTGAAAACATGGAGGAGTCGTGTGCATGGCCATCCACACGGGATCCCAATTTATCCCTCAAGGAGCCATTGAGCAGTGGATCCGTGGGATATAGGAAGGGCCAAAACTGGAAGAAATGCTGGGAAAAGACAGCATAAATTGGAATAATTTAGAAGAATAACAACAGAAATAGAAGTCAGTAATAAATATGAGTTAATCCCGTCCATGTGATTGATGTTGCCCTGTGCATGGTCTAATTTTAACGCTAATTTACCTATTTCCAATTATATTGGAATTAGAGATCTATGAAATTAGTAATTTCATGCCTAAATATTCATAATATTTGAGGTTGATTTTGTGTGTGAGGGGGGGATGTGATCCCTTGTGCTGGGGGTCACCCGGCCTCGTGGCCCTTTGTGTCATCCCTTCCACCTTTCTCCAGGAAGGGAGCAGGACAAGGGAGATCCTTCTCCTTTCTTCTCTTCGAATTCTAAGGAAGTCACGGAATCCTGGAGCAGTTTGTACTGGGAGGGAGCCTAAAATTCCACCCGATCCAATAAACAGGGATTTCTTCACCTGCATCAGGTGACAGAGATGGATTGTTCTTCCTGCTGGGAAGGAGTTCCTTCTTTAGACAATTCCCTACAAATAATCCCAATTCCATAAGCGACACAATTTAAGGAGCTGCAAGTGTCCATTCCCAGCTCTGCTGGTTTTAACTCAGCGCTCCAGGATCTCCTCGGGACTGAGGGAATTTTGGAGCTGCGTGTTGTGGCTCCAGCGCATTCCTGCTTCCAAGGGGGATGAGCAGCTCCTGGGACAACTGGATTTAAATATCCAAGCTCACAGTAACTATCCAGTGGGATATGCATGATAATAGAGGGAATCACATCGCCTGATGGAGGGGAGGACACAGGTTGGAATTCTGATCCAAAGGAAATGATGTCACGCTATTTATGGACATTCCCAGGGGCCTGGAGCTGTTCTGGCCCTTCCCTGTCACGTGTTTCTCTGAGGGGCTCACTGGTGACACCGACACCTCTGCCCTGCTTTGGAATTCCCCTTTGGAACAGCTCCTGGAAGATGCTCCGTGGCATTTTACCCATTTCTCCTGGATTTACACCATTCCCGAGTGCTGATCACGGCTGCTGCTCCAGCCCCATCTGCCCCAAACCTGCAGAAAGACCATTCCTATGGGATTCTCCTGCAGGAAGACCATTCCTATGGGATTCTCCTGAAAGGGACTTCCTCCTGGATTAACAATTCACTGCTCAGGATCACAGAATGTCCTGATTCGGAAGGAACCCACAAGGACCATCAAGTCCTACAAGACACAGCTCCGATCTCTTCTGGGAATTGTCTCTCTGCCCTCAGGTTTGGTCCATGCGGGACCAAATCCCATCTGCTTTTCCCTCATTTTGTGAGGACTGGAGATGGCTCTGGTGAGGTGCTGTGGGTCTCACTTTGAAAATCAGGATATCCAGATAATCACATCAAAGCCTTGAAAAAGGTCAGGCCAAGGAATTCTCTGAAGCCCCAATGGAGATTTCCGGGAAATGTGAAGCCGGAAGGAAGCTCCGGGGAGCTGGGAAAAAGGCTGAATGCTATTCCAGGGAACTCCAGCCCACGAGCACTAGTGCAGAGAAATGCAGAGTGAAAGGAAGACTAAAAATTGATGCTGGTTTTTTGAAATTTGGTTTTGACCATTAAAGGAAGATTAAAATTTGATGCTGGTTTATTGAAATTTGATTTTGACCAACAACTTTTTGTTTTGGTGGGATAAAAACTGATTGATGTTCTTTTGGACATGATTTGTTTTTGTAAAACTTTGCCTTGCAGGAGAAAGGCAAGCGAGGGATCCAGGGATCCATGGGGTGATTCCAGTCCCATCCCCTTCCACTATCCCAGGTTGCTCCAAGAATATTGAGGAGAAGGAGCTGAGGGAAATGTGGGATAATTCATCACCACCACACCTTTCCAGAGGCTGCTTTGTGTTCACTGGCATTGTACATTTTTCAGTTTAGCCTTTATTCGTCTAAAAGAATAAATTTTAAAGAATAAACTTTCAATTTAAAGTTCTTTTAAAAGAATGAATTCTGCTACAGACTGTGAGCTTGAAGGGGGATAAATAATACGGATAATACCCTGGAAAAGAGTTTCTGGGTGATCATGGTGGTCTTCCCTGTGTTCCTGCCCGTGAGGTTTCATTTCCTTCCTGGAAAAGTGGGTGGGAAATGAAGAAATTCGTTTTTTTTTCTCTCTCACCATTTAAAAGTCCAATCGCGAAGTGGAAATTTGGGAAAACCTAGAGGAGGTCCGGGTGAAATCCTCATTTGCAAATGTTATCCCGAGTGATTAATGGGGTCACGGAGGGGGCTTGATCCTACAAGGGTTATCCCGTGGCCCGAAGAGAAAGGGGAATTCATTTATTTGCAAATGGCTTGTCCGAGGCAGCTGATAAGAGGAACTGCTTGGGAAAGGTTTCTCAGACATTTTCCCGGATCTGTTCCCGGGATAAAGGGGCTCCAGGCAGCCCTGGGAATCGACACTGGCAGAGCACACCCAGCCTCAAATATGGGGTGTTTGGGACAGTCCCTGCGAGGTTCTCACCTCTCCAAAATCCTTTCCACCATTCCTGTTGGGAAAAATCTGGGCTCCACCGTAGGGTGACAACACAACCTTAGAGCACAACCTACCCTGAGGAAGTGTTCAGGGAATCCGGGAATATCTCGAGCTGGAAGGGATCCACAGGGATCATCCGGCCCAACTCCTGGCCCTGCATGGACACCCCAAAAACCCCACCCTGTGCCAGGTTGGATAAATATCAAGGATGGCCCTATGGGATTAAACGGAAGAGCTTTTGGGATAGAAATGCTGTCTGTGAGAGGCTCTGCTGTATATTTGGAATTTGGCAAACAAATATTCCTTTGGGCTTTTCCGTGGGCGCAATTTGAGCTCCAAGGGATCTGTCTCCTGTACCTGATGATCCCTAAAGGGATCCCTAAAGGAATGGCCTAGGAGAGTGCAGCACTCCTGGCTCCCCAAATCCATGCTCCAGGGATTCAGATGCTCTTCCTTCCCACAGCAGCCGGGACCAACCCTCTCCTCACGGACCTGGAAGGGATGGTAAAACACGGAGCTGAAAATCCCAGGAAAAATCAGCTCTGTCCCAGCTCCGAGGTGAAGGTCTGGACTTCAAACCAGTGGGAAGCAGGACTGAGCTGTGCATCCTGCAGGATTTGCTGCCGTTATTGGAATAGCATGGACTGGGAAATGTGATCCTTCCCAGCCTTTCCCAGGGCTCGGTTTTCCCTTTGGCGACAGGGATGGGCCGATAACACGGAAAAGGAGAGGGAAGGCAGCAATCCCGTGAAACATTGCACTGCCAGGAAAATGACACCTCTGCAGAGCCACCTGGGCTCCATTTCTCCTTCCAGGTGGATAAATGTGCTCTTTCCTTCTCCAGAGTGCTCCATGCCCAGCCTTTCCATGGGAATTGTTGGAGTCTCGGAGTTCACGGAGTGATGTCCGTGCTTCCCATCTCCTTCTGCAAGGGGTGAGGATTTCACGGTGCTTGGAAAACTCAGGAATTGGGAAGTGGAAGAGCCTTTTGATCCACAAACCAAAATTAAGACTATGAAGAGTTGACTGACCCAGCTGGGCTTGGCCTCAACTTCTCCAGCTGCTGCTTCCAGGGAATATCCAGGGGGAGGAAGGTAGAGAGCAATGATGAAAAATCAATTTTGGAACATTATTTGATCTGTGCCAGGTGTATTTTTAATACAGCTTCTTGAAAATGGCAAAATATGGCAAAAAAATCTTGATGAGATGGAGCCAGACCTCCGATATATCAAAAAATATAAAATATCTCCTTGGACTTCTGCCCAGCAGCCCCTTGGAGGCTCCACGGTTCACCCTGGGCTCATCCACAGGTATTTTTAGGACCGTTATTAAATATTAAGTGTAAAATCCTCATATGAGGATTCCTTCCACTGGAGATATTCTTAACGACCTCGTTTGAAAATAATTACCTTAAAAAGTCTCCAGGTTTCTGGGCCTTCAGCAGAAGTCCTCTTAAAGAGGCATAATTGAATTTCCTCATTTTCTTTGCCTCCCTTTTCTTTTTGTTTTGTTCCATCCCTGGATGTGTCCAAGACCAGGTTGGACGGAGCTTGGAGCAACCTGAGATAGTGGGAATTGTCCATTTAGGGTGGAAAGGGATGTTCCGGTGCAGACCTTGGTGGGGGTAGAAGACAAAGTGCAAATTTGGGACTGCAAATTCTGGTGGTTCCTCTCCCTTTGGGGCCGTTTGGGGCTGTTGTTAATGGAAAAAAACAAAAACATTTCTGATTTTCTTAAAATCCCCAAAAACACCCTCCCCACATGGGGAGGCTTTGCCATCTGGGCAAGTTCCGAATACGTCTGAAGCATGGCCCGGAATGTATTAATTTATTGATTGTCTGATTGAAATTAATGAATTGCCTCCTGGAGGGGCTGGAGCGTGTCCAGGGAAGGGAATGGAGCTGGGAAGGGGCTGGAGCACCAGGAGCGGCTGAGGGAGCTGGGAAAGGGGCTCAGCCTGGAGAAAAGGAGGCTCAGGGGGGACCTTCTGGCTCTGCACAGCTCCTGACAGGAGGGGACAGCCGGGGGGGTCGGGCTCTGCTCCCAGGGAACAGGGATGGGATGAGAGGGAATGGCCTCGAGCTGTGCCAGGGGAGGGTCAGGTTGGATATTGGGAACATTTCTTCCTGGAAAGGGTTTTCCAGCCCTGGAACAGGCGGATCCCCATCCATGGGAGTGTTCAAAACCATGTGGATGTGGCACTTGGGAATGGCTGGACTCTGTGACCTCAGAGGACTTTTCCAACCATAAGATTCCATAGTTCCATGATTTCCTCTGCATTTCACTGGATCACTGCCAAGGTCAGCCAAGCCCTCCTGTGAAACACTACTTAATTTAGGAATTTGCTGCACCCCAGGAGCCTGGAGGGCACCGGAGGGGTCCCTGTGATGATCCAGTAGCAGGAATTCTGTGTCCCGTGTCACAGGACTCTGGGCACATCCCACACATCCCACCATTCCCTGCAGGAACCTGGGCACCGAGGTCAGGACAGGCTTGGGATGATTCTCATCAGGAGTCAGTCCCACAGCTCCCGAAAACTTTGTGTTTCCCCTCACTTTCCCAACTCCTCCAAGGGAAAGTTCAACGATTCCATTCCCCACCCATTAGCAGACATTTGGTAATTACTGGCCAGCATAAATTTTCGTAATTATTATTATAATTCCTATTGCAATCATTAATCAATTCCTTATTAGCGAGATAGTAATTACGGAAAGATGAATAACTCCGGCTAATACTTTTAAATTAATTTAATTTGGGGAGGTGAGGAAGTGAAATGAAAACTCTGCACCGCTGGCACTTCCCAGGGGGACTTTTTCTTTTGGAGTTTTTGCACTATTCCTGAGTTTTTTTCCCATGTTGCTGGACGTGTCCCACACTTGTAAATGTCCCTAGCTTTTTTTGGGATAGCACAGGGTGGATATGGAGCTGGACATCACTTTTAATCCCACTGGAGAGGAAGTGTTTTCCTCCAAGTCTTTCCGAACACCTCCCTCATCTCCACGCAGAGATTCCACTTCCCAAAACAGGGGATAAGCAGCTTCTCCGCATGGAGCAACTCTGGGAGATCAAACATCTGCATCCCATCCCCGAAATCTGCAGGTTACAGATTCCAGGGATCCTGGGGTTGTTCTGGAGTTAAATTGGGCCATTTCCTGCAGTTTTCCATCTGCTCCTGTTTGGGATCTGATGACGACAGGCTCAGTGCCGGAGAAGAATTTTCCTTTCCCTGTGTGACTTCAAGGTGATTCCCATTCCCAGCCCTTCCCCGTTAAAGCCGCCACTAAATGAACGTAAACAATTCAAAATCAGGGATGTTCTTCCGGATTTCCCACTCCCTTTTCCATAAAATACTCCCAAATCCCGACCTTCTGAAGGGTGGGGCTGCACCAAAGAGCTTGTCAAGGATGGGAATTGGGAATAACGGAGTGGCACCAACATTCCTGACACTCCTCGTGGTGTGGACACCGCTTCCCTTGGGATTCCCAGGAGAGCCTGGAGAGGAACTTTTGGAGCTGTAGGAGAGTTCCATGACAAAAGTGAGCACATGGATGTCCAATCCAGGAGCAGTTCAGAGCTGTTGGGAACAGAAAGGCAATTCCCTACTCCTTGGTGCAGCTTTCACCCTTCTGGAGCTCACCATTCCCGCAGGAGGCTCAGACTCTTTTCCAAGGATTTACCTCTGTGTTAAATACCACATGGAATCCCAGAATATTCCAAGTTGGAAGGGGCCACAAGGATCATTAAGGGGATCATAGAGGGATCAAATCCATAATTTTGGTGTTATCAGCACCCTGCTCTGACCAACGGAGCCAATTCCAGGTGGTTTTGTATCCCAACACAACCTTTTCACTCCTAAGGGTGGGATTCCCTCTCCAGGAAGCTCAGGAATGTTTAAAGCCAAGGTGTGCCATGCTCTGGAATCCATCCATGGCACAAGCATCCAACTTCAAGGGCGGAGAATCCTTCCAACCTCTCCAACCATGGATTCATGGAATCAGTCAGGCTGGAAAAGACCTCCAAGCTCATCAAATCCCACATTCCATGTGCAGATTTACTCTGTTCTCCTTCCCTTCGTGGCTTCTCCTTGCCTTTTTCACTCCTCTGGAATCCCATGGATATTCCTGCTGCTGTTTCCCAGGCTGCAGAGCCTCCGTGGGGAGGAGCCCAGCTGGGTTCCAGTCTAACACCTCACATCTCCTTTCATTTCCTAAATTTTGGCTCCCAGATCCCTTGTGGGACTCCCGAGCTCCTTAAACACCCCCCGTGTTCAGAGCAACCATCCTTTCCCTGCCTTTTTGTTTTTGGGAGCTGCCTCCCTCATTTCTTATTTGCACAGAGGAGCTCTGGGGTCGAGTTTCCAAGGAAAATCCGGGAGGTTTTTGCCATTTGTGCTTTCCCTGGGCCATGGCAGTGGCACAGAGGCTGATTTGGAATTAGCTCCGGAGCCGTGGGATATCTTTGGGAGTCAACACAGCCCTTTATTTGTGGAAAAAACATGGAAAATACGCCGAGGAGGCTGTTGAGTTTCCCTCCGGAAAGGAGGGCAAGAAACAATCTGGTTTTAGGTGAGTTTTGCTTCGAGTTCATTTTTGCAAGCAAATAATAATAATAAAAAGGAAATAAAAAGAAAAGAAAAAACGGCATTTATTACACTCTAATGAGGGCAAACGGAGCCCACGCAGCAGCGGGGGGGCTGACAATAACACACGGCTTTAATCAGCAATCGGGGTTTGAGGAACAGCTCGTTGTGCTAATGGATTCAAAGCTTCCCGCTCCAAAAAGTTCCTATGGAGAGATCTCCATGTTGCGATATCCTCATGGAATGCTCCGGACGAGGATGACTTTTCCTGGCGTGTTTGTCGGGAAACTCCGGACTTCAGGCTCCCGGGAAATGTAGCGACCCCAAACTTTGATTCCCAAAGGCAGGGAAGTGGTTTTGCTCTCCTAAAGAAGGTCTGCCTTGCCATGGGTTTGAGTTGGAAAAGTTGGAATCTGAGCTGAATTAATTGGAAATGCGGTAATTTAAATAAATTTGCTTTAAATAAAGCAATTAACGTGCTGGAGCCTGTCGGGATTGGAAGTGGAGCAAGTTCCTGGTTGGATCTGTGGCTGGGTGGGAGGACACGCTAATGAGGGCTTGGCTAATTAAACTCCCAGCTGCAGCATTCCCAAGGGAATGGGGTCCGCAGAAGGGATCTGGGATGGGGAATAAATGTTTCTGGGGCACCGGGATTTATCCAGGAAGGAGTGATGGGTGCTTAGGTGAGAGGAGCAGAGGAAATTCCTTAGAAAATTTTGATTCCTACAGGAATTATACGTTGGAGAGCGACCTTGGAGCAGAGTCCAGGGCCTCACAGGAACCCCGGCTGAGGAAGGAACTGTGGGATTTCTCCTAAGATGTGGAGAATCCATGGAGTAAAACCAGGCTGGGGGGCAGCAGATTCCAACTGGAGAAGGGACTGGACTGGACTGGACTGGACTGGAAGAGAAGAGAATAAAAGTCTTTTTCTTGGAACCTTTATCCCAATGAATTTGACATTCCCACTTCCCTGCATATTCCAGGTCAGGTCCGTTTGATAAGCAGTCAATGTATGCACTAATTCAGGAAGCATGACACGATTTGATGGGATAAATTAGAATTACACGGATATACAGACTGACATATCTGGAATGTGCAAGGAGCCTTGCAATTTTCTGTAGTAAAAAATATATAAAATAAAATGCAAATAGTAACTAGTGAGTTTTTAAATACTTTCTCCACTTTGGACGTTGTATTGCTGTACTAATTCACCCAATTCCTTCCAATTAAGCAATTCCTTTTAATATTCCAGGTTATTATGCAGCGTGTTTAAGCTGCTCAGTGTTATTGCCCTCCTCATGCTGGGAAGCTCCTTGCATTCTTCAATGTGACAAAAATTTAGGGAAAACAGTAAAATCCTGGAGCTTTTTCCTACGGAGTGGGTTTCATCCATACATTCTTTTTTATATCTAATATTTTCCAGCCAGTGCTCCTGAAGATGGACAAGAGAACAGCAATTAAAGAACAAGACGGATGAGCCACGTATAGAAAAACGCATTTTCTGAATCATAAGATGAATAAATACACCGGGTTTGGGGCTTGGAGGCTGGGAGTTAATTAGGAAAATTGTTCTCCAGAACTTTTCAATTTTCTGCTTTTCATTCCCTTAGGATGAGCAATCTCAGCCTCATCCCCAGCCCTCAGTTCAGCTGGAAGGAGAAATCCAACCTCCGGAGCAAAACGGGCTGTTCCTGTTTCCCAGCCCTGCCATTCCCACCTTGGAAGGGGGAAAGGGGCAGCTGATGGCAAAGAGCTGATGAAGGAGCTCCGTGATCCAGCCAGGAAATTCCAGGGAAACGCAATAATTGTCAAGCAAGGCCAATCTCTTCTCAAGTCCTGCTCTGGGGCGGCTGTTCCTGCCCAGGAGGGAGTTCCTGGAGCGACTCCAGGGATTCCTGTGCTCATCCAGGCTCGGTGATGCCACAGAGACTTCAGGTGGTGCTCGGATGAAGTGACGGAGAGGACACGAATTGTTCCTGCTGCTCCAGGCTGCACTTCTGATCCCTGTCCTGGAAAAGCAGGAACAGGTTGGAAAAGAGAAATTTGAGCAGAGATCTGAGACCTGGAATGGCCTCCGGGCTGGACGAGGGAGGCTGTGCTGGTTCAGCTGGAACAGAGATATGGGAGACCTCCTAAATGCCAGGAGGCAGTGGGAATGGGAATTCCTGAGATTATCCACTGAAAATGGGCAATCAGGCAAACGGATGATGTGAAAGCAGATATAAACCGCACTCAATGTATCGGTTTGGTGTTTTGCCACTCAAAATTTCATTTAATTTGGTGGTTTTTCCCCTCAAAATAAGGCTGAGTTGCACAACTCTCGGCCACCAGAAGGAATTTGGTGTTCGGAAGGATCAGGGAATTCCATCTGTGCCTAAAGAAACACCTGGAGAGAGGAGAGGAGGAGTTATCAAGCACAAGGATGCACCTCGGACAGGTGAGTGCTGAGCTGTGGCCCCCGTGGGAAGCACCAGGGAAAGGGATAAAGTTGTGTTTTCCTTTATAACTCCGTCCTCACATGGAGACACAGGGAATGGGACGTGGATATTGGTGCTGGCATTGTTTTTGACTTGTCTATCAAGTGTGATTCCATCAGGTCCTGGTGGGATTGTTGGAGTGCCAGGGCTGGGAGTTGGATTGGATGATCCTGGTGGGTCCAAGACAATAAATGTGATTCCATCAGCTCCAGGTGGGATTGTTGGGGTGTCCGTGCAGGGCTGGGAGCTGGACCCGATGATCCTGGTGGGTCCTCCCAGCTCAGGATTTTCCATGATTCCCTGATTCCAGCTCTCTGTACACAGCCCAATGACAGAAGTGAGCTCAGATCCCCCCACAGGAGATGATTTGGCCGTGGGCGTGACCCTGGAGCTGCCCAATCCCTCTGCTCCTTCCGCTCCAAAACCTCCCAGATTTCCCTCTGCCTCCTGCTCTCACCGCTCTCCATCTCTTCCCAGTGGGAGATTTTTGATTCCTGCAGGATATTTCAATGGAAAGTTTCATTTTGTTTCCAACCGTTGCCTTCCAGACCGCAGAGAACAATATATTTATAATCTCATATATCGTAATTGATTATACAATTCCAGAATCAAAATCCCACCGCGTCGTGTCAAAATTAAATGTTTTCATCGGCTGCTCGTAATTCCCCCCTCAAGAATTCCCCGGGAAGAAAATAAAAACGTTCGGCTTCGCTTTCCTTTTGGGACCGCGTTCCAAAATCTCTAAAAACCTTCGTGGTAAAAAAACCCCAATTCTTCTCTGCTCTGCTTATCAGAGCTTGGCTAAACCCACACAGAGCCGAGCTCTGTCCTTGGCAGGGAGAAGGATCAGATACCGCCCGGAGCTCTCGAGGGATTTAATTCCGGTTATTAATTTTATACAGGAGCTGTCCAGATACTGCAGAGAAAGGGCAGGAGCGTGTCCCCCTCCAATAGATCATTATCCCAAATTTATTAACAGGAACGGGTTGCAAAGGGAAAAATGGGGCTGTTTCAGCCGGGTTTGGATTCTGCTCCGTGTTTATTTTGGCTTCTGCCACCGGGAAAAGGAAAGAGAAGTAACTGAGCCCCAGTTCAGCCGAGTTTCTCCATGTGTTGTGCCATTAGCAACACGTCAGGGTTGGGTTAGAAGCAGGAGATTTTTTATTCCCAGATAATTATTTTTGCCGGAGACAGCCGGGTTTGTAGCCTGTGACAAGGAGCTGGGGCAGCTCCGGTGAGTGTGACCCTGGGAGATTCATCCCCCGGGAGTCTTCACCCCTTGGGAACTCTCACAAATGTGAGGAAATGGCCCCGAGCTGCACCAGGGGAGGGTCAGGTTGGACATCAGGAGGAATTTCTTCATGGAAAAAGTGGTCAGGCATTGGGAAGGGGCTGCCCGGGGAGGGTTGGAGTCTCCGTCCCTGGAGGTGTCCGAGGAATGCCTGGAAGTGGCACTTTGGTGACAAGGTGGGGACTGGGCACAGCTTGGACTCTGATCCTGGAAGGCTTTTCCAACCTCAGTGATTCCAGGATTCTGGGATGCACACGAGAAGTAGCTGTATTGAATTAAAAGCAAGAATTAAATAAAAAATAGGATTAAAAGCAAGTGAAGCCATTAAAATCTCCGTGGGGCCATTAAAGCCTTGGTCCTTCACATTGTTTGTGGACTTTTTTGGGGGGAGAAGTTTGGGGCTCACAGCAAAATCCACAGGATATTCCACAGGAATATCCACAGGGAACAGGCCTTAGACCCACTTCCTTTCTTCTGGAAATTCTCTGGAATGAGATCTCTGTGCTGAGCCCTTCCCAAGCCTCATTTCTTCTGCTCCTGCTCCAGGGCCAGGCCCATGGCAAGGGCTGGAATGGGATGAGCTTTGAGGTCCCTCCCAATCCAAATTGTTCCAGATTTTATGGTGATTCTGTGATTCTTCTGTCCAGACTTTGTTTATTCCATAGATCCACTGGCAGTTGGGGAGGATAAAGTGGAGACATATTCCAGTGTCTGGGGGTTCTATTGGGTGTGTGGGTTTATTTCTTCTTTTTATTTTTATTTTCACTCTTACAGCAGCAACAATTCAGAGCAAGTTTCCACGAGTGATTCCTGCTTTTCCATACAATTAAAATAAACATGGAACCTTCCAGGAGTATCATGAAACCAATTAAACCCCGATTGCTCTTCCGATTCGCACCTGACGATCCATTAGTGATTATCCAAAAAATTGTAGGGAGCGCAGGGCTACACCCCTGAAGCCAATGGATTTTGATGGCTCTAATTTGGATTTTCATGGGTGTGGAAGTTGGTCGATGCAGAGGTTTGTAGGTGGATGTCCAAATTTTCTGGTCTTGCAAAGATGGAAAATGTCCCCGGGTGTTTTTGTGTCTCAAAAGAGGCCCAGATTTTGTGGGAAAACAGAGTCGGGTCTCGAGTTCCTAAAAGCCAAAAAGATGGAATAAAGAACGAGTTGTTCAAACTCAAAGGGATGGTGCAAATCTGTATTTTGGGAATTGGGGTTTGTTGCCAGTCTGGATTGACAGGGAGGGCTGATGAGCTGGCCTTTGGATCAGGGCTGTGTCATGGAATCAGGGAATCATGGAATGGTTTGGGTGGGAAGGGACATTAAAGCCCATCCAGTCCCACCCCTGCCATGGGCAGGGACACCTTCCACTATCCCAGGGTGATCCAAGCCCCATCCAACCTGGCCTTGGACACTTCCGGGGATCCAGGGGCAGCCACAGCTTCTCTGGGCAACCTGTGCCAGGGCCTCCCCACCCTCCCAGGGAGCAATTCCTTCCCAATATTCCATCCATCGCTGCCCTCTGGCAGTGGGAAGCCATTCCCTGTGTCCTGTTCCTCCATGCCTTGTCCCAAGTCCCTCTCCAGCTCTCCCGGAGCCCCTTCAGGCACTGGAAGGGGCTCTGAGCTCTCCCTGGAGCTTCTCCTTCTCACTCAGTGGAAGAGTTTCAGCCCTGTGGCCAACTGGGAGATCTTCCTGTGGCCTCGTTTGTCTCTTCCCAAATTTAAAAAGCAGGAAGCCTTTCCCACACCACCAACCACCGACTCCAGGGGCAGCAGCAGTTGTGTCCCAGTCCCATTCCCTGCCTGGGGCACTTCAGTCCCCGTGCTCACACTCAGTAACGGAATAATGGGATAATAATGGAATTGTGAGCTACAACAGCTGCACGAGTGAACACGCAGGGCCTGCTGTTCCTTTGGGAAGAGGGGCTCTCATCCATGTGGGAAGCACCTGGAAAACTCGATGTAATCAATAATCCCCGGCCAAGGTGATGCCTTGGCACAAACTAAAACCAATCCGGAGCAGATTCCTGCCTTCCTGCGACTCTCAATCTCCCACATCCATCCCTGGGAACGTTTCCATAGTTACCTCCCAGAATATCAGTTTGCCAACACCAGGTTATTTCCAGCTTGGAGCCCAAATTCCAGCGAGTTCTTTGAGCTGGGCTCAACTTTAGTCCTGGATTTTAGACTCCTGAGGAACAGGAGGTGTAAAGCTCGGCCAGGAATACGTCAACATTTTTGGGATGACCGTCCCAGCTCTGAGAGTGATGCAGAACTGAGTCCCAGCAGGAGAAAGATGAAATATCCAGGATTTCACATCCAGGAATTGTGGGGTCCTGTGGCAGCTCACAAAGACACTCAGGACACGGCCAGGAAAGTGTCTCAGTCACATCAGGTTATCCCTGACTCCAGGCTCCGGGATCACTCTCGGGAAGGAGACAATTACAGCTATTTTAGAATGAATCTTGAATTTTAATGATTTCCAGCCAGACACTCTGTGTGTGCTCCCACAGGGAATGTGCCACCGGGAATGTGACAGTGGACACTGGATCCCTGCTCGAAATAGTTTGATGGTAAGGAGAAGTGGGAATTTTGCTGCTGTGGAAAGGCTGGGAGAATTGGGATTGTCCAGCCTGGAGAAGAGAAGCTTTGGGGTGACCTCATTGTGACCTTCCAGGACCTGAAGGGAGCTACAGGAAAGATGGAGAGGGACTGTTTACAAGGGATGGAGGGACAGGACACAGGGAATGGCTTCCCATTGCCAGAGGGCAGGGATAGATGGGATATTGGGAAGGAATTGTTCCCTGGGAGGGTGGGGAGGCCCTGGCACAGATTGCCCAGAGAAGCTGTGGCTGCCCCTGGATCCCGGGAAATGTCCAAGGCCAGGTTGGACGGGGCTTGGAGCAACCTGGGATAGTGGAAGGTGTCCCTGCCCATGGCACTGGGTGAGCTTTAAGGTCCTTTCCCACCCAAACAATTCCACGATTTTACAATCCAACAGCCAATCCCAATAACACATTTCCCAAACCCAAACTTTTCCCGCCTGGAGTTTGAATCCTTGTGCAGGGCTGGAATCCACCCCTCCATGTGCCCTTCCTGCTACTGAGCTGTGCTGGGAAGACTGAATCCGAGGAAAGCTGTGAAACCTCCTTGTCAGCCCTAAGCAAAACAATCCCTGCTTTTCCTCCCAAACCAGGGAGGTCACATTGCTGAGAATCACAAAAATGAGGATTTTTCGAGTCAGCAGATCCGTCGAAAATGTCACCACTTGCTTGTAAATATTCCAAAACCCGCCAGCCTTTGTTCCAAAAGCCGATTATGGGTGGATGACTGACAGTAAAACACCCTCATAGCTCACCTGGCCACTTAAAAACAACACCGGGAATGGTTTGGGACATCCCAAACCTCCCCGTGCCCGCACAACAACCCAAATGATCGTGATGAGGCATAAAATTTATCCTCGTTGTGGCCCAAATGGGATGTCCTCGTTCCAGCAGCAAATCCAGGAATGCGAACGCAGCACAAAAAAGGCTTTTTGCAGCAGGGATATAAAAATCGGAGTCGTGTGGTTGGGTGACATTTCCGCGTGGCAGTGACAGCGTTCCCGGCGCCAGGAAAAACAAAGGGAAAATCAGAGTCTTTTGGCACGGAACGGATTTACGAGCGCGGTCGGAGACAATCGCGGCTCAATCCCGAGCTCGGGGCGGTTTAAAGCACCTTCAATAAAGGAAAAGTGGAATTTTAGAGCAGGGAGAGGGAGGAAATGGAGCAAATAAAGATTTAGTGGTGCCCGGGGGTGTTTCCGGGTGTGAGGCTGATTGATGCTCCCGGGGGGGGTTGTTGGGGTGTCTGTGCAGGGCCGGGAATTGGGCTGGGTGATCCCTGTGGATCCCTTCTGTGATTCCATGATAATCGTGGTGCTAAAGGCGTTAATTCCTGCTGTACTCAGATATTCCCAAGCGATTCAGGACCCCCAGGAGCTCAAAGGATTCAGAGGGAAGATCTGCAGAGAAGATCCCAAAAGGGGAGTGAGCAGGCTGGATCCCCTTTTCCCAGAGGGAAAGGGGTCAAGTGCTGGGCTGAAGTTTTAAGGAGAGACAGAGACAGAACTTTGGAAAGCTTGAGATTGGATGTTGGGAAGGAATCCTTCCCTGTGAGGCTGGGGAGGCCCAGCCTCCAACCTCTGGAATGGTTTTCCCAGAGAAGCTGTGGCTGCCCCTGGATCCCTGGAAGTGTCCAAGGCCAGGTTGGCCGGGCCTTGGAGCCGCCTGGGATAGTGGAAGGTGTCCCTGCCCGTGGCAGGGGGGGAACAGGATGAGTTTTAAGTTTCCTTCCCACCTAAACCATTCCATGATTCCATGATTTACTAACATTGCACTACAGCTCTTTCCAGGATTGAGGGAAGGCTGAAGTGTCCTGCACACATTTTGGGCTGCCCCTGCATTCCAGGAGCAAAGAAACCTCTGGAAAAACCTCTTTACCAGCACTGTGGGAACGTTTGAGGAGCACCTCAGTGGTGTCAGCAGAAATTCCATGGAATGAGCACAGAGAACCTGCAGGAGGAAGGAGGGGGCAGGTCTTCCCAATGAAGGAAAACACGGAATAAACCAACAAGGAGACATGGGAATGCTGTGAAACCTCTTGGTTGGGTTGGGATTGGTGGGAAGACCCTTCCCTGAGCCTGGTGCTCCCACAGCCCCGCGGGAAGATGTGATCCTGGTGTCTCTCCGTGACAATCCTGGTGGGAACCGTGGGATGGGGGAAAGGAGGGATCTGACGGACTCCGGCTGCTGGCAAAGGGGAGAAAACCCCACAAACATCACCTTGGAAGGAGTTCAGCTGGAGGGAAGGGAGGGAAAAGGCAAATTTGGGATGCTTTCCTCTGGAAAGGGGGAGTTTGGCCCTTCGGGGTGGTGGAGAAGCCAAGGAAGGGAGGACATTTCTCACCCATCCAGGAGAAGGAGGACAGGGAGGGAAAAGGCAAATTTGGGATGTTTTTCTCTGGAAAGGAGGAATTTGGCCCTTCGGGGTGGTGGAGGAGTTAAGAGAGGACATTTCCCACCCATCCAGGACAAGGAGGGCGGGGGATGCTCCCAGGAGGGGGTTGGAGCGATGTGAGCCCCATCCCGGTGTGGCAGGTGCTGGGTGGGATAGGGATGCATTTGGGGTGGGGTTTGGGGTGTGACGGGTGCCTCAGGAGCCTCCTGGTGCTCCCAGGAGCCATGGGATGCCTGGGCAGTCCCACGGGACCAAGCGCAGGGCAGGGAATGGGGCCGGGCTGGGGCTCAGCGGGCTGGGAGGCCCTGCCTGATCTTACAGGGGCTGATCCAAACCTTCCCCCACACCCAGACATCCTCATCCCGTGGTCCGAGCACGCTCTGAGCGCGGAATTACACAGGCAAGGCTGTAATTGCCTTGTTATCCAATTAGCAAACCCCAAATGAGTTCCCGGTGTCACTGACAAATCCTTGCAGGAATCCCCCTTCTCCTCCTCCTCTTCCCGCTGCCGTCGCAGCGCGGCTCCGCAGCTGGCACGGGCACGGGAGGGATCTGGGCGGGCTGGGGTGGTCACTCTGGGGTGGTCACTCCCCCAGAAGGTGGGGAGGCCCTGGCACAGGTCGCCTGGAGAAGCTGTGGCTGCCCCTGGATCCCTGGAAGTGTCCAAGGCCAGGTTGGACGGGGCTTGGAGCAGCCTGGGATAGTGGAAGGTGTCCCTGCCCATGGCAGGGGGGGGACTGGATGGGCTTTAAGGTCTCTTCCCACCCAAACCATTCCATGATTCCAGGATTCTATGAAAGGAAGAAGAGGCGATGTCCCCTTTTCCTGCTGCTGGAGACACCTGGGGGTGTAAAATCAAAATGGCAAATAAAAGATATCAATCTCAGCGTGACACAATCGGTGATCCAATTGTTTGCAATTCCTCACCCGAGGTGCTGTGGGACTCTGGGATGGGTATCCCACGCTCATCCCCGTGTTCCTGAATCCCTGCACCCACTGAGGGCTGGCTCAGGGACGAGGTTTGGGATGATGTGATAACCCCAGACGTGGCTCCATTGGGAAGAAAATAACAGGGAAGGAGAGCAGTGGGACTCCACAGTGAACTGCCCGCTCTCTGCTCCATTCCCACAGGAATATTCTTTCCCAAAGGTAAAGACTCACCAAGTGATCCTAAAAATCCAAACCATTCCCTTTCCACATTTGTGCAGCCCCAACCCTCTTTGACGCGCACCAGCTCTGTGAGCACTTTCCCTAACAAAGCTGGATGATCCGTAAGGAGATTCCTTCTGTAATCATTCCCTGCACAGTTAAAACCCCGTTGGGATTGTATTTCTGGCCTCACTGGATGTGTGTTCCCTCCCCATCCCAGCTAGGAAAGGACACGTTGTCCCAGCGGAATGGCAGGAAGTGCGATGGGGCTCAGGCGTGCAGAGCCTCGCCCACCCTGTGCTTCTGATGCCGCCACACAACCTCGGGAAGGCCTTTTCCCGTTTTTCCCGGATCTGTGAGGCGGTGAGGAGCCATTAGGTGGTGCCCAAAAGCAAGGAGGAGTCAGGCACGGGGGCTGGCACGGGCTCTGTGTGACACTGGGGGGACACCAGGGGGACACCAGGGGACAGCTCCGTGGCAGCCAAAGGCTCATCCCGAGCATCTCACCCGGGAGGTGACTTGCTTCCCATGGGATTTTCCCTCTCATTAGTGCTTCGTTTGCCGTTTTATGTCGCTAACGAGCATCTGAAAGTGGGGGAAAAATAAAAATATCTCTTCTGCAGAGCTCTTTGATAAGACACAAATGGCATTCCCAGAGAATTCTTGGATACGGGACAATTAAACCTGAGGGAGGATTTGTGCGGTGGAATCGTTTCTTTATTTAGATGTTCCAAATAAAAAGAATAAAGGGGGAACATCAGCAGGGATGATCCCACAGGATCAAGCCGATATTGACCTCTCTGGAGGTTTTTGGAGCCTTTCTCCAGAGTTCTGCTTCCGTTGGATCCCCATTTTGTGGGAGGCAAACGTTCGGGATTCCCATGAAGTCCTTGTTAAAACACAGCCGCTGCTGTAAGGCTCAACCCTCGGAATTAAACAATGGGAATTGCTTCCTCCTCTGGCTGTGGTGCAGCAGGGGAGGGAAATGCAACGTTTTGAACCAAAAGGGCTTTTCCCTCCCTGGCATTCCAGCAGATCCTTGGAGGAGAAGAGCTCCAGGCTCCAAGCCAGGCTCTATGAGAACTCAGCCTTTTGCTTCTTTCCTCCACAACGGAATTAAATGGGATTAAATTCTCTGTTTTTTGATTATTCCAGCGCTGCTGCCACTTCATTATCCCAGCTAGGTAGGCAGGCAGCCCATTCCAGGGAATGAGGAAGGGAAAAGCCCGGCCAAGAAGTTCTCAATGCCACCTGTAGGCAAATTGAAATGTTCCCCTCCAAGTGCTAATCCTGCCTTTATTGCTGGAATGGCAGGAACTCGTTGTTCACAGGGAATTCTGCCACGTTTATTTAAAATCCAAGCAGATAAAAACCCCCGAGCGTTCCTGCTAAAAAAAACCAACCCGACAGCCCAAATATTTTATTCATTCCGGAACGATTTCCTCGCCGGTGCAGAGCCCCTGGAATTAGGATGCTGCTCCAGGGTTTGCTGCCCCCGTGCTTCCCGCACCGCTGAATCCCTTAAAAAAAAAAGGGGGAAAAAAATCTGGAGAGCCTTGCTGGTAGCCTCACAGGAGTCATCCGAAAAAATATTCCATGATTTTGCAGTGCCAGGAGAGCCAAGGCCCCATTAATGGGTGGGGTTCAGCCCGGAGGGGCCTCGGGAGGTGTCTGGACCAAACTCCTGCTCGGAGCAGGAGGAATTTGATGCCAGACAAGGCTGCTCAGGGATTTAATTCCATCTGATCTTGGAGTCTCCAAGGTCGGAGGCTGCACAGACACCTCCCCTGGATGGGGACATGCGAGTGTCGATGTCTTAATGTGGAGCTTTTCCTGAGATTTCCTCTCTCCTCGCTCCGGCTGGGTTTGGATATCCCTGGATATTGGGTGTAGTCGGGTCTCGCTTAAAAGCTTCGCTCCTAAAGGCTCACAAAGACCTGCAATAATCAGGCTCTGTATAAATGGCTCTTAATTCAATTACTTCTGATAATTGATTTAATTAAGAGCACACACTAGATGGGATTACTGCTCCCAGAAGTCGGAGTTAGGACTCACGCTCCGGAAAATTCGGGCATCGGCAGTGCCGGCACTTCTGGGTGAGAGGGACTTGGAATAAGGGACCTCAAAGCTCATCCCATTCCCACCCCCTGCCATGGGCAGGGACACCTCCCACTATCCCAGGCTGCTCCAAGCCCCGTCCAACCTGGCCTTGGACACTTCCAGGCATAGGGAAGCCACAGCTTCTCTGGGAATCCACACCTTCTTCACTCAGGACCTTCCTCATCCTCCAGTCTCTGCCGTGAGTCCAGGATTCCTGAGATCCCAGAGCTGGGTCTCTCCTGGCCATCATCTTCCGGGATGCTCAGGGAATTTGGCTCCCTGCTTTCCTGGATCCAAGCCTCCTAATACATTTTTCCTCAAGGAGAACAAAGTGATTTAAGGCTCGGAGGATCCCAACTTGGGAGCACTCCATACCCTTGCTTTTCCCTGGATGCTGGAGCCATTATAAAACCCAGCTCATCCTGAAAAAGGGGCAAGGTTCGGGTTTAATTGCAGTTGTTAATTAATTTTATCACCGCAGAATCTGCAGCCTGGTGGGAAAAGGGAAATTCCATTTAACGAGGAAAGAAATTTAAGGGAAAATGCCATTTAAATTGGAATTCATTATTTTAAAAATTCCCATTAAATTTAAGGGAAATTCCATTTCCTTCCCTCAGCACCCGGTGGAGAGTTCAGCAGGGAAGGCACTCACGCTCCTGTCCTTGGCCACAACTTCCTGCCGCATTCCCAAGCTCCTCTCTTCCAAAATCCTCTCCAAGGCAGGTAAATGATCCTCCTTCCCTGCCCTCCTCCTCCCCTCTGGAACTCTGGGATGGCACCAGAGAGCAGGGAGTGCCCAGACCCGGGCCTGAAGGTGTTTGGATGCTCTGGGCAGGAGGATGGAGGCTGAAACCTCCTGGAGAAGGAGCCTTGGAGGTCCTGCAGGGAAGGAAAAGGGAGAGGGTTGGAGCTCTGCTTCACTGGGCAGGAAAACTGGAATTCTGGGGCTGCTCGGGGGAGGCTCCATCCCTCGGGGAGCAGAAGTCCTGGATCCCAAATGACTATCCTGGGCCTGGAGCTCCTGCAGGAGCGAGTGTCTCCATCACCCCTGTGGTGTGGGGACCCCACTTTGGTCACTGTTGTTCCCCCCACATTCTCATTGGATCCCTGTCCTCTTTCCCAACCAAAGCCACAGTGTCCCCCCACCCTGGGCTCTTCTTTCCCTCCTCACTGTGACCGTGCCGGGTTTTCCAGGCACCTTTTCCATCTCCTCCGTGGCTTGTTAGTCCTGTCACCCTCTCCTGGCTCCAGCAGACCCCTCCTGGCAGCATCCCCCATTCCCATTCATCCTTGTTTACCGGGAATGTACATATTTATTGCTTTTTATCCCGGTTAATCTATCAGGTCTCACAGCCCCTGTTCATTTTGGCTGCTTCCCTTCCGCCTCCCACCCATTTATCTTCCTCTGCTGCCGCATCCGCTCGAGCGCATCCCGATTATCTCCTGCCGCTCCCCGTGCCAGCCCCGTGCCCCGAGCTGGGAATCGGCTCCGTGGAACAGTTGGTCTCCCAAAATCATCATTACCTGAGTTATGGAGGAGGCGGGAAGAGATTCCCTCCGTGGACCTGCTATCCTGTCTTCCCTACTTAGCGAGGAAATCAACATTTAATGGATGTGGAGGTCAAAGCAAATCCTGGATATTTTGTTCCATAATTCCATGCATCCAATAGGCAAATAACCACAAGAGGTCCATTTAACTCCGTATTTCCCACGGTAACCTCCAGCAAATCCCAAAAGAAAAGTTTTAGGATAAGTCAGACAGAGAAAAGAAAATCCCAGGATAAATTCCCTGGCTCCTGCAGTTCTGTCCGTGCTATGGAACACCGGGGTCTTCGTTGCAGCTCTTGGCTGGGGTCAGGCCTTGCTGGAATTTGGAGTTTTCAGGAGCCCCAAATTGGTGCCACAAGGACGGGAGCAGGAGCCAGCCGGAATTTTTCCAAGCGTTTGCCCTCCCAGGTGGTTTGTTCGGGGTCTTTGGCACATCCCCGACTCCTGAGATATTCCTAACAGACCCTGAGCTATTCAATCGTGGAATTAGCGACTGATTGGCTGGGATGGTTGTGGGATGGAGATTGATGGCAGGGAATTGCTCTGGGGGTAAGAGAAAATAACCCCAAACAGCTGCTCGGGGACAAAATAACCCCAAACATCTGCTCAGAGGCAAAGTAACCCCAAACATCTTCTTGGGGACACAATAACCCCAAACGTCTGCTCAGAGGCAAAGTAACCCCAAACATCTGCTCGGGGGAAGGGCAGCTGAGGGGTGGGATGGGGCTCCTTTGGAGCCCAGGGAAAGCATCACTTTAACAATTCCTTATTCCTGAATGTCCATAGCTATTTCCCAATCCCCCTGCTTGGGTCAGTCCTCCCCAAACTGCTGGTGGGGTGCACCCTCCCCTGCCTGCCCTGGTGTCCCATTTCCTGCGATCAGATCGTCCTTGGAGGCTGGAGCTGGAGCCTTTTTCCAGGCTCAGGAATTAGGTCAGGCTCAGGAAGTGAGAGATCAAGGAGTTTCCTGTCATCCTGATGGCTGTGCCCAGGAATATGGGGGAGAGGGAAGCAAATTCCTGCTGCTTCTCCTCCAGGAGCGGGGCAGAGTTTCGTAGGAAAAATACAGTGGGATGATAATGAAGTTCCCTGTATTGGGATGCTGAGGTGGCTGAGGACTTCCAAGTCGGGATGGGCTCCTGGAGGGGTTCAGCAAAGGGGTGAAATATATTTGGAGTTCTAAATTCCTGCCCCCATGGAGGAAAGGAGCTGCTGAGTGGGACCTGCTGGGCCTGGGCGGGATGAAGGGTCCAGGCTGGCAGCACTGTCTGGGATACATCCTGGAGAAATGTTAGGAAAACCTGTTTTGCCCTGTTGGGTGGGGATATGGTGTTGGCAGGAGGTGGAAATGATCCAGAAATCAGGGCTGGAGCAATTCCCATCTCCTGCACCATGGAATGGGACGCCAGGGCCTGGTTCTTCTGATCCGTACGATGGCCTGGGTGGGAAAACACCTTAAAGCTCATCCAGTGCCATGGGCAGGGACATCTCCCACTATCCCAGGCTGCTCCAAGCCCGATCCAACCTGGCCTTCGACACTCCCAGGGATCCAGGGGCAGCCACAGCTTCTCTGGGAAACCTGTGCCAGGCCCTCCCCACCCTCCCAGGGAACAATTCCTTCCCAATATTCCATCTAACCCTGCCCTCTGGCAGTGGGAAGCCATTCCCTGTGTCCTGTCCTTCCATCCCTTGTCCCAAGTCCCTCTCCAGCTCTCCTGAAGCCCCCTGTGGCAGTGGTGACAAGTTTGCCAAGGCTATTCCTGACTCATTCCCGGCGATCCTGGAGCAGGAGGATGCTCTGTGCTGGGAGGATCCCCTGGAAGCCACCAGCTCCTTGTTGGAGCGTTCCCATCCCAGCCTGATCCCACTGAGCTGGTAGGACACTGGAAGGGATGATTAATGACTATAATAAATATGTTAATCTGCAGAAATGAAATTTTCCTAATTAAGAAACATCTTCTGGGGTTTATTCCTTCTCCTCTCCCGAGCTGCCGAGTGCATGGAGCGGCTCCATCCACTCTGGAGCGACGAGCAGCGGGACCGGGGGTGTCAATCACACCCCATTCATCCCCCTTTAACAAAGGGGATTATTCCCAGCTCCTTCTCCTTGGCAGGAAGGGCGAGTGTGCTCCCGCACTGCTGACTCCTTTCTCCTTGGAACAGCCTCGCCCGTGCTGGGGAAAAGCAGGATTTGAGCTAATGAAAGGATTAGGATAATCCCTGTGTAACCCGGTGCTCTGGGGCTGCTCAGATCCGTCACACGGAGCCATCCAGCTGCTCCGGCACGGCTGGAGCTCCTCCAGCAGCCTCAATCCAGGCCCTTTCTGCGTGTGCCACATCCCCGCTCAGGGCAGGAGTCGGATCAAGGAATCCCTTGGGCTTGGCAGGGATGATCAGAGGCCTTCAGTCCTAAAGGTGCTCATTTCTCCTTCTCCCAAAGCCAGGGGATCCCCCTGGATGTGGATTCCACATCGCTCCTCTTCGCATGGCAGAGAGCTCCGGTTATTCCCTCATGTCCGTGAAAATTCCTGGATATTTGCCCAACACTTTCCACTCACACTCACAGACCCTGAGGGACAATGGAAAGGTCCCGGATTTGAAGGGAGGTGACACAAGGGGCAGCAGTTTGAGATGGGATTTTGGGAAGGAATTGTTCCCTGGGAGGGTGGGGAGGCCCTGGCACAGGTTGCCCAGAGAAGCTGTGGCTGCCCCTGGATCCCTGGAAGTGTCCAAGGTCAGGCTGGACAGGGCTTGGAGCAGCCTGGGATAGTGGAAGGTGTCCCTGCCCATGGCAGGGGTGGAATAATCTTTAAGGTCCCTTCCCATCCAAACCATTCCATGATTCCGTGAGATGCCCATGACTGGCTGGAAGGACCTTGTCCCACCTGGAGTGAATCACTTCCCTACTCAGATATTTGGATTCAATTTATCCCGTGGGATGATCCCAATGGTCCATCCCCGACATTGTTTATCCAACCCAGGTTATGTCCCTGCAATTCCCAGCCTGTGGATGCCTTTTCCTGCTGGATGCAGTGAGGAGTCTGGCTCTGCTCAGAAATCCCTGTGCTGGTGAATCCCCAGGGATTCCCATTCCATGTCACATTCCCATGGGATGCGTCAGTCCCTTTGATTTGCATCCCTTCCTTTTGTCCAAATGTTCCAAAGCTCCAAGAGCAGCTGAATCTCCTGACAGGATCTGTCTCACCCAGCTGGACAACGGGAACATTGGAACAGGAATCCAAGGATTTTCCTCTTTCTCAAACCCACAAATGTGACATTTGGATTTTTGCTTCATTTTCTGATCCTCAAATCAAATTCCCTCAATTCTTGGGCTTGGATGCTTTCCAAAATAAGACTCTGGAATGGGCCTATGGATCATTCTCACTGTCACATGGGAATGGATAAATCGGAGGGGGATGGAGGGGTGGAAGAGATACTTATGGCAAGGCAGGAAAAAAAGGCACTATTGGGTCGGTGTTGCTGTTTCTTCTGGAATCTTGGATTTCTTGCTTAGGAAGGTCAAAGCTTCACACGGATAATCCCAACCTTAACAAGTAAAAATTCGATGCCTTTCCATTATTTTCTTCTTCTCTTCTGAATGGATTTTCTCTTGGAAAACCCTAAATTCCAAAAAAAGAACCAGAATTTAAACCCGACAAATATTCTGGGATGAAATTTGTGACATCGCTTTTGTGAAGTCTTAGGAAGTGGCAAAACTGACCGAAAATGGCATTTCTGACCCAAAAAAATGAATTTAAATCCTCGAGAACAGGAACCAAGAAGAAATGGTTGGAAGTAAAAAGATGAAAATCCAGGAGGGAAATCTCCTGGAAAATAAAAATATTTCACCTTGTTAGGAATTTCTGTGGTTATAACCAAGGAAGAAAACTTCCCTTTCCAAAGTGGACAAGTTGACTGAAAAGTCAGAATTCCAATGGGATCTCAGGATCGGAGCTTGGAGGTGCCTTTCCGATTCACTTTCCTTCCCAGCGGGAATGATTGCTGGATTTTCTCCGGAAGGAGATTGCTTCCCATTTGTAACGCCGGGGTTCAGCTCCGCTTCCCATCCGGAGAAATCCCTTCTGACGGACAATGAGGCAGCCCATTAATTACCTGTCTTTAATTGTCCTCAGCTCGGAGCTGTAATTAACATCCAATGTGGTGAACTGCACTAAAACTGGGATTATTCCGTGTTTAACGGCCGGAATATCCCATTACATGGAGTTAGTGCGGCTGCCTGGGAATGGCAAAGAGGGGCTGGGAGATTTCCCTTTAATAATCCTAATACAAAACGCTGGGATGTGGATGGAATGACGCCAATGGAATTAAACCCGGCGCTCCATGGGCTTGTGGGATCGTTAATTATTGGGTTTAATGGCTCATTACAAAGCAGCACTTCCGAAACCCAACCCAAGTCCTTTTCCAGCCGGGAGCGTCTTCCCCGTGACCAGAGGAGTGGGATCTGAATTAGAATGCCAGGACACAGGGAATGGCTTCCCACTGCCAGAGGGTGGGTTAGGTGGGATATTGGGAAGAAATCCTTCCCTGTGAGGGTGGGGAGGCCCTGGAATGGTTTTCCAAGACAAGCCATGGCTGGCCCATCCCTGGAAGTGTCCAAGGCCAGGTTGGATGGAGCTTGGAGAAATCTGGGATAGTGGAAGGTGTCCCTGCCCATGGCATTTGATCTCCAAGTTCCATCCCAAACCATCCCGGAATTCCATGGTTCTATGACATCACCACTCAGGTGCTGAGAGATTCCTTCAAGCAAAAGAAATAATGATTTGCCTGTATCCTCTTCCTTTTTATTCCTTAAATCCCAACAACCACTGCAAGGTCCTTCCCAAAATCCATTCCCAAGTGTATTTTTTTAATGTATTTATGAACATTTCTCCTCCAGTTTTATTAAGCATAAAAAGCTGAACTCTTGAACCTCCAGAGCAAATCCCAGAGGCTGGAAAAGCGAAGCCTGGCTGGTAACTCTGGGAATTTTGGCGGTTTCATCTCCCTGAGGAAGTTTTAGGGCACACGAGGTTGGATGGGTCTCGTCGGGCAGATCCCTGGGAATGAAGAAATGGGGCTGAACATGGATTCCTGCAGGATGCTCAGGCAGGAATAACAGGAATAAAGGAACAGCCCTCTTAGAGGTCACAGGCAGCAGCAACATCCCAGGAGGAATATTTTGCATTCCTGAGTTATTTTCCTGGCTGTGCTCTTGGAAAAGCCGGGAGATTCATCCGATGCATTTGAATTTTTGATATTCCATCTCTTTGGAATCTCCCGGCTGCCGCCTGGAATCTGATTTAGCAAAGGCACATAAACCAATTTGGGGCAGCCAGGGTGACCTCCTTCCCATCCCGCCTGCTCCCAGCCCTGCGGAGAAGGCTGAATCCGGGTTTTTTTCCGCGTGTGAAGGGAAGATAAATAAGCAGCAGAGGGAAAGGTGTCACCGGGGTCTGTTCCCGATGTTTTTAGTAACAAAGATCTTTCCCTGGATTCAAATTCAGGTCAGGAGTGTGTTTGCTTTTCCGTGGATGTGTTGAATACTAGTAGGAAAATCCCAAGGGAAGGATTGCTGGATGTGCAGTCCCTTATCCCAGGCCTCACCCTGCCCTCGTGGGTGTCACATCCAAGGACTGGCACCTCCCACTTCACCCTATTTTGGGGCCACTCGTGTTGATTTTGGGGCTCAGACTCCACAATCCCGCTGGGATAACAGGGATGTTCGTGTGGAAGCTGATGGGATTGAGCCAATCAGGGTTGTTTTTCCAGCCTGTCTCTCCAAATGAGGAGAATTATTTCCGGAGTCTTCCGTGGGATTTGATAAAACAATCAACTGTAACAACTTCATTACTGCAGCTTCCATGGGAGAAGATTCCCGGGGATCCCTAATCGCTTGGGATCGGTTTGGATCTGCTCTGCTGCTTCCAGCTGACTCGAAGCAACTGGGAAAAGCGTAATGGATTGATGGGAATAATTGGAGATATTCCCAACTGGACACAGCCCTGCTGTGCTGATCCTGAGCAGGAGCGTCGGGAATCTCCTTTTCCACCCTCAGATATTCCATGGTTCTGTGAAATGAGCCTTCTTTTTATATGCTTAAACCCGTGCCCGTGTTTAATTCCGAAGGATGCAGAGAGCCAGGCACGGATGGGTCTCTTCCCACATCCCGGAACGCCGCTGATATTAATCAATTATTCAGGGAACAGCGTTTTATTTGGATGTTCCTTAGTGAGGAGTGAAAGAGGCACCACCCCCCTCAGGCCAGGGCTGTCAGTGCCTGTTCCGCTAATTAACACACTACATTAATTAACGTGTTTACATCCTGTAACATCACCATGCTGCAATTTTCATTCCGATCCCTTTCCCGACTCCTCGTTACTGGGAATCGCTGCATGGACCACGTGGCTTGTTGGGATTTTAATCTTTTCCCTCCCTTTTTTGCACAGGATTTTGTGTGTTTGTACCAAGCTTTGGATGGGGGGGGGGAGCATCCCCCTCTCCCTGAGCATATCCCGGAAAAAATGGCTATTCCAGGGAAAAAAATCCTGTGGAGCCGGGCAGGTCGTTGGCACCCATGGAAAAGGTTTTTTAGTGGGGCAGGGAAATGTTTCTGGAAAAGTCAGGGAGGTCCTGGCCACCAAATCCCATTCTGGGCCACCAAACCCCATACTGGGCCACCAAACTTCATCCTGGGCCACCAAACTTCATCCCGACCACCAAACCCCACCGTGGGCCACCAAACTCCATCCTGGGCCACCAAACACCATCCTGGACTCTGAGCCCCATCCTGGACACCAAATCCAATTCCTGGCCACTGAACCCCATCCTGGGCCACCCAACTCCATTCTGGGCCACCAAACCCCACCCTGGGCCACTCAACTCCAGTCTGGGCCATCAAATCCCATTCTGGCCACCAAACCCCATCCTGGCCACCAAACTCCATCCTGGGCCAACAAAACCCCATCCTGGGACACCAAACCCTATCCTGGGCCACCAGACCCTATCCTGGGCCACCAAATCCCATCCTGGCCACCAAACTCCATCCTGGGCCACCAAACTCCATCATGGGCCACCAAACCCCATCCTGGCCACCAAACTCCATCCTGGGCCACCAAACCCCATCCCGACCACCAAACAGGATCTGTGGTGGTTGTTGGCGATTCCAAATGCCCTAAAACCGAAGGAATAACAATGGAAACCCTTTGGAGCAGATGGAGCCAAACATCACCTGAGCTCAGTCATGGCCCAGCATTCCCTGATTATATCCATGGAATCCAGAGGAAAGAGCTTGGAGCACCCTGGGATAATGGGAGTTGTCCCTGCCCATGGCAGGGGGTGGAATGGGATGAGGATTAAGGTCCCTTCCAACCCAAACCATTCCAAGATTCCATGATCTTTATCTGAGACATGAAATTGATATGAAATTAGCGCATTTTCCAAATAAACTATGGAAGTCCAGGAAGAACTGGTGAATGCAGTGACGGTGCCACGACATTCCATGTTCACGGATGCTTCTCTTGGATTCTGATATTCGCTGGAAAGGACCAGAAAAGCATCGAAACACACAGAAAAATCCTAAAAGTGCCCTAAATTCCACATCGCTGTGGCAGAAATTCCCATTTTTCTTCCCAAAGACCCGTTTTGAGGGTCTGAACGAGCATTCCCAGGATCCAAACCCTTGTTTTCATCATCCAAATTTTTAGAGCTCAAATTTTTCATTTTTCAGCTCTCAAGAATAATTTTTAGGATTTGAATTTCAGGCCCAAAGCCTCACGGGAGGGCTCACACCTCCAATTTCAGCCGTAACCTCTCATTTCCAGCAGCCAAAAAATCCCAGTTTTATGGTCCAGAAGTGATTACAGAGCCCCAAATTCTCTTTTTTAGGGTCCAAAGCCACATTTTTAAGACCCAACCCTCATTTTATGCTCCAAATGCTCATTTTAAGACCCGAAGCTTCATTTATAAGGTTCAAACCTCCATTTTAAACCTCAAACCCTCATTTTTAGGACCAGAGCCTCATTTTTATGTCCTTTTTTAGGGTCCAGAGCTCCATTCTGTTAGAAATTCTCCTTTTTAGAGTCCAAATCAGCATTTTTAGTGTCCAAACCCTCATTTTCAGCCTCCAAAGGGGCATTTTTGGGATACTGCTCATCAATTTTAGGATCCAAGCAACACCTTCCGTGTCCAAACCCTCCATTGCAGGTCACAAATCCCCATTTTAGGGCCCAAATTCTCCTTTGACCTCTCTTTATTTATGGCTTTGAAGGCCATTTTTCCCGATTTTCCTGACAATCGGAAGGATCAGAGTTAAAAAATTCCCCTTCCAATTTTAAAATTGTTGTGTTGGTGTTTGTGGGTTTTTTTTAAAGGGAAATATTCCTTATTGTGCTGCTCTCCAAACTGCAGGAATTCCCAGTGAATCATGGGAGTGCGGTGCCAATCGAGGCTGCGGGGAGCTTGGGAAGTGGGTGGGAGAGGGAACAAAAGCCCTGGGAGAGAGTTTAGGAGAAAAAAGATCTGAGATTTGAGGGAAAAAGAAATAAATCCCCCATTTATTGAGAAATCTTTGCTCGGTTTAAAAGTTTCGATTTTCTTCTGCCTCATTTCGCTCGGTTTTGCTTCACTTTATTTTGTTTTGATTTTTTTTTGAGGAATAAAAGAGTTTTATTTCGGGAATGTCTCAGGTTTTAAACCCCCTCAAATCTCCGGAGGTTTTGGTTTAATTTCTCTATTTAGGATGTCCCTTCCTTTGGATGGGAGAAGGGATTATTCCAGCTCCAGGGAAGGAAAATTGTTCAGGAGGAATTCAGGGAGACTGCTGGGAGAAGGGAACACGGAGAGGGCAAGACCATTCCCTCCATGGAAGTTGTTCCAGGCTCCAAGGGGGAGAAAAACCCCTGGATCATCCTTGAATTCCCATCATGTGGGGCTGGCCCTGAATTCAGGGATGTTGTTGCTCCATGGGATCCTCAGCACGATCCCAGAGCCTGGCAGGGATGTGTGATGGGACAGCACAAATATTCCCTGGAGTTCTTCATTCCCTCATATCCAGGTTTAGCCCCATCCAAGCCCTGGGATGGAGGAGGGAATGGGAAAGGTAAAAGATAAGGAATTTGTGGATTGAGATAAAGGCACTTCCATAGGGAAAGGAAAATAAGGAACTGATTCCCTGCTTCCCATGGCAGCACCTCCAGGAGGGCAGGGCCCCATTTCCTGTCATGGACCCTTGGGAAGACAATGCCACCATCCAAACATCCCACTTTTCCTTCTTCTTCTCCCCACTTTCCATGCTGAGCACGATGTCATAAATTCTGGAATGTCCCTCGGGTCAGTTGGGATCACCTGTCCTGGCCCTGTCCCTTCCCAACTTCCCACGGACCTCCAGCCCTTCCCAGCGTGGCCTTGGGATGGGCAGGAAAGGCCTCGGCTGTGGGTAAGAAAATACCAAAACCATTTGGAACCACAGCACAAATCCCAAACACTCCAATTCCAGCCCCTGGGAAGAAAATTAACCCTATCCCATCCCAAACATTCCCACTTTGCTTTATATCCTGATAAAATTGGTGTCCCAAGGACAGCCAGGAACAATCCAGGCTGCTTTTGGCAGATTAATGTTGGAAATGAGATGGAAAATCCGGGTTTTGTGCGGAGCCAGGAATGATTCCCTCCTGCTTCTAGAAGGAGGGAATCCGTGGCACGATCCCCATGGAATTTTGATGGGATTTCCCTCCCTGCAATGTTCCAGTTCAAACGCTGCACTCGGGGCTCTGTGAATCAAGCAGGCATTAATGAACCCGTAACATCCACGAGAAAATCAGGAATCAAATCAATTTTCATTCCCTTTGGGACAATCCTAATGAACCGCACGGCCTGGATGTGGCATGGCAGGGGGAATATTAAAATTCTCTTTCCAAAGGGAGCAGGGGAGGAAAACACAAGGAGAGAAGTTGGAATTGTCGGTGTTTTCACCCACTTTGATTCATCTGCTCTTCACTGGGTGCAATTCAAAAAATATGGAATTAATTCCTGGAAGTGTCCAAGGCCAGGTTGGATGGGGTTTGGAGCAGCCTGGGATAGTGGGAGGTGTCCCTGCCTGTGGCAGGGGTGGGATTGGATGAGCTTTGAAATCCCTTCCAACCCAAACCATTCCATAGTTCCAGGATTCGCTTTGTCCTTCAACTTGCAGAAATCTTGGGAAGCGGATTTTGACTGGAGTGGGGATGCCCCATCCCACTGCAGCATCCATGGGGTCAGCAGACTCCAGCAGGAATAGGTGGGTAAAATGAGGACCCTCCAGAGCCTGATTTCTCACTGCAAATCCAGGGAGGAACTCCACCTCCTTCCCAGCTGCTCATTCCCAAGCGATCTTTTGGGAAAGACCTCTCCCAGCGGTGAGGAAGCCCGGGAACTGCAGCGCGGCACAAGGAGTGCTCCTGCCAATTACCTGCTCTCCTTTGTAATATTGAAATTTTTTTCCCTGAAATCTCCATGTCCTCGGGGAAGAAGGGAAATCGTGTTCCACTAAGGAACATCTCATTAAGGGGCTCCTCCACGGCACGGAGTGAATGACGGGAACGAGGGATCGTGAATGTCGGATGAGCTCGGTAATTATTGAGAGGTTCGCTCCTTGAATGGAGACGTGGGAAATGACTTTGCTTCCTTTTCATCCGAGCCCCGTGCTCCGGGAGGGCTTTTCAGGGAGCGATGCCTCGGGAAGGGCTCGGTTCCTCCCCACGGAAGGAAGTGGGAGATGTTTTTATGGGAATGTGCACGGAGGGAGCAGCTCCCATCCAGGCAACGCATTCCGAGCCCCAAAACGCTTGGAGAAGCAGGAGGTGAGAGCCAGGGAAGCTCAGAGGGGTCACAGGAGCGGGATTTGAGGGAAAGCCTGGCAGGGGATGCTCCCAGATGGGATCAGAGATCCGGATCCAGGTTTGGAGCTTTCAAAGCGCCCATCAGGGAGGATTCATCCGTTTGTTCTCCGGGCAGCGACTCTGATCTGATCCGGGGCTTTGGCTCCTCTCCATGCAAATGTCAGCACAGCCTGATAACATCAACGGGCTCTGAACATCCTCTTTTATCAGACCAAATTGG
Organism: Ptilonorhynchus violaceus; assembly: GCA_013397565.1. Classification (NCBI taxonomy): domain Eukaryota; kingdom Metazoa; phylum Chordata; class Aves; order Passeriformes; family Ptilonorhynchidae; genus Ptilonorhynchus; species Ptilonorhynchus violaceus. Next base: position 68,066 of record VZRJ01004337.1, read on the forward strand.
GGAAAAAAGTTGGATTTTTCCATAAAATTCAAATTAAAAAAAAAAAATCATTCTGGAGAAACTTGAAAATGCTTCGGGGTTGGGCGTGAAAAGGAAGGAGTGCCAAGGTGCCCCCCGGAATGTTGTGCTTTTGTGGTTTGGAAATGCAAGGGATTGTTCTGAAAGGCAGAAGTAAAACACAACTTTGGGAAGTGTTCCCCTTTTCCAAGTGGATCAGAGCCTCGGCTAAGGAAATCAGTGAGGATGGGGTTGGTTTTATGAAAGGTTTCGGGAGGAAAACAGAAAAATCCAGGCTGCTCTCAGCTCACTGGGTTTGATGCCGCCCCAAGGAAAACACATTCCTGCCAAAACTGGTGGATTGATGCCCTCCAAGTGGGTTTTTGTGGATCTGGACTCTCCCAGCCTTGGGAAGCACAGCAGAGGTGTTCAGTGTGTTGATTCTCCCAATTGCACTTGATGATTTTAGCTGGAGAATCCCTGAAAACACCAAACCCTCAGCTGGGATTGCTGCCAGCACTCCTGGACTTTGGGGGGCAGCTGGACTTTGGGGGCTCCAAGTCCAGGGAATTTCTCTTGGAGCTTGGACTCATCCAGCTGCATGGACCTGCACGGGGATGTTTGGAGGTGACCAGGGCCGGGATGTCACCGTCCTGTGACACAGAGCACCTGGAGCCAGGGCATGGAGACCAAACCAGCAGGTGACAAAGCTTCCAGTGGAATGAACTCCAGGTTAGACCAGAAGTAAGGATTCCGGGATGCCGGGATCATCCCAGTGGATCCCAGCTCGGACAAATGGGGTTTATTGGAATAAAAAGAACAACATTCCTGCCCAGGGCATCCACCAGGTCAGGTGTCCTCCAAGCCAAGGGCTTGATGGGGAGCAAAGACAATTGCAGGGCAAACTCCTTATTCCCAGTGTAGGGCAACGATTCCCCTGTGGGGTCTTCCCCGGGACAAGATTTCTCTTGGATTTAGGGGTGGATCCAAGCTAGGATTGCTTCTTATTTCTTGGGAGCAGCGAACTCCCTACAGCCTCTCTCCATCCCACCACACACATCCAGCTGCTCTCCCGACCTGGCTGCTCCCAGCGGGCTCCCCCCCATCCCCACAGAGAGCTGGGACCCTCAGGAACGTCCCCTTCAACAGGGAGATGGATTTTCCCGGATGCCACCACCAGCACTGAGCACCCAAAGCTAAATCCACACCCTGGATACGAACCGGGTGGGATCTGCCTGGAGAGGATCCAACCCTGGAACAAAACATCCCCCATCCCTCTCCACGGAAGATCAACAGAGCGAGCGCGAGCGGCTCTTTATTCCTTTAATTAATTCCCACCAAACCCTCCAGAAGCGTTTCTCATTAAGACAATTATCCGAGGCTGCCCTACTTTCCTGTGGCTCTCCGAGAGCCGGGGCCCATCATTAGGCGTGCACGGGGCTAACGAAGGCAGGCCGCTAATTGGCAGTGTCTCCGGAAGCAGCGGAGCAGCCTCATCGTGTGCCCGCTCACGTTCCGCCATTCCCGGCCCGGGAAGCGTGGAAGATGTTCCCTGATTAGGCTGTTGAATTATGAATCAGGCTGCGGCTCCCAGTGCAGCTGTTTGCTCCGTGTCATTCCCGGCGCTTTATTTCCCCCATCTGCTCGTAAAACCGGGAGCTTGATCCCGCAATAAACACTTCAAATGGGGCTTTTTTTTTTTTTTATTTTTAATTTTTTTTATTCGGGGCTAATTAATTGTGGTGCATTTCTTGAGGTGCCCTGGCTTGCAGCAAATTAGGAATTCTGATTTCTGAGCCGCTCAGTGCCCAGACAATCCTTCCTACGGATGAGTCGGAAAATAGAGGATTCTATCCTGTGGTTCAGCCTCTTCCCGTTTGGATCCTTTCCGTGCACGATGCAGAAGGGGTGTCCCCATTCCCAAAGCTGCTTGGATGGGTCTCTCCAGGCGGGAGCCGAACCGGAGGAATGACATTTGCCACTGGCTCCTTCCTGGTGTTCACCCCGATCTCCAGTGGGTGCTCTGTGGGAACTGGGATGAGCCCTGCCGGGCAGGTGGCTCCGGATGCCAGCTTGGGAATGGGGAATTGGGAATGCTGAGCCACGAGTGAGGCTGCACTAAAGTAAAATTTAATAAGAGATTGGGTTCAATTACTGAGCCCTTCAAAGCCCTCCAAGGCGCTCTGGGCAGCACTAATTGGGTCACAAATTGTCCTTTGCTGCCCACCCCGAGCCCAGCGTGGATCAGCTCCGGGCTGTGCCGGGGTTGGTTTCCAAGGATGTGGCACCTGGAGAAGCCAGACCCCCTCTGGCAGGTGAGATGTGGTGCTGACAGCGTCCTGCGTGTCCAGGGAAATGTCCGAAGGCTTTCCGAGCTCACTCGGAGCTTGCGGGGACCCTCAGGGAGCCACGGGAGCCACGGGGCTGCACCAGGGGCTCAGGGAATGGGAGAGTGGGAGAAGGGAAGCACCCAGAGCACGGATCAGCCCATCCTGAGGGAACCCATTTGATCCTAACCGAGAGAAAATCCACCCTCCCAAGTTGTTCCGCTTCCTCAGTTTCAATGCCTGGGCTTTTCCATGAGGAAGATGCCAAACGTTTTGGATTGGCTGAGGCTCCGCCCTTCCTCAGACAGCAAATTTGAGCCGGTGGGAGGACGGAAAGGAGAGGAGAATGTTTGGGAGAGGCAGGCAGGGCTGGAATCACAAATCCCAGTGGGTGTGGTTTTGTTTGGGGGTCTCACAGCCACGGGAGAGAGAAATCCTGGGAGAACCAGTCAAAGATATTGAATATTTCCTTCAGGGTTAATGGAATAATATCCCAAACAGCTCTCAGGTGGAAATGAGGAACTGGAAAGGCCAACACAGAATGGAGATGTAAAACAGGAGTTGAAATGAGCTCTGCTCCTTCTGCTTGACCACTGCTCCACGTGAGCTTATTTCACTTTTCCTTTACCCCCTTTATCCTCTTTTCCCTCTCTCCTGCTCTTTCCAGTGGGACCACTCGAAAAACGAAAAGCCCAAATCCCGTTTTTCACCACTGGGCGGCCAAGGATGGGAAGAGGTTGCCCATGGAGGCTGTGGAGTCTCTGCACTTGCAGGTGTTTAACACAAACCTGAAAAAAGCTCTAAACAATCTCACCTCACATCTCATAATCCACATTTCATCTCATCCCTGACCGTGCCTTGAGGAGGAGGTTGGACTCTAAACCTCCTGAGGTCCCTTCCAAGTTGAATTATTCCACTATTTTTTTCAAGTTCTAGAAAGTTTCCTAATTTTTAAATTATTTAAAAAAAACTATAGGGCGGATGTGGGGACACTGAGGCCCCTCAACAAGGGCCCAGCAAGGTCAGACTGGGATTTTCGGGTTATTTCTGCTTGCTGGGGGCTGCAGGCGAATTTGTGATTCTGCCACTGAATTCTGGGTGGTTTTTGCAGCATTCAGACATTCAGGGCTGATCTGCTGCGAGTTCAGGGGGGTTCTTTTTAACATCTATTTAATATTAAATCTGGAACCCAATCAAGCAGCAAAGCTGGAGGATGAAGGCAAAATCCTGCCTGACCCCAGCCCAAACTCCATCCCTGCTCTTGAGCTGGGGCTGCACAGGCTCAGCTCTGCAGTTTTCCGTTTGTAAATACTCCTAAACCCCATAAATTGAAGCAGCCCCTGGTGTATCCTCGGCGCTCGGCGCTGAACGAGCCCAATTAGGCCGTGAAGAGCTGCTCCCTAAGGAATAATTCCAGGGTTTGGGCCAGTCCATTGTGGAAATCGTTCACTGCTCTCCCTCCCTCTCATTGATGCTTCCTCGTTCAGCACGAGGAGCTCCGAAGGTGCCTTGGTTTCCTGCCAGGGCCCGGTGTTGATTAACTCCTGCTCCCTGTTTTTCATCATCCTCTTCGATCCTTTCTGGGAAGGCAAAGAACAAAGGCAGTTTTTAAGGAGTGGGAATGCTCATTTTGCTGCTCTGTGCTGTTTCCTTATCCCTGCGTCGTGTCCTTTGCTATTCCGGGGGTGTCCATGACATCCAGCACGGGGCAGGAGTGACAAGGACCCTCTGCAGCAGCACTGGGGGATGAATTCCAGGCGGGATAAATCCTGCTGGGATTTGTGCCCCATGTCGTCCCTCCCACTGTGGGCCACGAATTCCAGACAGGATGAATCCTGCTGGGATTTGTGCCTCGTGTCCTCCCCCCTGCTCTGCTGTCGGACTGTGGGCTTGGGAATACATCGGGACACCCCAAAGCCAGGCCTGCAGAGGGAAGATCGTGGAATCATGGAATGCTTTGGGTTGGGAGTGGCCTTTAAAGGACATCTCATCCCATTCCCTGCCAGGGGCAGGGACACCTTCCACTATCCCAGGCTGCTCCAAGCCCCATCCAACCTGGCCTTGGACACTTCCAGGGATTCAGGGGCAGCCACAGCTTCTCTGGGCAACCTGTGCCAGGGCCTCCCCACCCTCCCAGGGAACAATTCCTTCCCAATATCCCATCTAACCCTGCCTTCTGGCAGTGGGAAGCCATTCCCTGTGTCCTGTCCCTCCAGGCCCTTGTCCCAAGTCCCTCTCCAGCTCTCCTGGAGCCCCTTTNGTATGGGGCAGGGGGTCTGTATCAGGGCACCTCCCACCACAAAGCTGATCTGTGGTTTGTGAACTGCTCAAATAAGTAAGAAAAGTTGTGTTTTAATGAATTATTTTGGGGTTACCACTGGTCTGGCATCTCCCAGTTGCCCACAAACCTCTCCCTGTCCAGGTGAGATCTGCCCAGACAAACCAAATTTCTGACTGACGCTCATTTGACAACCCTAAAATCCACAGCAAACTTCCCCCTAAGCAGAAATCTCCTGCACATTTCCCTGGCAGTGTGTGGGGTCTCTCCCGTGGGTAGGGACACCTATTCCATGGTGATTCCCGGGAGCAGAGCGAAGGAATCTGTGCATCGTTGCCATTTCAGTGGTAAATCACGTTCAGCTCCTGATCAATACCAGTTTTTACTCTGATACANCTGGAGCCTTCTCCGCTCCAGGTGAACACCCCCAGCTCTCCCAGGCTGGCTCCAGAGCAGAGGGGCTCCAGCCCTGGGAGCAGCTCCGTGGTGTCTGGATTCAATCCTCAGTCCTCACCCCTCTTAGCTGGGGCAGGGGGTCTGTACCGGGTCAGGGGGGTCTGTATGGGGCAGGGGGGCCTGTATGGGGC